>OZ023214.1:47709882-48208199 GCA_963995525.1 Escarpia spicata
ATATATAATATATATATATATATATATTATATATTTATATATATATATATATATTTGTTAATATCGATATGCGATAATTGTTGTAATTGTGTTGTTGTTGTTGTTGTTGTCGATAAACAAATTGCTGAGAGTTCAGCAGCTCCTGAAATTCAACTACGTCTGGCTGAACAACCTCACATTTCCCTACTTGCACTGACATGTATTGTGCATTTTTTAGTTTTCGTATACTTTTATTTTAGAGTGACACATTTATATTGACAAATAAGTAGAACTACAATGTTAACGTTGGCTACATATTGCACTTGCAATGTTACTTAGATGTCATCAATTTTAACACAACTCCTGTCTATGGTTCTACATTTGTGTTGTCTGTATGTTGTCTGTCTGTCTTTATGTCTGTCTGTCTGTCTGTCTGTCTGTCTGTCTGTCTGTCTGTCTGTCTGTCTGTCTGTCTGTCTGTCTGTCTGTAAGCATATATGTATGTATGCATGTATGTCTATATGCCTGCCTGCCTGCCTGCCTGCCTGCATGCCTGCCTGCCTGCCTGCCTGCCTGCCTGCCTGCCTGCCTGCCTGCCTGCCTGCCTGCCTGCCTGCCTGCCTGCCTGCCTGCCTGCCTGCCTGTCTGCATGTTTGTATGTATGTATGTCTGTATGTCTGTCTGTCTGTCTGTCTTTGTTGTTATTGTTGCTGTTGTTGTTTTTGTGCTGTTTTTGTTGTTATTGTTGTTGTTATGGTGGTGGCGGTGTTGCTGTTGTTGTTTTTGTTGTTGTTGTTGTTGATGTTGTTGATGATGATGATGATGTTGTTGTTGTTGTTGTTGTTGTTGACCAAACTGTGGACGGCTCTGCAGCTCTTGACAATCAACTAAATCTGGGTATACAAACTCACGTTTTCCTACATGCATTCTTATCTAATACGTATCACGTATCTATGGCAAGGTAAGGTTTTAAATAATGAATTGATGATTATTTATATGTTGCATCATATGGCTTTACAGATATGACATACTAAGGCAAATGTTATATTTTAGGAACTACATATATCACACGTATCGTGATCTCTCTCACGACCGTGTGCTTGATCTTGTTTGGTGCATACAGACTATTTCGACTTCTACAGTCTATTTTCGCAAAAGGTAACGATACTATTTTTTGTATCCGATAATGCATACATTTCTCATTTGTCATAATTATTTGGATTGTTCTAGTTTAGATAATGTCATTCCGCGTAAATTTGTTTCGCTTTGTGTCTTCAAATTTCAATCATATTCCCATGTCTTAAATTTTAAGTGTGTGTGTCTTTGAGAGCGCGGATATAATTACATGTTAGTATGTGTGAGAACGCTTAATAGTCCATCGCATTACAAACGTCATTAGTGTACCTAAACACTGCATGTATGTTAACATTGAATAGTTTTGGCTATTACCCGGCAATATGAATGACTAAATATGATTTAAAAAAATACGTGTTCTGATGTCAGTGGTCTCATAATATCATGAAAATTATAGCAATGCATGTACACGTGCAACACATGTATAAACTTTCACGTACGGAAGGGGTTCAAGGAAAGATGCGATATATATATATATATATATATATATATATACTTGGTTTGAGAAACGGTACTTTTGTTTTTCATTTATATGTTTAAAAAAACTTGTAAATGAAGTTGGTGTATATTAAAAACAAAAATCACATATAATGACAAATCTACAATGTATGTTGTAGATCTGTTACGCAAAATGTGATATTGAATTATTTTTCATGAAAGCGCGCTATATTCAAGCAGAACGCGCCATCTGTCCGCGTAGCTGCACGTGCAGCAAGGCGGTGCTGATTGGCTGAAAATGATATTTAGATATAGATTGGCAGATTTTTATTTAAAAACACGTTTTTGAGTGACTGCCAAATTGCCATAGTTAGTTCATGTTTTCAATGTGTATTATTTATACATGTAACATTATATTGAACACTTATTTCAAATGTGTATTCTTTTATTGAGAAGTATTTTGTGTTTTGTATTGTGTTTACTTAAATAAGTAATAATATTAACCCTAGCACGTCTTCAGGTCAATGTTCTAGTTGTAGCATTCAGTGTTTAATTACTTATCATTTCTATAAGGGAAAACCCATATTTTCATTACTGATTTCGACAATTTTATTAGATCGTTTCTTTATTAGACACATGTTGTCAATTTGTTTTAATGTCTTCAGCATCACTGAAGGAAAAACTGCGAAAGAAGTACAGAGACTCACTGAAGCATGATACACTTGATGACAGATTCGTCGAACTTCATCTCCAGACGTTCCTGCAGGAGAGCCTCCCAGAAACAATCACCTACCGCGATGTGGAAGATATGGAGAGGCGTAGGCGATCTAGCCCAGTTGTACCACTTTCACAATTGCTCAACAAGTTGGAGAATGATGACGTTGCTCCCAAGAAAGTACTAATAAGAGGTAGACCTGGAGTGGGTAAAACCACTTTGGTGGAATACATTGCAAAGGAATGGGCGATAAATAATCTCTGGCCACATTTTGACTTTGTCTTTGTGATAAAGTTACGTGATCTGAAAGACGTAGAGTGGGACCTCGGAGCGCTTCTGTTTGGTGAACTGCAGTTAGACAGCAACGAACAGAATGCAGCACTAGATGACATATGGAAGAATTCTAAACGTGCGTTGCTGATTGTTGATTCTCTTGATGAATATTCACGTTTTCTTTACTCCAAAGGCAGATTCCCTAAGAACAGCAAAGTCGACTTGTCTAAGATGATATCGAGTATTATCAGTTGTAGCCTGCTAGCTGAGGCAACGGTCGTCGTAACGTCACGACCTACAGCTCAAATCCCATCAAAGGTGTTTGATCGTGTCGTTGATATTTACGGTTTTACTAAGGATGGCATCAAGCAGTATGTTGATAAATTCTGCACAGGCAACAAGCTCCTCGGAAAATTCATCTGGAAGAACATTAGCACAAATCCAAACATAGCAACTTTCTGCCATACACCGGTTCAATGTTGGTTTCTTTGTGACAGCCTGAAAGACATGTTTAACCATTCGACGTGTGGCCGTATGCCACATATATACACGACGACGCAGCTGTATGTTAAGGCAACACTTCGACTTGGCCAGATGCTTCGTCCAACTGAAAAAGCTGACGCAACAAACCCAAGCCTAGGAACAGTACTCAGAAGACTGAAGGAGCCATTCCTGAAACACGTTGCATTAGCCAGAGATTGCATGACATATCCGTTGAGGATCATATTCAGCGATGAAGACCTTGACCAGCATGGTTTCACAGTTGAAGACAAGCAGACCGGTTTTCTCTCAGGATCAAAGAAAACAGATCCAGATGACAGTGACAAAACCGTAAACAGTTGGTCATTCACCCACTTGTCTCTGCAGGAATTCTTCTCCGCGATCGGGATGCTTCTAGGAACACACATTGACATACAAATGCTTCTACAGAACGAACACCTGGTCAAACAAAACGACGTAGTGATCACATTCCTGGCGGGTTTGCTTGGAGACCCCAGTAATGCCTACTACTTGAAGCATCTAGGTATAACTGATGCGTCATTGGACGTCTGCAAAGATTTCATATTTGAGCTTAAGAGCAAGTTGGAGAATGACCCTTTGAAAATGCTCACTGTTGTGTATGAAACCCAGTGCAAAGACTTGCTGGAATACGTGCCCGTAGAAATCAAATCGTCAACGATGTATCCCATGGAGATGCTCTCGCTTTCATGGGTCTTGGTGCAGAACACGTGCGGGGTCAACAGAATTGAGTGGGTATCATCAAAAATAGATAAGCGAGCAAAAAATGAACAACTGAAAACACGTCCCAAAAATGCTTTTTTGAACGATTGCTTGTACCATTACGGGTCGTCCGATCCAAACAATCTTGATATCTTTTGAAAGATTACGATTTATGTTATTCAAATATATAAATGGTTTCCTGATAGTAATTCCTAAAATAAACTATAAACGGACATACAACGGTGCCGGTTCGGTGTCTTAGACACTGCGAACGATTTCATTTCGTCGAGACAGTATCTGATTTCATGGTATAAGCTCCACCCACTTTCAAACGGCTGCTAAAATGGCATACGCGAAGTAGGCGTGACGTCACAATCACGTATATCAACCAACCAACGCAACGAATTTCGACCCGTTGGTTGGAGTACGTTATTGTATCGTCACGTATAATATATCGGCTTTGCTGCGATCAAACCACATCAGTTTCATTACAGTTTAAAAGTGGGTGGGGCTTATAACATAAAATCAAACAATTGTGAAGTGCGCATGTGTGAAGCTATGCAAATGAGAAAAACAGCGCCGCAATCGGAAGTTTATTGTACTGAGTACCCGCCGACAATATCGTTCGGAACCGTACAGAACACCGAAAACGGCACGATTATAGGTCCGTTTATAGGTGTTCCATGATCAGTTACCGGTAAATCTAAATGACGCTAGAATAACAAAAAGTGCATCCTTTCAAATGATACTAAAATCATCGGAACAGGACGAACCATGCGTTTGCTAGTGACCGTAAAATGTCATGTTTTGGACGTGTTCCGAGTTGTTAATTTTTCGCTCGCTTATCTATTTTTTTTATCGTACGATATTCTCTTTGATTTTCTGTATCTAATATAAGGCATGCGTTTACTTTAAGGTTACCTTTTCAAAACATTCTTAGAAGAGAATACTCGTTGCGGTTATGTGTGACGTTACATTATATCAGAGGTAAAACAGTACTAACTTAAATGTATAGATTTCTGTTGACAATGTCATTTTTAACATTCTCTACATTTTAACAACATTTAACAAGATTGCCATTCGGAAAATTAACTCTACATGGCAGGTGGACAAAGAAGCCTTTGGCTTATCGAGAGTCCAAACTTGTTTATCTATGTGTATCCTGCCCTTCTGAGGTATATGACTACTTTGTTTTAAAATATATTCACACTGCTAGCACTCACACAAACAACACATGTAGTTGTTCCATTCATTTATTTTCCTCTACGAGAATTGTCCTCTAGAAAATATTTCTATCAATATTTTCATACCCATTCAATATTTTTGTAATGTATCTGATCTCCTCTTAATCCATTTTTGTCTCTAGTGTTGTCAAACCACATTTAGCAACTCACAATTATACGTATCATTGCACGAAGCTGCATCAAGCCTACTACACTGCTAACAAGGCTTATGTCTGCTCGTCAGCTTGAGTGAATGTGAATTGGACTCCAATCTTGTGAAGCTTCTGTGTGATGCGCTGAAACAAAACTCAACGGTGCAGAAGCTTATGTAAGTATTACACGTCATATTAGTAGGAAGCGTGGGGAAAGTTGGGTTAATATTTTAGATTTCACACAACTGTATCTTGGGATGCAATAACAGTGCTCGAAATCAACCAAAGTTCTGTGGCTAAAACTGTGAAATAGATCAATACTTCGTGGGTACTATGTCATAAAATGTACCAGAACTCATAATGTGTTAGTTTTGTAATGTTTCGTGATAGTCCATCAGATGGCGACACTAGTCTGCAGTCAGTACGAACATTTATTGCTTACATTATTCTGTATATGCACGTTATCGTATTATACCTTACTGTAATATATCGCGTTACTCTAACTGTGTTACTGTGGTATACACACCACAGATGCGACAGGTGCGTTTCTATGACCTGGCCGCCTGAGCAATGTACCATGCAATTCTTAATAAAGCATTGACGATAAGCTCCTGTCGGGATGTCCATGCTGCGAGTAAATGCATTCGTGTAATTCCTTGACGTGCTCACTGAGCTCTTTTGCTACCCGCCGGCTTTGATCACTCTAAGGTATTAACATGTAGAAGAAAGTTATACCAGTTACTATAGCTGATGTGTGTTGGAAGTGGAATTTATATCCTCGACAGACCTAATGTCCTATGTTCCCTCACACACTTGCCAGCGGACAAACGCGTTTATACAAAACATCGTATCACTGTTTTTTCGCTAACAGTATAAACCTTAATTTATTATGGTTATGTGAAACTTGCACAACTACATTTTAGCAAGGATGTCAGCTAGTTTTCAAATGTTTTATAATGGGAGCAATATATTTATTCTTACTAATTACACACGTGTTTACTCTAAAACGTTTGCGAGAGGTAAATAAAATGACATTGTTTTTAATAGTTAAATCATCATTTTTCTTTCTAAAACATGAATAGTCGAATTTCAATGAACAAGACTCTATTCGTGTTTTCATAGTAACAAAACTGTGCACATTTCTCTGCAGTGCTTCTTAGTGCTGATAAACGCACCTTATGTGCATAGCATGTATTGTATTATCACCAGTGGTCCAGTAGAATAATTTGAGGTAATCGTTTTCGAGTACAAAACTAATGTGACCTTGTATTGTGCAAAATATGCCACACGCTGTCGTCCTCGACTTTATCATAATCATAGCAACACCTCATGTTCAGTGCTCTTTAACTTCAGAATTTCGTAATAGCAGCACAACGTCAATTGTGGGAGAGTGTTCAGTTTATGTCGTCTACTACCAAAACACCGTTAAATGCTGCAGATAACCGGCCTCTTGTATACGAATTAAGTATAAATACAACGCATTATTCTTCTTTACTTCTTCACTTTCCCGTAACCCGTAAGGATCGTGGGGGCACCACTGACGACTTTTAACTAGCTCTCTCCACGTTTCCCTGTTCTCCACAGCCCTCTGGGAGTCGGCGAATTCCAGTCCTGTCCACTCTTTGATGTTGTCTCCCCACCACTTTTTCTGTCTACCTTTTCTTCTCCCCCTCACGCACCTTGCAAGATGTTCTTTGCACGGCCTGATGATCGTAAGTCGTGGCTCTACCATTTCAGTTTGCGCTTCTTGACCGTTGTAAGGAAGTCTTTATATGGTCCGATGGCTTGATTGGTCTTGTTGCGAACCTCTTCGTTAGTAACATGGTTTTTGTATAATGTATTAACTGGTCACTAAATCATGATATTGTTTTAAACGAGGAATGTAATTACCTTGACAGTTTGAACTTCAACGCCGTGTTTTCCGATGAAGACGCTGGACGATCATTGGGGTCCGCTCTGGCCGTGATGCCAAATCTTCTTATACTAAGGTACACTAGTTATTATGAAGTACATCGATAAAACAAACAAAATGCCCATCCGCCGTATGGCGCTACAGCCGATACAATGCTGGTCCAATCAATTTATGGCCAGCACAAATCGAATATGCCGTGTTCGCTAAATTATAAATCGGTACAAGTTATTTCATTGAAGGCGGACATTCAACTTGTTAGAAAAGTTGTTAAATGAAATATTTCGGAATTTAGACAAATATCGTTTCGCTGCACACGAAAAGCCTGACATTATGGCGCGACGCGTTGGGCATACTTTGCTACCAACGTCCTACATCTATACTACTAATAACGCATCCAATGTGATATCCAGCAAAATATCGAAATGAAGCTGAACCTGGAAAATATCCGAAACCGTTCCGGTGTACACACAAACGCAGGAGACTGTTTCCCGCTGTATTCGTACGGACGTTTGCTATGACGTAAAGTTTAGCTGTGTTCGCCGCGCGTGGGTTTGTTGATTGTTTCAACTTACGTTTTACGTTGCGAACAATTAATTTACCCTATAAAAGTTGAGAACCATTTACATATGGAGAATTTTAAAAAGGCGTTAGGTTTCTTTCGAGGGGTCGTTGATTAATCCCTGAAGTTTGACTCCCGGTGTCCGAACCGTCATAGCCAAATAAACTAGCTCGATTGTAACTAGAAGGTTGTTCCGCTGTTTTACGCGTAAAGTTGTACAACAGTTGATATAACTGGTTTCGTAACAGGTGGATTGGTGTTTTGGGATAAATGATTTCGACATAGTTATATTGAAATCGTTGATGATATGGTTAACGAATAATTTGATGCTGTGCAGTATGTGGGAATGTGATCTCTCCGTCAAGTCATGGTCTCACATCGCCAACGGCATCTCACTGGGCGGTGCTCCGATGGAGGTACTCGGGTAAGGACATCTTCCTCTTTCACCTCGCAGCATTTCCAAAACAACTCTCACTATCTGTGATTGAAGTAGTGCTGATATTTTCCTAAGCTGTAGCTGTTCACTGTATGTCGTGTTTCTAGGAAGTTAATGCTGAAATAAACGCAACGTAAAAGATCTCGAATATAACAAATAGTTAGAACGGAACAATTCAATGTGATACAACATATTACCAAAAATAGATAAGCGAGCGAAAAATGAACAACTCAGAACACGTCCAAAACATGAAAATCTACGGTCGCTAGCACCCTCACGGCTCGTCCTGTCCCGACGATCTTGGTATCATTTGAAAGGATGCACTTTTGTTATTCTAGCGTCATCAAGATTTCCCGGTAACCGTTTAAAGAAAACCGATAAACGGACCTACAATCACGCCGTTTTTGGTGTTCTGTACGGTTCCGAACGATGTTGGCGGCAGGTACTCAGTACACGAACCTTCCGATTGCGGCGCTGTTTTCCTTATTTGCATAGGTTCAGACATGCGCACTTCACCATTTCTTGATTTCATGTTATAAGCTCCACCCACTTTTAAACCGCGGCGAAATTGATGTGCTTTGATCGCAGCGAAACCGATATATCTCTACGTCGGCGTGACGTCATAATAACGTACGCCACCCAAAGGGTCTAAATTCGTTGCGTTGGTTGGTTGATATACGTGATTGTGACGTCACCCCTACTTCGCGTATGTCATTTTAGCAGCCGTTTGAAAGAGGGTGGAGCTTATACCATGAAATCAGATAGTGGTGCTTCAATCGGTAGATTGGTGAACTGTGTCGACGAAACAACATCGTTCGCAGTGTCTAAGACACCGGGACGGGCCCGGTTGTAGGTCCGTTTTTAGTTAATTTTAAGAATGATTATCAGGAAACCATTTATATGTTTGAATAGCAGAAAGCTTAAACTTTCAAACGACATCAATATTGTTGGGATCCGACGAACCGTAATGGTACTAGCAGTCGTTCAAAAGGCATTTTTGGAACGTGTTTGACAATTGTTCATTTTTCGCTCGCTTATCTATTTTTGATGTTATTCATTTTGGCGGTGTACGCTTTGCAGCACTCTGTCATATTAATCACTACCAAAACAATAATTCAAATTAATTACTATTTAATTCATAACGATGTAAAACAACATGATTAATAATAATAATTACCATTATGAAGATTTATTTTAGCTTTAGCCTATATATGCTTGATATGCCTGAGTCACTGTAATCGTCGCTCGTTTATTGCAAACGTTATTTGTTACATTTCTGGATCTTATTTAATAATAATAATAATTCCGACGCCCTATTTCTAAACTGCAATATTTAGCTCAAACTAATCTGATGTATTTATTGAATGGCATAGATTCGAGCAAGAGTCTCTCCTGTAACGTGTGTTTGTATCTGTAATTGCTGCAGCTTGTCGGCCTCTTGGATGCATGTTGAAAATAGTATAATATACTATTTAATCAGCGCGTAGTGAATGACTGGGTCGTCTATTTGTGATATTTTAAGTGATGAATGTATTTAATGGACAGGTTGAGCTTCAATGCGATATTTGCCGATGAAGACGCAGGAAGAGCCTTGGGATGCGTTCTGGCAAGAATGACAAATCTACGTATACTAAGGTATTATTATAGTTGCATACTGACCGTTGATCTTTTAAATAAAAATTTTCAGTGTAAATATACATGCGCCGTACACTATGTGTGTGTGTGTGTGTGTGTGTGCGTGTGCGTGTGCGTGTGCGTGTGCGTGTGCGTGTGCGTGTGCGTGTGCGTGTCCGTGTGCGTGTGCGTGTGCGTGTGCGTGTGTGTGTGTTGTGTGTTGTGTGTGGGGGGTGGGGGGTGGGGGGTGGGGGGTGGGTGGGTGGGTGGGTGGGTGTACAAAGGTGACATGTATTGTAGCAAGTTCGGCCAAGTAACTAAGTATTGTTCGTGTTGCATACACTTTCTAACAAACAGTAAAACACACATTAGTTTAATCCAGAAAGCTATTTAAAGTATTAGCTTGCACCCACCCGTGGATCAACAAACCAAGGGCTGCAATTATCATCATTGCCATAC
The DNA here is from genome assembly GCA_963995525.1 of Escarpia spicata. Lineage (NCBI taxonomy): Eukaryota > Metazoa > Annelida > Polychaeta > Sabellida > Siboglinidae > Escarpia > Escarpia spicata. The sequence continues at coordinate 47,719,998 of OZ023214.1, forward strand.
TTTGAACTAAGACTCGTTTCTATCACCATTTAGAAGGGCACTGTATATATTGCGCTATTCCAAGACAGAACATGTTTGTCGGCCGACGCTTGGCGTCTGCGGCTATTAATAGAACAGTCTCGTGCAGATGATAAGTTTGCCGTCGTTAGTTCTCGGGAACACAAGACAAGCGTGCGCTGCATCTAGTGATTGTGTGGTTGATAAGGATTTATTTATTTAGTGTTGTTAGTTTGCAACAGTATATGTCATAAATAAATCCTTATCAACAACACAATCACTAGATTCAGCGCACGCTAACTAACGACGGCAAACATATCGCCTGCACCAGACTGTTCTATAAATAGCCGAACACGCCAAGCGTCAGCCGACAAAATACTTCTGCCGTCACAGGGCCCTTTAATGTTTATGTCGCCAATTACGACATTGCGTACAGCAGATGATATTTTCCTGATAACTCAAACACAACACCGCAGTAGCCACTTGAGGAATGGTTAACCATTCAACTTGCCCACTGAAAACTTTTTTTAAATAACTAAATAACTACATATCAGATAATACACTAATCCAAGGAGCGAGTTAACATAGAAAACAGGCGAGTGGACCTCGGAACATGGGAGAAGATACATTTACAGTGTATCCAAGTTAGCGTGTTATTATAAAGATTGAAAGTATAAATGTTGTTTGATGAACTTCCACGTAATGGAGTACAACAATATTGAGAGGGGAGGTTTCGTCAAACAAGAGGTTTGTGTTGTTGATGAGATGTTTAATACACAATTCGTTACGTTACAGTATCCAGCTGTGTCATCTGTCCCTCAAGTCGTTGCCTCATATTGTTGATGGCATCTCACGGGGCTGCCCTCGGTTAGAGAAACTCTAGTAAGGATACTTTTGTTTAATCAACACATAGCATCTGTTAAACAAGTATTACTAACGAGTAGAAATGCCCGTCATCAGATGGAGTGTGTTGGTAGAAACCAGTCGTGAAAGTAATAGTTACCAAATGCTACAAAAACATACCGCATCGTTACGTAAACACCACAACGCGTTCGCAGATACTCGTTATTTGTACAAAATGACGAAGGTCGGAGAGAATGTGAAGGCCCTAGTCGTGATCTTGTAGAATTGTCAAATACTATTTGTATTGCTATGGTATTGGCTTGATAGTAGACATAGGCATTAGTGTGTCTGTGTCTAATTCATGTTGCCAAGTTATGACGCATAGGCCGTTTGCCATACGATTTTGCCGCGCGCGCGTGGTTCCTGCGATTGTTAAGGTTACGCTTTATGCTCACATTAGATTTTACGTTCCGAATAGCTTCTTTACCCCATAAAAAGGTGATGATCTTGACATAAATGGGGTATTTTGAAAATATATCAGTCTTACGACCTATTCTAGGGGTCATTGATTACTTCCTGAAAGTTTGGCGCTCGACGTTCAAGCCGTCTAAGAGGAAAACGTTAACCTACCCGCATACATACGCAAGCTCGATTATAAGTAGATGTATTGACGTTAATGTGTAGGCCCTAAGGTTCTTTCTAAAAAATGGAGGCAATTGACTCTGCAAGGAGGGTCATTAAAAATGTCACGATCGAATTCATATTTTGCGGAAATATACTACACACTTTTGGGCAGCTGACCCAAAATTTGCCCTAGTTTCCTTTAAATATCTGTTCACTTGAAGTTCAAGTATGACGTTGTGATGTTGTCATACGTATACAAATATTATATTTCCCCAAATAACCTCGCATACAAATACATAAAGTTTTCATCACAACAAATTTCATCTTATTTTACTATTTTTTTAATTGATTGAATGGGTCAATTGATTTTAGAAAATTTACATTTTTCACACTTGACTTTCAGCCATTATATCTTGATTGTAAAAACAAATCGTTAATTATAATTTATTTTACTTGTCACGCAGACACACATGTACACGCACGCACGCACGCACGCGAACGCACACACACAGACACACACACGCACGCACACACACACACGTACACTCACACACACACACACACACACACATTGTCATTAATTATAATTTAATTTACTTATCACACAGCACACATATACATGCACGCACTCGCACACGCACGCACACACACACACACACGTTGTGTTGTGTTATCGCTTGATAACCGAGTTCAGTGGAACACCAGGAAAACATATAAATTATGTAGACTCATTGTAGAAGTACTCCATCTGGCGGATAACTGTGTATTATTTGTGCAATGCATACGCCGTATATTGTGCATCAATATTTCGCCCAAGAAAGGTGTTCATTCATGACAGGTTCTACTGTATTACGTAGACAACATGGACTAAGAAAGTTTACATGGAACACATCAATATTTGTATCATATAAAATGCAAATTCTCTATTGGCTTGTATTGAATAATATAATAATTTATATGCATAATGATTGGAATATATATAAATCAAGGTTACCTTAATATACATTTTCCGCGGCGCATGCGCTACTTTTCAAATCGAATTAAAATATAATATCAGTAAATTCTTGTTAAAAGTTATAATTTGATATTGATCTTATTCGTGATGAAGCAAGAAGTTTGCAAACTACCACGTTATCTCTCCCGGATGATGCACGTTGTGCTCGTACACTTAGATCGATGGAGGCGAATAGCGGGATCGTGTTTGTGTGGTTTTATAATCGTGAAGTGTAATTCTCCCGACAGTTTGACAGACAACCCCGTCTTTGTCGAAGAAGACGCCGGTCGGTTGTTAGGCTCTGCTCTCACCGTGATGTCGAGTCTGCTAGTGTTAAGGTATTGTTAGTCACTTGCTTACGCGTAGGATAAGGTGGACACTTGTGTACCATTTCCACATTTTCAGTGTAAAACCACAAACAATGTAGTTGTTGACATTAGTACTACACTAGCATATCAATAAGGAAGTCTTCTAAGTCTAAGAGGATTTTGAAATTGGTAAGAATTTACCAGCATCTGTCGAGAATGCTTCGTGTATTGACATAATGTTTTCTTCTTCCCTGTGCTCCCTAGCGGGGTGGGGTCCATGTCAATTAATTTGTAGCTTCTTTCGCATTGTTTGTAAGCTCTCTCCATCTCCCTCTGTCCTTCGCAATGACCCTCCATTCTTGGTTGTTCAATTCAGCCCCCAAGGTCCGGTTTCACGCCGTCGTTCCATCTCAGCTTGAGTCTTCCTCTTCTTCTTCTGTCAACCTCTTTTTTTTCCGTGCTCTCTTTGACAGTTTAACCTCGCTCTTTCTTCGCATGTGTCCTGCACATCTGCTTCCGACTACCTTCATGTTAGGTGGGATTTCCACACTAATCTCTCTGCACAATTCCTTCACGTTCCTTTGATAGAGCACGTATCTCGTATTGTCAATGTGTCATTTTCGTTAACATTGCATTGCCATGCCTATGGAAGATGTATAATAAAAAAGGAAACACGTAACATTAATTCAAAAATATAGAATGGTTAAAACACATACAATCGTGATTTTGCGCGCCCTTTGCCATTCATCATTAATAAATGGCCGTGAAATCGTAAGTAGCATGACCTGCTTGTACAGAACTTGACAAATTAAATTAAACGTCTGATATTGACTAACACAATATTACAGAGGATGGCTGTCAACTCCCCTATGGTCATGGGTCCCCGCATTCTCCATTGTTGTCATCCCGTTAATCTGGTCATACGGTCGTACAATTGTTGCTCAAAGCGATACATCAGACGTAAGATATGTGTTTTAATACAATATTTAATGCACAACGACACGGTATGTTACAGTCTCCGGCTGTGTCAGCTGTCTCTCAAGTCGTGGACACACATCATTGCGGGCATTCGGGGCTGTCCTCGATTGGAACGACTCTTGTGAGGATGCCATTGTTTATTCACCACAGCACTAGAATGTGACATTTCAACATGGTCTTTCATAAAACACAATACGACAGCTATTAAATACGATATCTTAGTTTTGCACTATTATTTTAAAGGGTTGAATTTATGTAGTAAGATGACATTTATATGATTTAACATGTTATCAACGTTGTAATAAAAATGTACCATTATTAAAATTTGTCTGTGAAACTTATAACATAGCGCTTGAACAAAACTAATGAAATACAGGTGTTTTTAGCAAATATAAAATAACATGTTTATGCCAAAATTACATATTTTGTTGACTTTGTAAAACAAAATTTTGGTAATATTTATAAAGTAGTATGCTCGTGAACCAACGAGCATAGACAACCATGTGTGCAGTAGTATTAACTGTTATTACCATTTTCAGACAGAATGATACTAAACAAAATGCTAACAAAAATTATTGGAGAATCGCTTGTTGTTTTTCAGTATGTTTAATTTGTCCCGAGTGGCTTGCGAGCGTCAAGCATTCAATAAAAACAAAATGAAGGAAAATAGTTTAGGAAGTTTCTATATCACCGTCCTACCACACCACATCACGAATTCACCAATAATGTTTCGGACCGATTTTATTTAATTGATGACATGTGACCAAAAATACGTTATCACTCTCATCTGCAGTTGTCAGTTATGTTATCTTGTATTCAGCAGATAGCGTAACCCGTCACAGGCGTCGGAACGGCGGACGGGGCTTGAGAAGTGACCCCCAATATTTTGAGTGGGGGTTGAATTCGCAATATTTGTTTCACTGTTATTGATGTTTTGATAAGCGTCAAGGATGTTGCAGTCTCAGCTGCAATTACAATATCTCGCTGGTTGTCGATTTCCAAACTTATCTCCAGCAATAACCCCCCCCCTTGACAGCGAAATATCTCTAAAACTACCCTCGCCACTATATCGAACAAATCTCCCACACTATTCTACTCGACACCAAAAATATCCAATACTACTTTCCGGGTGAGCCCCCTCCAATATTCACCACGTTCCGACACCTGTGTATAAGGGGTCATCTGTCTGTGATTTTGTAATCGAGCAATATCATTGATTTAACAGCTTGACCGAGAACTCCGTGTTTGCCGAGGAAGAAGCGGGACGGTCGCTTGGGTCCGCTCTGGCCAGCATGTCAAATCTGCTCGAATTTAGGTATCTATATGCTGACTCAAAGGTATTGTGGGTTTATCTCCTCCCAGGTGTCGATGTCAGCTAGCCTTTTTCTATGTTAGTGCTCTTCCTTTCACCACTGATCGACCAACTGGCAATACGTTTAAAAATGCAAAGGTTGTTAAGTCAAGTTGTTTATTTGTTTCAGTGGTAACGCATTCCCCAAGTGGTGCCACAATTTAAAAAACACTGTAATGGTGATACACCTGTACAGGCTTCCCTAAGTTTCGTTTGATGTTCCATTGGTGGGTGTAAGCAAGTTATTAACTATTGCAACATGCGTTAGGGAGCGCGGTGAAAAACAGCAGAAAAGGAAAAAACAGGACATAAATCTTACACATTACGTTACAGTGTATGGAACTGCCAGCTATCACCGAACTCATGGCTTCACATTGTTGACGGTCTCTCTCTCGGCTGTCCAAGGATGGAACGACTCTTGTAAGAACACCTTTATTCATTCATCCCACGTCGTTTACCAACTATCGTTACTAATTATATCTCATGTGATCCTATTAATTAAATTCCTAGCGCCAAGTACTTTGTTCTGATTCCATAAAATACGTTATTTTATATTGGGAGTTTTTTTGGATCATACCCTTTGTAAAATACATAGATATAACCAATGGTGATGAATTAATACTCCACGTTACAACAAATGTCGTACGCGAGATTTTAATATTATTATAATTATGGTGACATAATTATTGATTGTACAATGTTTAAATGTGAACGTGATTGTTAATTATATATATATATATACATATATATATATATATATATATATATATATATATATATATATATATATATATATTACACATATCATTTAATCTGAGGATGGTGAAATGAAATACTAATCCGTGTGACTGATGTTTTAATTGAGGGATACATTTTATTACACAGTTTGAACCAGAACGCCATATTTGGCAATGAAGTCGCAGGGCGCTCCTTGGGTTCAGCGCTGGCTGAGATGACGAATTTGCGTGTTTTAAGGTATTTTTTATTTACACAAACATGTACTAAAAAGAACACTTGTTTTGCTATGTAAAGGTAAAGTCGTACACTAGTTTAGACAATTGTATAATCCTGCATTACATTAGCCCAAAATATGTAAGTTACATTCTTTCCTCTTTCATTTTATTTAGATTTTCGTACATGCTTCCATAATTCCACATCAAGGCACACATTATTTTAATATACCGAGTATTTTGTCTTGGGTACTGTGATCTTCCTCGCATCTCAAAATAGAGCACCAACTTGCCTATGTATCCTTTGTTACATAAGCCGAAAGCAGGGCGCACGGCAACAATGCAGAATGTTGTCACCCTGGAAGCTATTCCAACTGCAAACAAACTGCACAAAAGTACAACTTTTTAAGAAATATAATGTCGTTTTTAACTGAAGCGATGTGGAATTGTGGAAAGAACTACAGAATAAATAAAATGAGTTAAGACATTGGTTCAATTGAGTACAATAGTTGGTTGGTCTACTGCAAGATTACCAACAAGCGACTTCGTCAGATGATATTTATGTGTTACTGGTAAGATGTATAATGCTCAGTTCGTCACGTTACAGTATGAGGCAGTGTGATCTATCTGTCAAGTCGTGGCCATACATTGTCGATGGCATGTCTCAAGGCGGTCTACTGATAGAGCGATTCCTGTAAGGATATCTGTTTTATTTAATTAGCAATATTCGCAAAACGAATTCGCAGTTATAACTGATTATTGAAAAACGTTGTATTTGAACATGTAAGAAGATGCTATGTTTGTATTTTCTACAGGCTATTAGATAACATACCGTAAAATACACTAAATATAAAACCAACTGGTAGAACGCAACACCAGAAATTAATTATGATATTTGACAACACATTATACGATAAGTAAGTTATTATTATTATTAACAATTACATCGTGTAAGCTGTTGAAAGAAAGGGTTGTATACTGGTCATTGGTAATGTCGTCTTGTATACGCATGTGTAGAATTACCACCACAAACAGTAATGCTGTAGTTTGTTGGCCTGTTGTAGATATAGCATGTAGTTCAAATTGTGGATATTGAGGTTTGTGATGGACCGTTTGTGGAGTCGTAATCAAGGGCTATCATTTACCTTACAGTTTGGCCGGGAACGCCGTATTTGCTGATGAAGGTGTCGGGCAGTCCCTTGGTGCCGTTCTGGCCAACATGCCAAATCTTCGTGTATTAAGGTATTATTTACTAGCTTAAACCCACCCGAGACATTGTAACCTTTGTACCACACAGCAAATAAATGACAACTCAATTTGTCCTCTCACAAACATATACAACTCTAACTAACTACCTTTGTGTTTTGTCTTCAAATAATGTATATCTGCAATTGGTAGATCAAAGACCAATGGTCCAATTAAGGGAATGAATGTTGAAACATGTTAGTGGACCTCGGCGCCTAGGAGGAGATATATTTACTATGCTCCGAAATTAGCGTAGAAATGTATAATATATGACTTGTATTACAACGATAGTGTTTGTCCCATTAATGCACTTGATTTTAACAGCGTCAAATCCTGGGTTAATTCCCCGTTCACAGTGGGTAAAAACGTATTAATTCACATACAAAATTATATGGAAATAATAATTGACTTCAACATGAAATATATAATATTTGTGTTGTTGGTGAGATATTTAATACTCAACTCGTTGCGTTACAGTATACGGATGTGTGAGCTGTCCCTCGAGTCGTGGCATCACATCGTCAATGGCATCTCCATGGGCTGCTCAAGGACGGAAGAACTCGAGTAAAGACATTTCCTCGCAGCCTTTACAAAACAATGATAACTAATAAACATGACTGTTTTTGTTACTTAGTTGTAACTAAATTTATTTTCGTTTTTGTATTGGAGCTTATTTTTATTTTAAAAAATTATTATTATTGAATATTGTAATACACTACGCGTCAATATAATCAATTACATCAGATGGTAGTTGTTAAGGACTTATTTGTTTGCATATTCAATTGTTTTGGTATCCATACAAATGCGAATTGAAATTCTCGTAGATATGATTATGTATTTTTACCATATTCTCATTTGTTTACAGTTGTAAGTGGAATGAACAGTTGAAAGACGAGAGTGAAAAGAACTTCACGACTTTCCTCAGACGACAATCTCGCATGACAATAAGGTAAGATAACCTCTTTGGTACTTACTCATGTGTTACTTTGTGTATACAGATATGTTGACATGTGTCGTGTTGACCTCTTCTGTCTTTTCCAGGGTGTACGGCTGCGGCCTATCAGACCAGTGTCGCCATCGTCTCAAAGCGGAATTTGGCGACAGATTTGATCTGGAGGTAAGTCACTTCCCGTCACATCCGTCATTGTTCTTCCCTTTGTTGTAGTCTCCGTCATTGATCTTCCCTTTTTTGTAGTCTCCGTCATTGATCTTCCCTTTGTTGTAGTCTCCGTCATTGATCTTCTCTTTGTTGTAGTCTCCGTCATTGATATTCCCTTTGTTGTAGTCTCCATCATTGATCTTCCCTTTGTTGTAGTCTCCGTCATTGATCTTCCCTTTGTTGTAGTCTCCGTCATTGATCTTCCCTTTGTTGTAGTCTCCGTCATTGATCTTCTCTTTGTTGTAGTCCCCGTCATTGATCTTCCTTTTGTTGTAGTCTCCGTCATTGATCTTCCCTTTGTTGTAGTCCCCGTCTTTGATCTTCCCTTTGTTGTAGTCTCTGCCAATGATCTTCCCTTTATTGTAGTCTCCGTCATTGATCTTCCCTTTGTTGTAGTCTCCGTCTTTGATCTTCTCTTTGTTGTAGTCTTCGTAATTGATCTTCCCTTTGCTGTAGTCTCCGTCATTGATCTTCCTTTTGTTGTAGTCTCCGTCATTGATCTTCCCTTTGTTGTAGTCTCCGTCATTGATCTTCTCTTTGTTGTAGTCTCCGTCATTGATATTCCCTTTGTTGTAGTCTCCATCATTGATCTTCCCTTTGTTGTAGTCTCCGTCATTGATCTTCCTTTTGTTGTAGTCTCCGTCATTGATCTTCCCTTTGTTGTAGTCCCCGTCATAGATCTTCCCTTTGTTGTAGTCTCCGTCATTGATCTTCTCTTTGTTGTAGTCTCCGTCATTGATCTTCCCTTTGTTGTAGTCTCCGTCATTGATCTTCCCTTTGTTGCAGTCTCAGTCTTTGATTTTTTCTTTGTTGTATGTAGTCTCCGTCTTTGTACTTCCCTTTGTTGTAGTCTCCTTTGCGGTTCTTCCTGTTATGTCATGCCGGACTAGTAATTTAATCCAAACATGATTACTCTTATCTACATTCTTAGCAAGGCCAATCTTGACGGAGGTCACGCGTAGAATTGTTAACGTGACATAGGTAAACCGCGACGTAGCGGATCCATCAATTAAAGTTTGTTGGAGGTCAGTGACCCCAGTTAAGCTTTGTCATGCTAACAACGTTTTTACAAGGGGGCGGCTAATATATATGTAACATACTATAGTGCGGCACAGCATCTGCTAAGTCAAGCATTAGCGTACACACTTCTCGTTTGACCAACTTTGCCTTCTGTTTTTGCCATAAATAATTTCAACAATGTATACGACGGAATGCCCGAACGCTTCATGTATTCGGCATTCATTTCGTGGTGGCTTAAAGGACTTTTTGCTAAGCACGAGTTTATCGACTGGTGAATTCCAATGAAAATTAAATGCATCGATGTATGTCACTAGCCAAAATATACGCTAATAATAGTGTTTATAATATGGCACTGCATTGGCAGAAACATAGAATCGAAATACATTAACCCTAATTGTATTCCTATAGCCATGCATGTGGGTAGGTATAGCTATAAACCATTACAGTGACGGTGTGTCACAACCAGTCAAAATATCTTCACAATAGGATATCGCACTACAAAGGTTGCTCTCTTCATCGTCCACAGTGTCTTCAATTGAGACATACACTGGCTAAATATGGTTACAATGTTTTGCTTGCAGTTATGAAGGACGTCTTTGAGGTGGCCCGAACCTGACGATAACGTTAGGCGCATGACAACTCTGTACAATATCTGCGTCTAAATGTGTGAATACCTAAATATAACCATGCTATCGTATGTGAGATATTGTAAGTCGAATACGTATTATTTCTCATATGTAAATATGTTCATGATATACTTCTGTATTAGCAGGTCGTGGAATGCTAGACAGTACACAGTGTGAATACCTCCAAGCATAAATAAGAAGCACTTGCTTAGACATATCATGATGAATGAATATCGAGAATACGATGCTGATGTGTGTCTTCATTGGATGATTCAAACATTTTCATTAAATAAAAAATGAAGTATATCTTTGAAAGCGCGTTGCGATAAGTGATGAAACAAATGCATGGTGTTTATGTACGCACGTTTTTTTGCAGTTTTTATAAGTATACATTGAATCGCTTAACTGGATTTTATTGTACAGCGCTTTGGGCATATTTTGGATATTGCTCTCTATAAATATTAAATATTATTATTATTATTACGTCATCATTGTCATATGTGAATCAAACTATAGTCGAGCAAGCATATATGGGTACATATATATGTGGGGGTATGTCAATATTTCCATCCTAGATTGTTTTTACATCTCAGGCGCCAAACGTTCAGTGATTCACTTACGAACCCAGGGACAAAAGATAACGTTTCACGTTTTCGAAATTCCGCATGGTTTCTAATGGTCCATTCGAAATGGGTTCGAATCGCACTCCAGACGGACGTTAGTCGGTTCCTCACAACAGTGCACGTGTTTTCTGCTATTTTTCTTTTGACTTGACTTATGCCTAGGCCAATTCTACTCCTCGCTGTCCTCTTGGATGTTACACCCGTCCTTTGCGTCCTGTCTAGAGAACACCGCCAGAGCTGTTGTTCCCAGTTACGTAAATCGTCTGCCGATCACTTGGAGGTCGTTTTATGTAAATTGCAACAATCGTTGGAATCACGCGCAGCGTTAATAAAAACGGCTTAAGTTTACGTCATAAAAACGTCAGAAAAAAAACGTCCTTCTGGAAACCGTACATTGCGTTCTTGTGTATGCAGCGCCTCACTAACAATGCAGGCCATTGGATCGTTTCTCTTAAGAAAATAATCCAGGAACCAATTAATGTATTGTACATGCTTACATATATAAAACGCACATACATACATACATACATAAATACATACATACACGCATACACGCATACACGCATACACGCATACACGCATACACGCATACACGCATACACGCATTCACGCATACACGCATTCACGCATACACGCACACAAGCACACACGCACACATGCACACACACACACACACACACACACACACATACACACACATGCACATATACACACAAAAGTACATACACATAAGCACACATGCACACATGCACACATGCACACATGCACACATGCACACATGCACACATGCACACATGCACACATGCACACATGCACACATGCACACATGCACACATGAATACATGCACACATGCACATATACACACACATTCATTCACACATACACACACACACATACACACAATACATACACACGTATATACATAAACATGCGTACATACATGCATATAATATATACATACATACATACACACATGCATACGGACACAAGCATGCATACATATATACATACATACATACATACATACATACATACATACATACATACATACATACATACGTACGTACGTACGTACGTATGTATGTACGTACGTGCGTGCGTGGGTGGGTGGGTGGATTCCGTGAGTTTGTTTGAGTGAGCGAATGAATGATCAAGTGAGTGACTGAGTGAATGAGGGAGAGAGAGAGAGAGAGAGAGAGAGAGAGAGAGAGAGAGAGAGAGAGAGAGAGAGTGAGTGAGAGATTGAGTGAGAGATTGAGTGAGAGATTGAGTGAGTGAGTGAGTGAGTGAGTGAGTGAGTGAGTGAGTGAGTGAGTGAGTGAGTGAGTGAGTGAGTGAGTGAGTGAGTGAGTGAGTGAGTGAGTGAGTGAGTGAGTGAGTGAGTGAGTGAGTGAGTGAGTGAGTGAGTGAGTGAGTGAGTGAGTGAGTGAGTGAGTGAGTGAGTGAGTGAGTGAGTGAGTGAGTGAGTGAGTGAGTGAGAGTGAGTGAGTGAGTGAGTGAGTGAGTGAGTGAGTGAGTGTATATATGTATGTATGTATGTATGAGAGAGCGAGAGAGAGAGCAAGAGAGAGCGAGAGAGAGAGAGAGAGCGCACGCGCGCGAGAGAGAGACAGAGAGAGAGAGAGAGAGAGAGACAGAGAGAGGCAGAGAGAAGAGAGAGGAGAGAGAGAGAGAGAGAGAGAGAGAGGAGAGAGAGAGAGAGAGAGAGAGAGAGAGAGAGAGAGAGAGAGAGAGAGAGAGAGAGAGAGAGAGAGAGAGAGAGAGAGAGAGAGAGAGAGAGAGAGAGAGAGAGAGAGAGAGAGAGAGAGGAGAGAGAGAGAGAGAGAGAGAGAGAGAGAGAGAGAGAGAGAGAGAGAGAGAGAGAGAGGATAATCAACAGTGTAATTCCACATGTGCATAAAACAATGTAATGGAAATTTATTGAGAGGAAAATCTTGAAATGAGAACAAAACATCGTTTTTCTCATGAAAAGGCAACAAGTGGCGATGAAAATGATTGCAGAAATAGCCAATTGCTCCAAAAAATTGCAATGCGACATTGTATGAAAATGGGTTATTTTCTTTTAAAAGCTATTTTAGAAGAGTTAATGGGCCCATAATTAAAGTGGCCTTGACTTTTTGCCCGCCCTCCCTCCCCGCCTCCCTCCCTCCCTCCCTTCCTCCCTCCCTCCCTCCCTCCCTCCATCGCTCCCTCCATCCCTCCCTCCCTCCCTCCCTTCCCCTCCCTCCTCTCACCCTCCCTCCCTCCCTCCCTCCCTTCCCTCCCTACCTCCCTACCTCCCTCCCTCCTTCCGTCCGACCGTCCGTCAGTCCGCCCATCCGTCCGTCTGTCGCTCCTTCCCTCCCTGCCTGCCTGTCTACCTCTCTACCTCTCTCCGTCCCTCCGTCCCTCCGTCCCTCCCTCCCTCCCTCCCTCCCTCCCTCCCTCCCTCCCTCCCTCCCTCCCTCCCTCTGTCCGTCCGTTCCTCCCTCCCTCCCTCTCTCCAACCCTCCTTCTATCATCCCTTCAGCCCTCCCTCTTTCACTCACTACTTCTCCCTCAAACACTACTTCTTTTTTATTTTCTCTCACACCCACGCACGCACGCATGCACGCACGCACGCACGCACGCACAACACACATATGGGCCATGTCAGACTTTACTCTTGGTAATAGTGCGAACGTACCTACTACATTCGTGTTACTAGTCCAGTACTACTGTAGTAATTCAATGAAGCGTGACGCATTACGCAAGCCACCGACCTGAAGTGGCTCCACTGACCTTAGAGTGAGTAGTGCTTTGAACCGTGACGACGTCCTGAAGCCAGATCAATGTCCTGACTGCAAGAAGTGCAGCGACATTGGCGAGACAAAGACACGGTGTGTCAGACAAGTCATTACTTATTGTCTTTCTCTGTGCTCGCGGTCGAAGTGCTATTGAAAATAGGACATTCAGTGGCTTTGGCACCAACTCTTAATCATGACCGTAAATCTTTATCATGCTAATACGCGTGATCTTTCTTAGAAACATGTTTCTGTACATATATAAATAGACTCGACTTGAATTGTACTATAAATAGACTCGACTTGAATTGTACATAGACCAAATATATATCACCACACAACCGTGTCGGTATGTTGTCTCCAGTGAAAGCATTATAGTCGTTGGGTGTGCCTACACGTCTGCACAGTTCGGAATACTTTGTTTGATGAACAACACAGCACACGAAGCTATTTCTTATTGCCGAATTAATCAAGATGACGTTGAAGTTGTTCGCCTCCTTTTTGATGGTTGTGATTTTCTACGTTCATGACGGTAAGTGAAAAAGTAAACTTCTAGTTAATTAACTTATTGTATTTGTCGTCGTATGATGTTGTTCTTGCAGTTCACACACACACACACACACACACACACACACACACACACACACACACACACACACACACACACACACACACACACACACACACACTCACTCACTCACTCACACACACACACACCGAGTCAACATTGGTTTAGATCACTTTTCCGCAAACCCTCACCCGCGCTAAAAATGCAGTTGACACAAAGAACAGAAAATGATCATGTTCTATCATACAACAATGTTCGTTGGCTTAGCCGTGGTGCGGTTCTGACGAGAAAAATTATACTTTTGTCAGTTATTTCCATGTAATTGGCGGACCGGTCGCTCAACTGGAAGTTACTGAGTTTCGAGTTTAGATTCCCGAAATTACACTCATTTTCGGACATTTGAACTCGTTGAATATGCCGCTTCAGGGAAGTCAAAAGTTGATTAGCAATTTGTACGAAGCAGTGGAAATTTCGACATAAAGCTATCGCCCTTCAAAACTCATGCCGAGAACGAAACTGTTCTACCTTTCAAGTTACCAGATAATTTTGCGTCGGAGACGATGCACGTGTCGAACATGCCAACCCGGTGTTTGTCAGTGTGCCTGTCAGCGTACAGACCGTCTATAGTTTTAACGAACATATAAATTTACCGTTAGTAAGGTATCTGTCAGTTTTAATGTTTTGTTCAGCGTATTCATAGGCGGATCGAGGAGGGGCCTGGGGGACACGTGCCCACCTAGACCTTATGAATTTGGTGTGTCCGTGCCCCCTTAGACCGTTTGAAATGTGCCCCCAGTCAGGTTATAATAATCAGTTGAAGTGACGGCGACACAGCGTCGAAACATTTTCAACAGCACAACCCCTCCCCTCTGATGTCACCAGTCCAGCCGAGACAGCAGAGCGGCTGAAGTTACGGCGAACAAATTTCGACTACACCATCTTGTTCGGCCGCCAGTGGAGATTTCCGTGCCCCCTAGACTCGATTTCTGGATCCGCTCCTGAATATTATATAATATTATTACTATTTACATTCAGGAATGAACGGCGTGGTTGCTGTTCATTCCCTACCAGATGACAGTCAAAGTATAGCAACTAATGGTGGTTCACTAAACTGTTTTCCTGAGGTAACCGCAAAGTGAGGTGTGACTACACAAACTATATATATACAGTTGTATATATATATATATATATATATATTCTGCCATATTTACTGCCATATGTGGTATACAAAATATAATTTGGTCGTTGTATGTTTATGTATATTTACACGGTGGGTTTGTGGATGTGTACAGTGAAACCTGTCTTTGAGGAAACCTGTTAGTTACGAACACCTGTCTACAACGGACACTTTTGAATGTCCCGAATGAAAATGTTGTATTGTCCACTACCTGTATATTGCGGTCAACTAGACACAACGAACATATTGCGTACAACGACCCCCAAGTTATGGACATGTTTTATTGTACCTTTGAACACATTATAATATTGACTCTTCTTCATTTAAACCATAGCATCGCCGAGCGAAGCCGTCAACATCGGAAACACGTTACAACTTCGACCAATCAAAGACTTCGACTCTTACACGATTGTCCTCCCGGGCAAGACCCTGAATATATCGTGTCCAGGATCCATCACAACAATAGACGTCTACAGCACGATATCACACACGTCGTTACGTATCTACGTTCTGCGAGAACTGCTCAATTCTCGCGAGACCGGAACAACTCGCTACGAAGTAATCGCACAGACGGAATTTCAAACGAACAGCGTTGGTATCGAGCGACACGGACTGGTGGACTTCATCAAAGTGCGAGCAGGTGACGTCATCGCATTGGGGTATTTTGAAGACAACCCTGTACCATACACGGGTGTGTCGGGAACGTGCTCCAAGGAAAATCGGTGCGGGTGGTACCGTGCAAATACTACAGCGCAAATGATACGAGAATCAAAGAACAACACTGTATTATCACTCACAGAAGCAGACAACGCAACAGTCTTTCCTTGTCGCGTCTATTCAATTCAGGTGACATTACAAGGTAATTATTCAGATAGGATTATGATCGAATAAGTGTTGCTAGTTAAAAAACGTCATGTTCCTGCGAAAGATACATATTTTGGTCTTTGTATGAGTCTTTTTTTGTCCCATTGATGACATTAATTTTTATACATGACGTGTCGTGTGTCCGTTTTGTTATGTGTTTGTCCTGCTCTGTTCAATTGTATTTTGCATTGTGTGTGTGTGTGTGTGTGTGTGTGTGTGTGTGTGTGTGTGTGTGTGTGTGTGTGTGTGTGTGTGTGTGTGTGTGTGTGTGTGTGTGTGTGTGTGTGTGTGTGTGTGTGTGCATGCGTGCGAGTGCATGTGTGTGGTGTGTGTGTGTGTGTGCGTGCGTGCGTGCGTGGTGCGCACGCATGGTTATGTGTTATTACAATTAATATTAGTTTTATAATGAGTCACAATAACAATGTTCCCTATTCTGTGTGCCAGCCGTGGACGGGTGCGTAAAGACGGCGTCAGGCGGCGGTCAGCGGGTCGTAGAGTTCCTCGGTATCGCGGTCGCTGTTGCCTTCGCCATCGTCCTCATGGCCGTCAACATCCACAACCTCACCGGGCCGTCTTCTCGCAGTCACACGGACACACCGGGCTCACCATCCACGGACATCGACTCGGAGGGGGGCAGCGCATCGATGAGTGGGGCGATGTACGCGCCCCGTGAAGACGGCTTGGACAGTTGGCCGATGCAGCAGTGGAAGGGGGGTATCATGACGCCCCCGCCCTATTCGGAATTCGACCCCGCGCCTCCTGCACCCTCCCCTCCGCCCTACCAAGTGTTTACGTTACCCCAAGTTGACGTATGACGAAGTGCGAGTGCAGGTTTATGCGCACGACATATATACGCTATGATGTATTATTTATGTGTTATTTATACGAACACTTGAAATGGGTATTATGTTGGATTAATTGTAGAATGTTACCCTCATCGAAGAAAATGGTGTATGGGTAATGGTTTTGTATATACTGTTAAATTAAAGGGGCCCTGTATAGATTGCGCTATTTCACGGAAGAAGTATTTTGTCGGCCGACGCTTGGCGTCTGCGGCTATTTATAGAACAGTCTCGTGCAGGCGATATGTTTGCCGTCTTTAGTTCTCGGGAACACTAGACAAGCGTATGCTAAATCTAGTGATTGTGTTGTCGATAAGGATTTATTTATGACACATACTGTTGCAAACTAGCAACACTAAATACATAAATCCTTATCAACCACACCAACACTAGGTACAGCGTACGCTTGTCTTGTGTTCCCGAGAACTAACAACGGTAAACATATCGCCTGCACCAGACTGTTCTATAAATAGCCGCTGTCGCCAAGCTTCGGCCGACAAAATACCTCTGCCATGGAATAGCGCAATCTATACAGTGCCCCTTTAATTCAACTTGGCATAGAATAATAATAATAATTATATTAAGGCTTCAATATATGTAGTTCTTATTCTGACATATTGTAGTTATTACTGACAATTTTTAATGTCGCATTGAATATTACTGATGTCTGCTTTTTACTGGAGCCGGGATTTCCATACTTTTGTTATAATATTAGGTATATAGGTATAGGCCTATTATCGGTGCCTTTGTTGCTAGTCCGTTACATCGGCGCGCCATTTAGTGCACAGTTGGGGAAGTCGACAACATTGGCATCCAAACTGTTCTTCCCTTCAGACTCGACAGACCGATCCATGGTTTTGATGATACATGGATCAGTTGAAGAACCTTGAACCAAGCAATTTGCGTGAAATTCTTTCGCTTACTGTCAATATTAAATATATTTAATTTGCTATTTATGTTTCACTCGTTGTACCGATGCGCAGTACATACACATGCATACATAGCTGCGCACAGACACGCAGAGACGCGCGCAATCACACACCCACACAGGTTAATAGTTATGAACACACACGCGTGCACGCACATACACCATACACATGTACACGCAAACACAGAAACGCACAGTTCGCGTGTCAAGTTATCGTATTTGATGTACCCAGTGACGCTTTACGGATATTTCACATATCATCCGCACAGTAAATGTTTATATTATCCAATAGATGCCGGGTACAGCCTACTCTATATCAATGCCTTATATCAAACATATAGAACATATATGTAAACGCCTTGTATTACAGAACCCATGACATAGATTTCTTAGCATGTCTGACAGCTGACAGCCAGGTATTGTCAGACTAAAACAAGTAAGTAACAACTAGACTGTTTACCGGTACTTGGTTCAACATAACACATAAATAGAGTAAGCAGGTTTAGTTGACAACAATTTAAAATGCAGAAACTGTACCATAAATGTAAAAAGGTGTAAACAGCGTTTAATGTCAGAATGTAATGACAAAAGGAACATGGTGCCTTACAAGGTTGACACCTGTGGCATCTGGTGGCTAAGGTGCCAAGGATAGCCTTTTTACTAAGTACACTGTATATGTCCCAGTATAGTAGTTCTAAAACAACTATAGTATACAACTATAGTATATGTTACACATATATGAAACTAAGCGGATGAACCTTCGCGATCAAAAAGCAAGATTCATCCAAAATATATGCAACATTTTCCACTGGCTTTGTAAGACACCACAGTTTTCACAATTAAAATACTCGATAACATGTCACCAAGACATTAACAAATCTAAACCGAGCGAATGAGTGAGTAAGAGGCATGTGGCTATTTTACAAGGATAACCGTGATTCTGCATCCAGTGAAGTCACTAATCGGTTTGTCCGCACACAAATATGCACTAGCTATTAACCAGACATATTAATATTGATAAACTACCCATTGGGATGCATTGTATGCCACCCTTAACTCAACAGTAATGTTGATAACCGACCCATTGGGACGTGTTGTGTGGCATCCTATACGACGTTCTTAAACACTTTATTTATTTATAAGCGAAAATTATCAATGAATAGTAATCGTCGACACGGCTTTTTGGGTGCTTGTTGGTTGAATTAGCGTAAGCAAGCCAGCTTTGTACGAATTCAAACAGTTTATTACAACGCAGTGGCCTGGTGGTGTAGCCGGAACTGGCTCACTACGCATGATATTAATTAGATTAGAGAGTCACCCTACTATAATGTACAGGCCTATAACCGTGTAGTCCAATGTCGTAACATTCCCTTTTTAACTAAAAAGTATGCAACCTAAATAAAACAAAATACTTTAACTCTTGCTAAAGAATCATAGGTTACCAGCACGGGATCCCCCTAGGACTGCAATCTTTACCACCAGGTCCAAATTACTCTTGTAGTCCATAAATGTAAAAATCTGCAAAGTTGACTACTCTACTTAATATGACGTGCCATCTAGTACCTATCGTACGTCCAAATTTCCATGTGTCCTCTTAGCGAAATCTCAATGGTTTCATCACGAGTCTGCCTCGAGTCTTCACCGGTCTGGCATGTCACGCACTTCCGTATCCCGCGATTCGATGGTATTCTCCACTGTCGGCGTGTCTTCCTTGTCTGCCTCCAGTTCCATCTGCGTTTCCGGTGTATGCCGTGCGGTGTGGTCTAATCGCTGGTAATGTCGACTGCGTCGGAGTAGTCGACCTTTTGTTTCAACGATGTACGATCGGTCACTGCATTTGTCTGCCACTGTCCTCTGTGACCATTTGATTGGATCATATGTCTTCAACGATTGCACGAAGACGGAAGTCGCGAGCATTTCGGTTGAAATAATGCTGGCTCACTTTCTGTTTCATCGTTTTGCATCTCATCATTTGAGGTGCGTACGGTACAGCTTGTTTTATCAGTTGCTCGGCTTGTGGCACTGGCGCTCTTGTGCGTCGCTGCATAAGTCGTCGTAGCGGATTTCTGATGTGGGAGTGTTGCGCCATTCTAGCAGTGCTCTCACCGGATCTTTCGATTTCTTCAGCAGAGTTTTCGCAAGCTTTACTGCTGCTTCCGCCTTTCCGTTGGATTGCGAGTGATAAGGCGATGACATGGTGTGTTTGAATTCTCACGTGTTTGCAAACACCTGAAACTCTGCACTCACGAACTGTGGTCCTCCATCTGATCGCACAATTTGTGGCATCCTATATCGTGCGAATTGCTCCTTGCATGCTTGTATGGTAGTTTCCGCTCTCTGATCGACAAGCCTTGTGAACTCAAAGAAATCTGAGTAATAATCCACCAGTATTATGTACGTGTCGTTGGCATGCGTAAATAGGTCGATCCCAATCTTTGTCCATGGCTTTGCTGGAATGTCGTGGCTTCTTAGCGTCTCTTTCTGTTGGGACGGTCTTTCTTTGGCACACTGCTTGATGTCGCTCGTCATGCCAGGCCAGTAGATGCTATCTCGTGATCCCCGGAGTGTTGCTTCGATTCCTTGATGACTGCTGTGAAGTCGTTGTAGCAGGTCTCTCTGACAGGTTTGCAGACTGATCATTCGTTGCCCTTTGTACAGGATCCCGTCATGCGCAGAAATTTCATCTCGAAATGTCCAGTACGGTTTCAGCTCATGTGGCAGCATGTGCTTGTGCTCCGGCCAGCCTGACATAACTGTCGTCAACAATCGTTGCAATGTGTCACCAACTGCTGATGCTTGTCGAATTTGTGCAATTCTAGGCTCGCTGACGTTGACATACATTTGTGGATCAATTGAATTGATCTTTTCTGCTATGTTAGCTTGTATAGCACACTGGAAGATCTGTTCCTTCGACATCTCCTTGACGGGTCGACGTGACGATGGAGCTCATCTTTGTTTTGTTTAGCGTCAGATTCTGCTCCCGTGCGCGGTGCAGCAAATTCTCCAGATTCTTGTCATGATCTAGACGAGCTTCTGCTTCCGTCTCACCCCGTCTGACGATCAGTATGTCGTCTAGCCCATCCAATGCTTGTTGCAAGCCACGCTCGAATTCTTCAGGACTTGAAGTAAGGCCAAATGGCATTCCAATCAGATGTACTTGATTTTGGGCCTTTCTTGCTCTGCAACATTTGGAAAAATTGTTTTTCTTTTTACATGTGTAGCTTTCTTTGCCAAATGCTGTGTGGGTGGTCCCCGCATCTACCACACGTCTTATCGGAACTACTATCTGCCTTCCTTCGCGACCCTGACGTCTTTACATGCGTCTTGGGCTTCGGCTTGTAAACAGCGTTGACTTCCTCGTCTATGTGCAATTTTCGCATTTCGGCCTCAGTATCTTTGGCCAGTCGACACGTAACGCATTCTCGAGCGTGAGACTGTTCGTTTCGAACAACCGCCGCCTCATTCTATCCTTGTCGAGTCCCAGGGTTAGTGCGTGCAGCACCATGTCGTCGGTTAGATCACCAAATGTGCAGTCCTTGACATGCTTGTTTAGAGCCGTCAGAAACTCATCGATGCGGCGACTTCATAGTTAGGAACTGGTGCCGCGCTGTGAACAAGCTAATTTGCGGTTTGCAGAACTGGTCAAATTTGTCTATGCTTTTATTGAACGTCGGCTGTGCTGTCTGGAAGGTGAAATTGTCAAATATATCGTTTCCCTTTTCTCCAATTGTTCCCAACAACATGGCAATCTTGACCTTGTCTGTGGACTTTGCCTTTTCACCGGCGGCCAAGAGGTACCGAAATTGCTTCTTGAATCGCTCCATTGCACTGGCAGATTTCCCGAGGCGGGAAGTGGATCTGGTAGAACATACCGATCCATCTCGCAAACTGGCACGGTCAGTTCTTTTTACCCGTTTGTATGTTGTTCTCCGAATTCCGCTATCATCCGTTCAACCAACTTGCTGACACCATGATAGAATTAGCATACACACCCCAGCTTTGTACGAACTCAAACAGTTTATTACAACACAGTGGCCTGGTGGTGTAGCCGGAACTGGCTCAATATGCATGACATTAATTAGATTAGAGATAGTCGCGCTACTATATTGTACAGGCCTATGACCACGTAGTCCAACATCGTAACACTTGTAAACCTGCCACCACCTTCTGTAACGAGTAGAATATGTGGCGCAAACAGGCTTGAAAACATGAATGCATTGCGTGCAAATACATTCTATTGTAATATGGCATACGGTGAGGCATGTTTGTATGCGATTTCCATGTAAGCACTCCCTTCGCTGATCTTTGTACATATAGTGAATCAACGATGCAGCTGCCAAACGCACATCTCACGGACAATACGTAATGCTTTATTCACAAGCACCGTATTTGATACGAGCTGTTCTCCTGATTCTTATCTACTCCTGGACGGCCATAATTCATGTTGAAGGTGAAGGTTAATTTTTTTAATACGGCGTGTATATATTAAATAGGTCTGCGTGATGTGTGTGCGTGCGTGAGCGTGTATTTTAGGAGGGAACAAAGTTTGACGCACATTAAGCTATTAGTGCACGCATAATACTAAGACGTAAGTTGTTTATTAATAAATTATATACCGTTATGATGTTTGACAAATCATATGGAGGCCAGTTTACAATATAATAAATAACCTAGAATATGCAATATGGAATGTATAAATGTTGGAATACATTTCCCAGAACTTTAGTTTGTAGATTTAGTCAGCATTTAGTAAATGTGTTGATGTCATGAGTCCAAGGGAAGGTGAAGTGGCGAGACACATTCCTAGGGTACTACAGTAAAGCAGGGCGTGATCAGTAAGAGGTGACTGTTCTTGTTTCTTCCAGCGGCTGGGGATGTCTGCTGTCTGGTGATTGGCACAAAACCCAACTGACCGTTCCAATGGACACTACCAACAACACTCCGACATTTGGCAATGAAATAATAAATGCAAGTAAACATAAAACGACTATGGTAATTTGGAATGTGTGTTGCTAAGAATAAGTAAAACTGGCCCCAAGATCACACAAATTGGACAATCTTATATATTGAAAATGGTCATTGGTAATATATATTTGTGGCCATCTTGAATAAGCTGTACACATCGTGGATTTTAGCATGGATGTTAGCAGTTTTACTATTATGGAGAAAACAGTAAAACTGACATACCCATTTCAAAATGGCCGCCATGATCCCCAAAACGGCAATAGAAAAATGACAACTACAGTTTTCGAAAAGTTCATGTGATAGTGCACATAGAAATCCATATTGGCTAGAATTTATACGAAATGTTCAAGAAGCATTAAAAACGTGACACAACGGCATAGATCATAAATTATACCCTTAATATCCTAGAATGAACAGTTTTACTGTACTGTCCTTAACTCTCGTGAACAATCGTCTGTTAATGTGCAATGTTAAAGTATGTTTTGAGAACGATTTGTGTCCTATTATGTTGCATGATATTGTATTGAACAACATGATCGGACAAACATAGCTCACGTAAAATACCCTTCCGAGACCGATAAAATGTTTTTTATCTAAGTGATACCATCAGCAAACGGTTGGTTCCATGTACTTTCGTATAAAAAAAGGATTTTATGTATCTGGTATTTGTTGTTCAAGCTGTGTGTGCGTGCGCGTGTGTGCGTGTGTGCGTGTGTGCGTGTGTGCGTGTGTGCGTGTGTGCGTGTGTGCGTGTGTGCGTGTGTGCGTGTGTGCGTGTGTGCGTGTGTGCGTGTGCGCGTGTGCGCGTGTGCGCGTGTGCGCGTGTGCGCGTGTGCGCGTGTGCGCGTGCGTACGTCCGTGCGTGCGTGCGTGCGTGTGTGTCCATCAGCCGTGCATCCGTGCGTGCGTGCATGTCATAACAGAACAAGCAGCTGAAAATGAAACTGTTCTTACATGCAAGTAATAAGTTATGTGTGCGTGCATGTGTCAGATCGTGCAGGATGGACAAAGTGTTATACCACGATGAAAACTAGTGTTGACACATCTTCTAAAACAGGGGCCATTTTGAATGACTTTGATTAGATCAGCGGGCCACACATATATGTCTTAACATTGGTTATCAATCTTCGTGGCATTCTAGCTCATATGCGAAGAAGTTGAATTTACATATATTGGTGTTGTTATTATTATGAAACAGCAATGGCTAATTTTGAACAATATTCTATTGAAAATACATTGTTCAAGGTCCGCGTTGTCGTCATGCAAAAAAGTGTTTAATCCAGCCTGTATTAAATACATTTTACTCACAGCACAGAGACATAAACATTGGCCAGACACATCTGGACAATGTCACCATTGATGTTACCTCTGCGCTAAGCTGGATACGGCTATCTCTTGGGAATACAACACAGGGGGTCGCAGACAGGTCGCAGAGAGCCTATATCCCAATAAGGGAATAGCCCACTCTGGTAACCAGGCAGTGACCAAGTAGTAGCCAATCACTGCCCAGTATCTGAACTGGGGAAACTCTGTCTAAATTCCTCTGTCACAGAGAAAGTTTGTTTACTCTCTGCAGCCCGTTTTCTGTTGTTTATTACATTTCGCTGGCATTTTCTCTTGATTTTTATAAGCATATATAACAGCCGAACGACATTGGCGCTTGGTGACATTGCTTGGCGATTTTTTTGCTGGTAGACATCGGCAAGCGACAGAGGCGCTCTTCTTGCAGTCCTTTAGCTTTGTCTCGTTTGTGCGACGCGCTGTCTTTTGTTGTTGGGTGCTCGATTTTAGACGGTGAGTCATCAGTCTTAACTTGAATTTAGGCTGTAACGTAATTATTCAGCGTTTTATGCGGTATTCGCCCATACATACACTGATACAGGCGAACGTACTGCACTGCGTCTTGTAGTTTACAACGCCATTACGTCGTCAATCAAGCGAAACATGAGATTCATGGATTCATAACCGATTGCATGTGTACAACCAGTTCATAATTTGTCGGTTGTTAGAATGCCTGCATTTTGATATTGCCGTTGTGTGCGGATAATTAATATTTTTGTACGTTTGCTAAATTCACTTGCGCTAGTTGGCGACTGTGCGATTATATATCAGTTGTTTACGACTACGTTAACTTCTAACGCGATTTCTTGGATTCAGTATCGCCATCTAGCGGATTTCCTGAGTATTTTTGAACATGTATCGCCATCTGGCGATTTTAAAGTACCTAGTTTTTCGCCGTTTGTTTACATTCGTTTGCTAGTACAGTGTCCAGTGGGCCAATTACTGTATCATTGGTTTAATTTGTTGTGCTACTTTTATTTGCTTGCCTTTTCAATCTTTAATATGCTAACTGTGTATCTTCTGCACATTTAACAATTGAAATGTTGGCCTTCGGCTTCGTATGATGTTATGTTTTTTATTACCATTCATCATGAACGCTGGATGTTACCCTGTTAATGTGGTGTTCTATGGCCACAGTTTCGTTCGTAGATTACAGTTGTTTATGAACAGGGGGGAAACTCGCAAGTTTGGACTTTGCCCTGACAGTCATTTGGTCTCATGTGTAGGGCAGGGAGGAATGACAACTGCCCACCTGGAACATAAGACGCATTTGGTTGGCCGCATGTGCCCTCGTGTTGTTTTCCTTGATATTGGGACTAATGACTTGGCGTCAGGTTACTCGATCGAACGTCTGATAGGGCGGGTATTGGGCGCTGCTCATGTTTTGGTATCCAAATACCATGTCAAACAGGTCGTAATTTTGGAAATTCTTCGCAGATTACCAACAGGCAAGTACCCCTGCCCAGTAGATTTTAACGAACGTATTGTATTGTAAAATACGTTACTGAAAGAAAGAATTGATGCAGCCGGCCCCCGGAATTCACGCATCATTCAATTCCATCATCACCAGGGTCTTGTGGAAAACTGGCAACAATTTCTTATGACAGATGGCGTGCATTTTAATTAACTTGATTTGACCAAATATTACAGGTCTCTGCGTCGAGCTGTAATTAAATACTCATCACCCAATATTGTTGGAGAACTTGCTCCATAGACTTTGATTCTTCAAGCCAATAGTTGTTGCATTTGCAGTGTCACACCATGCAGTATCTTTATCTTATGTTTTCCTACATGTTGTTGTTTGATAGGCGAGATCCTGATGAGTGATAAACTTTGGATTCATTATAATGCCTCAAAATTCACATTCTACAATATTTTTTTCAGGATTTTCCTATTGTATACCTGGCTGGTTTGAATGACGTACCTGGTAACTTACACTCCATGCAGGTTATGTTTAACCATGTCATTCTTTCAGGACCAGGTATTCAGGCTGGCCGACATTCATCATGACTACATATTTATATACACTAAAATGAATGTGCTTGACTTTGAGCTAGCAGATGTGCACTTTACATTTATATGCGTCCTACCAAATGCATACATATGAATGTGGCCATGACTTTAGCTTGGATTTAGCGTGCTTAATAATATGCTTTCATCTCAATTTTCTCCAGTCTGTGCCGTTATGCTGACCACACTAGTAACTACTGTGTTTGTACAGTGAGGGTGACAGGCCACTCTTCCTTTCCATGCACTAATCATACATATATTTGTGGGGATTGTAGGTGGTCAGGACAGGGTGATGATGTGTTTCCACACCCATGTTGTTGAGCTTTGATGTATGAACAGGCCATGTTATAAACTACACATTTATGTTGGGCTTGCAAGATGGTCGGCCCAGCGTGATGATGATTTTACACACCCATTTTCTAACCTTCTGTTGTGTGAGCAGGCAAGGTTATGTACCACACCGGTATTGTTGGGCTTGCGATTACTTACGCCCATATTGTTGAGTGCTATGCGAACAGGCTTTGCTGTGTAACACATATTGGAGTGTGTTAATTGCGGTCAGGTTACACTTAAGTGGGACCTACAAATGTTAATGTGAGTTTAATGTCACTTTTGTAGGTGCGCTGTCATCAACACATACCTACCAGCAGACCTTAATAACCGGATTCACTATGTGAATTTCATTTTTTAGGCAATTGTGGCCTGGTTACAAGCATATATTACCTGCCAATAGGCCGGCATCACAGCATTATGCCTTTCTCTATTCAGGAAACATGTTAATCCATATGCGCGGAAAACTGCCCTGCTGTGTTTTCCCATTTCAGCAATGCCTAAGGGAAAACATGGGAGGAAGGGCGGCCCTCCACCTGCAAGCAGACACTCCACGAGGCCAACTCGGATGCCTGCGAGACTGGCAGACGACTCGTCGGACAGCTCGGACTGCGACACTGATCTTGCCTCGTTGCGCACCACCATTCTCCATCTGCAGCGACAATTGCAGGAAACGCAAGCACAACTGACTGAGGCTCGCGGCAACGACAACCGTCCCCCTCAGTTTCGACTCCGACATCGACATCACTACCACATTTTGATACGAAGATGCCAACAACCGAGACGCCCACCCCTGCACCTATGCAACAGCCAGGGACATCTTCTAATGGGGGCCAGGACACATACTTTCAAGCTATGCTGGCCAGCACTCTCCAGCAAATGACAGGAACGACCCAGTTCGGGCCTAGACAAGGTGAGTCAGCCATGACTCGCTTTTTTATTTTGGGGGCTACGTTGGAACCCAAGATCGAGGCGATGATCTGGGCCCACCACTTCTGACCCAAAAGTGTCCTAGTCCCTCGACCCGCTCAGTCAGCTGCCGCATCCACATATGATGCCAGGCAGGGTGACACCAGTCACCAACATTGCACACTGGCTGCGTGCATTCAGTACGTATGCCAGTGTGTACGCAGAACGCTACCCTGCAGAGGCACCAGCAATGTTGACATACATGATGCGAATCATGGACATGCAGAAACGCCACGGTGGGATGGCATGGCGCACATACGATGAGAAATGTCGGCGTGTCCATGCTTTGTTGCCGTCATTGCCGGCTTTTTCGCCAGAACCGCCGGCAACCAGGACCGGCAGACTCGGGTGTATGCTTCGCTTTGAACAGTAATGGCAAATGTGCCAACAGGCATTGCCGCTACAGGCATTGCCGCTACAGGCATTGCCGCTACAGGCATGCCTGCAGTGTCTGTGGAAGAAAAGGACACGTCAAAAGATATTTCCAGAAGCCTCCCAACCCCAGTCCTACCCCACAGGCTGGCAACGTACCTAGTAGGGTACGAAAGGGTTAAGCGAAACCGAATAATTAATGGGTTTTCCTTCGGTTTCCGCATCCCATCAACCATCACATACAGTTCCCAGAATAATCAGGATGTCAATGATGCTTCAGCCCTAAGGCACCACCAGTTTGTCACCACTACACTAGCACAAGAAGTAACAGCGGGCAGAATAGCAGGTCCTTTCTCAACTCCTTCATCAGTAGGTGTAGTGCTGTCGCCTCTTGGTGTGGTTGACAAGAAGGCACTAGGCCAATTTTGACTAATTCACGATTTAAGTTTTCCTAAAGTGTCAATTCCCACATAGCAAAGGTACACTCAGAAGTACATTATGAATTGCTAAATGACTGTGTCATGATAATCCATGAGATTGGACAAGGCTGCTTTGTTGCTAAAGCAGACATTCAAGAAGCATTTCGTATTATCCCTATTCACCCTGCCAATCACACACTCCTCGGCATGACATGGCAAAGTAAATATTATTTTGATAAATGTCTACCAATGGGTTGCAGCACTTCATGCCAAACATTTTAATGTTTTGCCCAAGCTTTGCAGTGGATTCTTGCAACTAAATTCCATGTGGAGTACCTGTCTCATATCTTAGATGTCTTTATTTTTCTCGGACCTGCTTAGTCTACCCAGTGCTCCAGGGGTCTTCAGTCCTTCCTGGCATTAGCTACTTCTCTTCACATTCCTATTAAGTCCAACAAAACTGTGCTGCCTGCATCAGTGGTTACTTTACATGGTATCGATATTGATACGATGC
This sequence comes from Escarpia spicata, assembly GCA_963995525.1. Classification (NCBI taxonomy): domain Eukaryota; kingdom Metazoa; phylum Annelida; class Polychaeta; order Sabellida; family Siboglinidae; genus Escarpia; species Escarpia spicata. Next base: position 47,748,778 of record OZ023214.1, read on the forward strand.
ACGGCATAAGATAAATTCACTTTATCGTCGGAAGAAAGGTTCTTTACACGACATCAGTTCTCTTCTTGGCACTTTGTGTTTCGCATGCAGAACAGTCGTGGCCGGTAGAACGTTTCTCAGAAGAATCCATGACTTAACACGAGGCATCCAGGGAAAACACCACATAATTCGTATTAACCAAGAATCTAGGAAAGATCTGGCTGCCTGGAAGTTGTTTCTCGACAACTTCAACGGCATCTCTCTCTGTCTGCCTAATACTTGGACATCATCCAACTGTATTTGGTTGTATTCTGATGCCAGTGGGTTTGGGTTTGCAGTAGTTTTGGGCGGTCGGTGGTTCCAGGGTTCTTTCCCCACATCATGGGTTCATATTAACATTGCTATCAAGGAATTATTACCCATAGTTCTAGCTGTCCATGGACGGGCCACACTTCTTGCAAATTCACGCATACTGTTTATGTGTGACAACATGAGTGTGGTTTCCATCATTAATTCACAGACGTCCAAAGATGTAAATATCATGAACCTGACTCGGGAACTCGTTGTAACTTTAACAAGATTTAACCAAATTTAACAAGATTGCCATCCAGAGAATTAACTCTAGATGGCAGGTGGACAAGGAAGCCCTTTGTCTTATCGAGAGTCCAACCCTTTTATTTACATATATCCAGCCCTTCTGAGGTATGTGTCTATTTTATTTTTAAACATTCACACTACTAGCACCCACACAATCATCAGATAATCTGTTCCATTCATTCACAGTCCTTTGTGAAAATGAGAACTTTCTTACGTCTAATCTACACTGCTCCTTTACTAATGTAACTTCATGTCCTCTAGTCTTTCTATCTTTCTTAACTGAAAAAAAACATATTTCTATCAATATTTTCATAACCATTCAATTTTTTTAACACTTCTATCTGATCTCCTCTTGATCTCCTGGTCTCTAGTGTTGTTAAACCACATTCTTTTAGGCGTTTTTCATAACTAACATCCCTCAGTTTTGGTATCATTTTAGTCGCTCTCCTCTGTACTCTTTCTAGCATATGCGATATGGCCTCCACGCTTGTATACAGTATTCTAAATGAGGACTAACTATTGTTTTGTACAGCGGTATTATTAGTTCTTTTTCTTTATATGCTATATTTCGCTTAATCAATCCAAGGATTTGATTTCCTTTTGAAGCTGCAATTCCACACTGCTCTGAAACCTTCATGTCAGCACTAATTGTCAGCCCTAAGTCTTTTTCTTTTACAGTAGTACTTAGTACAGTTCCCCCATTGTATATTCTACATACTCGTTCCCATGTCCTGTGTGAAGGCATTTACATTTCCCAAAATTGAACAATATTTGCCACTTTTCAGACCATTTGATCAACCTGTCAAGATCATCTTGTAAATGCTGTCTATCTCCATTACTTTTAATCCTTCTAAACACTTTTGTATCATCTGCAAATTTCAACACCTTGCTAGCTATATCATCGTCCAAATCGTTTATATATATTAAGAATAATATAGGTCCCAGTACTGATCCCTGTGGAACCCCACTCAAAACTGATTTCTAGTTTGAAGCCTCCCCATCAACAACTACCCGTTGTCTTCTGTCAATCAGCCATTTTTCTATCCAGTTAATTATACCATTTTCTATGCCATGGGCCTTTAGTTTAAGCAGTAATCTTTGATGTGGCACTTTGTCGAAAGCTTTTTGAAAATCTAAGTAGATGATATCTACTGGTGATCCCTCGCCTACCCACTTAGTGATGTCTTCCAAAAAACATAACATATTTGTTAAGCATGACCTCGCTTTTAGAAACCCATGTTGAGATGGGTTTATCAAGTTATGTTTAGCAAGAAAATCCACCATGTTATCTTTAATTAGTCTTTCTAATAATTTACAAATCACCGATGTTAAACTCACTAGTCTATAATTATTTGACTTGTTTCTCGAACCTTTTTTAAATAACGGTATAACGTTTGCTTCTTTCCATTCTAAAGGAACCACTCCCTCTTCTAATGACAAGTTGAAAACTGTTGCAAGCGGTATGCTAATTTGTTCTATAATTTCCAATAGTAGTTTGGGTGGAATACCATCCACTCCAGGTGATTTATTATCCGTCATAGCCCTAATTTTCTTAGCTACCATTTCTGGGGTTACAATTAACTGTCTTAAATAGTCTGATTCTACCCCCTTGAACTTAGCCTCTGGTACTGGCAATGAACTCTGGTAAATACTGAACTAAAATACTCATTCAGGTCTTCTGCCATTAAGAATCCCTCTGATATTATATTTCAAGCACTATCTTCTAGAGGACCGACCTTATCTTGAACTTTCTGTTTGCTTCGAACATACGCATAAAAACTCTTCCTGTCATGTTTTATATTACAAGCTAATTTATGTTCATAGCTTCTCTTTGAATTTCTAATTTCAGCTGTAGCTTGGTTTAGTGCTTCTTTATAAATGTTGTAGTCTTCATCATTTCCAGTACGTCTATATTACTTCCACATCATTTGTTTATACTTAATTTTTCTAATGACTTCGATAAGTGTTTCTTTTTGGACCGTTTCCCGTGTTTTTTTAAGGGAACAAATATGACGATGATGCAATTTCACTCTAAGATATTCCAGCATTTTGTTGCTGTCTTATTCTTCAGTGTGTTATTCCAGTCTATCTTTGCTAAATATTTCCTTATGTCCTTATACTTTCCTTTATGGAAAGTTCTCCTGTACTGTTTTTTACTATTCCTTTCTGATTTTACTTTGATGGTAAAATGTATTTGGTTGTGATCACTATTCCCCAGTGGCTCACATATCTTGATATTGTCAACTAATTCATTCTGTGAGGACAAAACTATGTCTAACACATTCTCTCCCCTGGTAGGTTCTAGCACATGTTGAGAAAGGAAACTATCTTGTACTAAAACTAAAAACTTGTGGTCCTCACTACTCATACTCTGTTGAGATTTCCATTTTATATGCCCTTGGTTAAAATCCCCCATAATAACACAGTCCCGTTTGCTCACTTCCCTTATAGCGTTTTGTATTTTTTCATTCTCTTCAACGCTTATGTTTGGACTTCGATAAACTAATCCTGTTTCCTGTAACTATGTTACACCAAACAGCTTCTTCGCAATCTGCTTCTCTGTCTAATTTTATTTCATAAGCCTGTATGAGATACAACATCAAGTTTGTATCTAAACATGTGCCTGGAAAAACCAACATTATCGCCGATGCGCTATCTCGTTTCCAGAACGATTCTGCACACAAGGAGGCTCCTTGGCTCAACCACCAGCCGGACTGCTTACCAACAGACTATCTTCCCTGGTGAACACTGCAGGTGGCTTCATTGCAGCATCTTTGGCCCCTTCCACCTGTAGGATATATTCACAAGCGGTAAGCCAGTTGCACGACTTCGCTGTAACTACTTTTCCAGGAGAATCTTGGTTTCCTGCCTCTGTTCCCTTAACTGGTAATTTTATTGCTCATCTCCTCAGTACAGGATTGTCACCAGCCTCAGTCACTTCTTGTATGTCAGCAACTGCATTTTTTCACAAATTATTCCAGTTCCCACATCCAACTGGTAATTTTTTTAATCAGACGCGTACTTCTAGGGGCTCACAAACAGTTGTCAAAATTTGATACTAGGTCCCCGATTACCATACCTATTATACATGCATTTTATGATTCTTCAGGACACGTGACTCAGGCATCTTATTATGCTTGTCTAGTTCGAGCTATCTACCTGCTAATGTTTCATGGTTTCCTTCGCATCGGTGAAGTCACTAAGTCTCAGAATAACATCATAAACATTCGGACTCCCTAGTGATAGTTTTTCAACAGGCAAAACACCAATTTGGATCACACATTTCCATCACAATTCCACGCTCACGGACTAGGTACTGCTCAGTGGCGGCTTTATCTGAGTACATATCTCAAAGGGGTCATGCTTCAGGACCACTATTTTGTGACCCAGATATGTCACCAATCACCCCTCGTCAGCTAAAATCTTTCTCGTTAGCGTGGTCATCTCTCCATAATCAAAAAATAAAATCTCACAGTTTTCGAATCGGGGCAGCAACATACGCTTCAGCTCAGGGATATTCCGACTCCCAAATCCAGAGGATGGGCCGTTGTAAATTTTTGGCATTCAAAAAATATATCCGGATTACATCTTTCGAAACATTTTAAAGATATATGGGACTTTGATATATCTCAAACCATGGAGTTGGGAGACTTTATTCAAATGTATCTTTACCATGATTATCTGGATCATTTCTCTGTAACGTTGACAGTTAGCTATGTTAACATTGGGATTACATCAGAAACTCTGGTGTCTGCCTTACCACAATCTCGACCAAGCCCATTAGCTGGTGATTTGTTTGGTTAAAAATTATCACAATTGGTGGTATTACGACCACTATGCATTCATGTATGTTCACGCTTATATATTAGTTGATAAGTAATAGTAATAGACATAGGTATTCACAATATGTATAGAACATTTGTCGGTCACGGAGGGCCTAGGTTGGGGGCTTGGTGCATGCTCAGCTCTTCAGCTTTTGGCCGGGAGTAGATGCACATAGCCGGTCACCTCTTAGCCGCGGCTCCCTGACATACATTTGATGTGTATGTGTTCATATTTTTGTAGATATATGTGTGCAATTCTAGGCACATTTAGCACTTGAGGGTGGTACTAGGGAGGTGAGGAGAACTTATCTACGTTTCTTGGTTTTCAGCTTTGAGACGGAAGTTTGTTCATCCTATCCCTAAGGTACTTTCACTGTGTAGCAGGGCAAACATAGTAAATAAGTTACCTTTACTATGCACCCACGTTTCCAATGGCTATCCCTGTGAGTCTGAGACGGGGTTGCTGCATTCGTACAACATTCTCATCTTTTGTCCTCACTTGCTCCAAAAATGACGTTTGAGGTTTTAATGCGAGAATGGCCTGAACTGTTCACAGGAGGCAACTTCTGCTTTATGCATGATTGGCTGAGCCAGGCCCAGGAACACACTTTTGTTGTTGGATTCTGCTGCGCTTTGTGTGGGGTTGTTTGGGTGGTTTCTAGGCCCCATATTTATTCCGCTTAGATAGTTAATTACTGGCATTCCCATCGACAGATATGTACGACTCATCTACGCTTGTAAATTGCCTTTTGCTATCTAGATTGACGGCAATGCCCATTGTCTATCTTTACCATTTGCATTACTATTGACTACATGTCATTAAAGGGCATTGCCATTTTCCACCCTTATTCCGTGATTCTCTTTCTCTACATAAACCTAGCAACGCGCAGCACGTTCCAATACACATCACATCCTATAACTACACTATAGATGAGGCGAGGAGCAGTGAGTAAAATAAGTGTTTAATCCAGCATGAATTAAATACATTTTACTCACAGCACTGAGACATAAACATTGGCCAGACACATCTGGACAATGTCATCATTGATGTTGCCTCTGCGCTAAGCTAGATACAGCTATCCCTTGGGAATACAACAGAGGGGGTCGCAGACAGGTCGCAGAGAGCCTATATCCCAATTAGGGAATAACCCACACTGGTAACCAGGCAGTGACCAAACAGTAGCCAATCACTGCCCAGTATCTGAACTGGGGAAACTCAGTCTAAATACCTCTGTCACACAGAAAGTTTGTTTGCTCTCTGCTGTCCGTTTTCTGTTGTACCCACCCTCCTTCCCCAACTACTCTAGCTTAGTCACCCTAGTGTTCTGGATGGTGATTTTCTGGGCCCCACATTTATTCCGCTTAGATAGTTAATTATTGGCATTCCTCATCGACAGATATGTACGACTCATCTAGCTTGTAAGGGGAATTGCCTTTTACTATATCTAGGTCGACGGCAATGCCCATTGTCTTGTCTTTACCATTTACATTACCATTGACTACATGTAATGGGCCCCACATTTATTCCGCTTAGGTAGTTAATTATTAGCATTCCCATCGACAAATATGTACGACTCATCTATGCTTGTAAGGGGAAATTACATTTTGACAAAGTACTCCACGACCAAGTGTGCTTGGCGTGTGTGATCAGTTTAAGAAACTGTTCTGTCGGCATGTGCGTTTCGTTTCAAGATACACATCCACATTACATTTTGGTGAACTTCTTATACAAAGTTTCGTCGTCGACTGTATTGGGTTATAAAATAACAGCAAATACGAGCTCCGAGAATCTGTAAATCTCTCTGCAAACTCCCGTCTCAGCAGCTCAATGAATGCTTCGTACATGTCCAGCCTTTCTGGATCGTTGTGTCTCCCACAACCGTAACTTGATCGCGAAAGCGGAAACAAATTGGAAGAAACAAATTAGAAGAGTTCTTTGGATCGATGTTCTCGTCTTAATAATAATCAATACTACATGTTAGAATACGAGCTCCGAGAATCTGTAAATCTCTCTGCAAACTCCCGTCTCAGCAGCTCAATGAATGCTTCGTACATGTCCAGCCTTTCTGGATCGTTGTGTCTCCCACAACCGTAACTTGATCGCGAAAGCGGAAACAAATTCGAAGAAACAAATTAGAAGAGTTCTTTGGATCGATGTTCTCGTCTTAATAATAATCAATACTACATGTTAGAATTGTTTCCATTTAAATAAAACCTGTTCACACAAAAAATGCCACGTCACATACTATCGCGCCATGGTAAAGAAACCTAAAGCTTGCTACCGGGCGTAACCGTTTGTGTGAAATGCCAAAAATACATGTCATTAGGTTCTCACATGTACGATGACGTCATACGTCATATGTACTAAAGAAGTCGGTGTGTCACATCGAGGAAAGCCTCTAAAATGTAAATTCACGTATTGGTGTCACAGATCGACGAGGTCTCCGTAACTAGATGGCTCGGGTCTAGTAGGGTTCAATGCACTTCAGTTTTAACCAGTTCTAATGGCACACCAGGCAAAGGTGATTGAATAACCCACAATGACATTGGCAACGAACAACGTGAGCGACTTGTACGTATGTGTCTTAAACGTAAGTATCCAGTTACATGCACTCTGGACTTACACTTACAAAAGATAGACACCGCGTTAAAATGTTACATAATATAGGTGTGTGTGCGTGTGCGTGTGCGTGTGCGTGTGCGTGTCTGTGTGTGCACGAACAGAGGTCAATTATCTTATATAATGAGTGGCTCCTATGGTAGTTGTTTTGTCTTATTATATTGTTTTTAATTAGTCATTGCGAGTTTCGTTTCATAGTTGAAGTATATCATATAGTAATATACTTGTAAAGTGTACACGGTGTAAATTAATTTAGTGTCATATAAACATCGTGTTCTTGTTCCACAGAAGTGCAGTGTCAAAGGCCATAAATCAGGACGTGATATAAATATACAGCAACATCACATTATCTCTGTGGGAGTGTGTGTGTGGTGTGGTGTGGTGTGTGTGTGTGTGTGTGTGTGTGTGTGTGTGTGTGTGTGTGTGTGTGTGTGTGTGTGTGTGTGTGTGTGTGTGTGTGTGTGTGTGTGTGTGTGTGTGTTTGTGTGTGTGTGTGTGTGTGTGTGTGTGTGTGTGTGTGTGTGTGTGTGTGTGTGTGTGTGTGTGTGTGTGTGTGTGTGTGTGTGTGTGTGTATGTGTGTGTGTTTGTATTTCCAAGTTTCCACTTGATTACCATCTATACAGTGACCAGCGATATCGATAATTATGGATAATATATTTAACGATCGTGCAGTACAACCTTGTTATGCAATCGTCGCAACTAATATAACAAGCTATTGATCAATTACTACAAAGTAATGTAGTGTAGTAGTGGCGATTTAATCAGTGATATATACACTGGTTAAAGCAATAAGGCAGACCTATAAATCGTTGCACTGATTGACGTTATATTAGCCGGATACATTCACAATAATAAAGAAGTGTTATAATTATACAGAAGAAAAAACAAGTTTCTTGAGAGGTAAATATACTAAACATGAATAACCAAGAAACCGGATCATCACTACATTCAAAGTGTTATATAATATACGGATAAGGAGGTAGGAGGAAAATTTAATTTTGAAAAGATAGGTGTTAACAGCAGGTGCTGGTAGAAAATACCACACAGAAGTCATAAAAAGGGCGGAAACAAATTCGTTGTTGTTGCATCCCATAGGGGAAGATGGAAAATAGTATTGTTCCACCAATATCTGCCAAATAGACGAAACATTGTTTACTGTGTAAACTGTTTGAGCAATGTCTTTATGACAATGTCTTTATGACAATGCAGGCCTAGCTACAACAATAAAAGCATGCTGATTTGGCCGAAACATACACTGGACCACGACCATGCCATTTTGTGCAGTTGACATTGTTATTTACCAGAATTCGACGTACCCTGTAGAAGCAGTGTTTGCGAACATAACAAATTAAACAGAGGGAAGCACTGTCTGTGGTTGAACCCGAAAAGGTTGTCTGTGCCTCGTAGCAGACAGCATCCATAGCAGTTCACAATGCAATTCAGCAGAATACGGAAACGGAAGGTTGTCGCGAACAAGACATGATGTTTCCTACTTGTTGAACAAGACAGCGACTGAAGCAAGGACAGCTGCGGGGAAGAGACCGCTGAAGGATCTCCTTGCGCTGCTCTCGCTCTCCGGCAAAGTTCCCGTGTTACACTTGTCCGACACGCAGCATTGCGAACACACCTACAACACAGGTGGACACCAGAGAGTACGTCCATCGTTCTTTAGAATGTCGCATCGTAATACTAAGATTTATCGTTGTGGGAAATAGTTCTAATTTATCTACAAGTACCTACACATACTTGAATTATAATTACAGTATTGTGATTATTTAATTATACAGTGAGGATAATTAGATTAATATCACGAATGAAAATTATGATCTATTTACTACGCTTACTTTTGAGTGATAAGAATACATCTGATGTGTAACAACAGTAATATTATTATGTTAGAAGTTTAACGTGACAATAACCTGTACCTCATAATCTGGCACAAATCGTTTTGAGCACAACTACACCGTCACGTGACCACATAATGTAGTTTTAAAATTATAGTGACGTTTATTTAGATAAATAATCATTATTATAATCATAATTATTAAAATTATACACAAAATAGCATTACAGTGTATACCATGCATACGGACACATGTACTCACATGTTCATCATATAATAGTATTTTGTTTTCTTTTGTACAAAATGCCGCTTTATTCATGATAATGTTATCACACCATTGGATTTTATCGTTCAGCTAGGTGTTCAAAATTGCATATCCATAGCCCTTTGTGCTGAACATGGTGATAGAGATGTACGCGAGCATACCCTATTAGGCTTGACAGCATTGCAGACAGCGGTTTTGTATTCACCACAGTTGAAGTTAGCCACCCTGATATCCGCAGAGTGGCAGCCTCTAGCGTACGTAACTATCCCGTCCTTCTCGTATCCGTAAACCTAAACAAAACAATATTACCACAGTACACAATATAATCATAATACGTTTTCGTGTTGACCCACATTACATTACTTGTAATATATGTGTGTGTGTGCGTGCGTGCGTGCGTGCGTGCGTGCGTGCGTGCGTGCGTGTCCACCCGCCCGCCTGCCTAACTGTCACATCACTGGGATTTAAATGTAAGTTTAATATTTTAGAGATATTGTTCGTGAAACAATCTTGAACATTTTTTATCAGGATGTGCTGTAAATATCGCATGATGATTAATTTTACAATGTTGCGTATCCTTTATTGTGGAAATTGTTGTTAAATGGGTACGCTTTATTGGTGCACAACTTAGCGCATGTCCATGTTGTGTTGCATAGAATAAGTCAATATAAACTACGCGTTTCGCATGGTAACATTTGAGATCTGTTTTGCGTGATATCATCGGTCTTTCATAATATTCCTCTTGTAGGCATTTCTTTACATAGTTTAAGAACTAAAGTGTGATATAACATGAAGATAACACAATGCTAAGCTTTGGAAACATAGTTTTGACTAAAACAACACATCAAGTTGTGTTTTAACATTTAACACGCTAATGAATTCAGCTATTATGATTTTGTTGTCCGGTACATACTAAACATTAAGATATGTTTTTCATTAAAAACTAATACAATGACCTTCTCATTAATGCATGTCACTACAAATTGTAGATTTATAGCTGCATATATTGTATATTCATTATCTTTCATGCAGTGTCTGTGTGTTTCGCGTGGTATCAATATACTAAAGGCAATGCTATGAAGCGTTAGCGGAAACTGCGTTGAAGAAATGAGTCGTATTGTGGGACAAAGAAACCTTCTACAACCACTTCGTTACAAAGGAGGCCAAGATGATGGTTGTCCGTGAATCCTCTATCGCAGTCAAAGCCAGCTGTGACATCATCAATTCATGACACACCACCCCACCGGTCTCATGACCAAGTTTAGGCCAAATGTACAGGCGAAACAGATCTTGCTTGTGTGGATACTGCTACACCAACGATATTCCAGTACAGGGCAGGACAGCAACACACATCATAATGTTCAAGGTTCATACCGCTACTGCTGGCGCTGCGTCATTGCAGACACAACCACAACTGAGAACACAGCCACTGAGGATCCTACCACTGTTCACCCCACATATGAAAGATAATCAGATACGCAGAAAGAGTTATGTACAGCACTGTATGTAGGCAAATGCTAGTGATGTATATAGACGATGACTCCATTGCTGCCAAGCATGATAACAATTATTATGTAGAGAAAGTAAAGCACACACGATGGAGAAGTGCTTGTTAAAAACACCAACGCGAAGCTGGTTCAAATAGGGAAAGCGGGATATAAAGAAAGGGAAATGTTATGCCAAGTAACATCACCAATCTCTGTCGGCAGTGTAGACGACATTCTAGCCAACGACAAAAACTAATTCTGGATGATGATGATATTATTTTGAACAATAAGTGTGGTTATTCTAGAGGCGCCAATCGTGTTAAATTTATAACGTTTCCGGCAAAATTATACGAATAGCATACTATTATCATTAACTGGTCAATGATAAGTTAAGTACACGATTACATCATGGAACTGTATAACTGTTTTGCAAGAAATCGATCAGCGCGAAAGGCGATACCAAGCGAAACGCATACGTTTTTTGTAACTGTTGTGCTAAGACTTATTTCAAAATTTTTATTGTTGTGGTGTCATTGCTAGTATACCGATCAATTACCGTTAAAGTAAACAATTTTTTTAACCAACTATTCTATGTATGCTGGTGGGACTGTTAAGAACATGTTATGTTAATTGTGTTTTGGTTAAGTCAGAAACAACATTGTAAATTATATAATAATGTTCTTAAATATGTTTCACCATGTGTTCTCTGTCAAACTATATATAAAGTATTCTCAATAAAGCGACGGAGTTAACATAAATACGTTATTAGCTATTTGACAGGTACCCCATTACAACAAATATAAGCGATATCCGCGAAACACATTTTTTAAGTCCGCATTTACCATACAATTAATGGTCCCACAAAAACAAATTCGATACCATAGCAAAGCCATCTTTCTCTATTTAGTCATACATAACAACATAATTTGTTTACCAACAACATCAGTAAACTTATAACATTTGACATGGTGTGAAGTGTGCCATAGAAGGACTGCAAGCAAATATGAGCGATTTAAGCAACAAGAAAACTACTGAACCGTGCGTTGGCAGCTGATGAATTCACTTTTTAGATGACGGCTTATGTATTCTATGTACCATAAAGCCATAAAAATACATAATGACTAATATTATAGCGACACGAGATGTTGAAAGACGGACGGTCTATGCATTTCGCGTGGTATCACACGAATGTAATTTCAAACCGCTCTCTCTCCCTTTCTCTCTCTCTCGACCACGACGCGACCACGACGCGACCACGACGCGACCACGACGCGACTACAACGCGACCACGACTGGCCGCTGTGACATGTTGATTCATACACTACTGTTGGTAAAACACTTTGGTGGCACAAATTTAATTATATGTATAATACTATTTTATGGAACAGTTTGTCCAGTTTTTTAAATCGATTTTCCTATTGCGTACGGCGAAATTTTGAACTACCACTCACTCATGTCGACCGCTGGGGTCGACCATTAGTGGCTTCAATCATCAGTCTCCAGATCCCTCTGTCTGCCATTGCCGTCTTGAACCACCGAAATAGATAATTACAAACATACACACGCACACATAACATATTATATACTGATCAAAATACGGGCCGCCGAGAGTCAGAGAGGTGATGTTCAAATTCCTACAGGGCAATCGATACACAGGCGCTAGCGAAGGACATCCAACATATCAAACGCAGATACTCGGTGACACAAAAAGCTAGGGGCCTATTTAACGTTACAATAACAAACGTGGAAATTTATCAAAACTTATCGAGCCTTGTCGCCACTTTCTCCCGGGAACTCGCCTTCTGGTCTCTGTTGTTATATTCTTTGGAAGTCACGTCAAGCCTCCTGTCAGAGGTCTATAAATTGTTTGTCTAATTTTATATTCCAAACAATTGTTGCCACTGCGACATTTTCGCCATGTCTTAGGGACAGTCCCCGTGACTTCTAGCAGACCAGCAAGCTCCTCATAGGCTAAGTGCCACAAGCATTTCGGGATGCAGAAAAATACGTCGCAGACGCAGATCGTACCGGCATACACGTCACGACGCGACTCGTCGGCGACTATTTGTCTGCGACGATTTCCTTTAATGGCGTACACGTCACGATGCGACGATTTGTCTGCAACGATTTGTCTTTAATATCATGTTTGATATTCTACGACGCGACAAAGACTGCCCTCAAGACAAGCTTTTCGTCGCAAGTGAGGCGTACAGGTCACGATAAAATCGTTGCAGACGCGTCTAAGACACTAAAACCAGTCGCGTCGTGATGTGTATGTCAGTGTAGGACGCTGAAAACACTACCCCGCTGAAAACACTACGGTGGTGTTTTGAGGGTACGCTCAAAACACTATGAAAAAATAGGTGCTCTCATATCGTGAAGCTTTTGTGCGTACGCTGCAAGGATTAGGAGCGCTTTTCATAGAATATGATGTAAGGTCTGAAGACGTTAATTATGAGCGGCATACTCTTGTGGCGCTCTATCCGTCTATTGACTTTGTAATTGGACGTATTCAGACACTGCCAAATGTACTTCAGTGAACTAATCGAGTTTGGCAAAACGAAACGTTTGTAACATATGACGACACCGCATCCTGTACCGATTCTTTCGTTAACACGATGTTGCAATGGCTACACTACAAGCATCATCAGCGGTCCCTCGAAACGAGAATTAGGGGTGTAATTGGAGGTTTCTGGGGAGCCTCAAGGAGATTCATGTGGAGGTGTTGGTAAGCCTCAGTCTCCAGAATATTCACCACGCTCTGAATATACACTCAAAAGTAAACAGTTAATTTATTTGTAACGGGAATAACACACGTTGTGTCACAGCAGCTCTCCCGTCTGTCATCCTGCGTTAACGTATCATAATCATATACCGTCAAAACACCGAGTAGAAATATTACTCCTTTGTTGAAAGACGTTGCTTATCAGTGCCGTAATTGTTATCTTTGGGAAGGCAAGAATTATTGAATGGTCTTTAATTGGGACAGTATTAAACTTCAGTGCAGCACAAATTCTTATCCAAAAGCTCCAAAATAATGTTACTTAAAATTGTATTATCCACCATGAAAGTGTTCATGTGTTTAGTTAACCTTAGTTAATCTAGGCCCAACATATGGTCAGTATTCATAAATGAATCAAGTTTGGGGGGGGGGGTCGGTCACATTGTATATTTGGGTGACCTGGTGTCGGAGTGACCCCTCACACATATGGTGAATAGTATATACTGGTGGATGACCCACACACATAATTATGGTGAATTGTACATAGTAGACAGTGATTAGCAGTCAGGGGCCGGCATGCCTTCTGTGGTTATTGTAACAATGGATATCTACGCAATTCATAACAGTAATTAATAAAATTGCATGCCATTAATTTGGCCTGATTCAATATATACGTGACTTGCGTTGTTCCGTCTGCATAAATATATGTAACACAATTTTGATACTGACACATGTTTCATAAAACATGTTGATAATAAAATGAGCAAATTTGATAAATTCATTCCAAATACCAAAATATCATTTATTCACGTAATGCGGTACAGGTTATTTATAAATATTTTTTGGATATTTCTTTGCATCAGTCTATCTCGAAAATATTGGAGTAACACAACGGCTGTGAACGTTACGTATACAAATAACACCTTCTGTAAGTAACCATTCCGACCATGACGTGGCAAATTAGCAATATAACAGCAATTATATAACATCTCGGTGTGTGCTAAATGGTAGCCTCTTGATGAGAAACGACACCTTTCTACATGTTCAGTCAAGGAACCTTTACAGCTTGAGGCGGCCACCGTGTGTAGACGTTTAAATTGTATGCACTCACTCAAATTAGACACTTTGTTTGCAGTTAGATGTTTGTGACGATTTATCCGCGACGGTTTGTTCCCTCTAAAGGATCATACCATAGGCGGGTCTAGGAAGGCGTGGTGCCCCCACGCCTCCTTAGTGGAGCTATGTGCTATTAATGAAACGTGATTAACCGCATGATGTATGATTTCTTGGCTGCTACGATTTCGTCGTCAAGCACGTACCCGATACCACAAATCGTATTTTCAGAATATGGTGGAAATTGTAGAATGTATTTCGAATGTGCGGAGTTTCTCGTGCTCGTTATTAAGCAATTCCCGAATGGATAATTTGCAAGAGAGTGTGAGTTAGAATGAATTAACGTGTGCTGGCTAGACAGTGATCATTGATTATCCGTAGGAATAAATATCGTGATATCCGGAGATGAAGGAGTGGATCGTGTTCACTTCAACAAGGACAACATAGATAACCGACTTATCAGCCGACTCACCCAACACTCTCTCTGCAGACACATTGTCGTCGCGCCATTTCTGTAAGAGTTACATTCGTCCTTCGTATCGTTGCTGAAGTTGCCGCAGGAGTAGCACGTGATAACTGAAATGGTTAAAATAACTATTAATAGCGAACTATAATATAAAAGATTGCACCAGCAGTTTAATTGAAAGCAATCTAGCAGTGGTAACTAAGACATAAATAAATACTCACCTGCACGTACGCACACACACACCAAAAAAACTAATGTTGGTTGTAACACGGCTATTCGTGTTATGTTGACAGCTGTGTGACGCATGAATCAGGTTCATTACCAACGCCATTAAGACAGGCTCGGGACGGACATTTTATCTATACACATGCATGATGCATACCCGAGGCACGCGTCGTGCTGGCAGTTGTGGTCGTGGTGTTGCTGGCGGTTGTGGTCATGGTGGTGCTGGCAGTTGTAGTCGTGGTGGTGCTGGGGGTTGTGGTCGTGGTGGTGCTGGCGGTTGTGGTCGTGGTGGTGCTTGGGGTTGTGGTCGTGGTGGTGCTGGGGGTTGTGGTCGTGGTGGTGCTTGGGGTTGTGGTCGTGGTGGTGCTGGGGGTTGTGGTGGTGCTGGTGGTCGTGGTGGTGCTGGGGGTTGTGGTGATGATGGGGGTCGTGGTGGTGCTGGGGGTTGTGGTGGTGCTGGTGGTCGTGGTGGTGCTGGGGGTTGTGGTGATGATGGGGGTCGTGGTGGTGCTGGGGGTTGTGGTGGTGCTGGGGGTCGTGGTGGTGCTGGGCGTTGTGGTGGTGCTGGGGGTTGTGGTGGTGCTGGGGGTTGTGGTGGTGCTGGGGGTTGTGGTGGTGCTGGGGGTTGTGGTGGTGCTGGGGGTTGTGGTGGTGCTGGGGGTTGTGGTGGTGCTGGGCGTTGTGATGGTGCTGGGTGTTGTGATCGTGGTGATGCTGGCGGTTGTGGTCGTGGTGGTGCTGGGGGTTGTGGTCGTGGTGGCGGTTGTGGTCGTTGTGGTGCTAGGGGTAGTGGTAGTGGTGGTGCTGGGGGTTGTGGTGGTGCTGGGGGTTGTAGTCGTGGTGGTGCTGGGGGTTGTGGTCGTGGTGGTTCTGGGGGTTGTGGTGGTGCTGGCGGTTGTGGTCGTGCTGGGAATTGTGGTCATTGTGGTGCTGGGGGTTGTGGTGGTGCTGGCGGTTGTGGTCGTGGTGGTGCTGGGGGTTGTGGTGGTGCTGGCGGTTGTGGTCATGCTGGGGATTGTGGTCGTGGTGGTGCTGGGGGTTGTGGTGGTGCTGGCGGTTGTGGTCGTGGTGGTGCAGGGGGTTGTGTTCGTCGTAGTGCTGGGGGTGGTGGTTGTGGTCGTGGTACTAGTGGTGCTAGTGATGGCCGTCGGAAGTTCCTCCTGACTGTGGATCGAACCTAAAACATATACTCACCCACTTACTAAATCATAAAATAGTACCCGAATCATGTCAAAAAGACATGCAATAATCACAGGGTGTTCACAGGTTATACTACGTTCAAATGTTAAACTGCCAAAAGAGTTAACTTTGATTAAATGCCTTTGTGCGTACTTTATTGTTACTGCTTCTTGTCTCTAGTAAACATTTTAGTTATACAATATCTGTAGAGAAGTCATTATTTTGTTGGTGCCTAAGGATAGTTATTACACTTACCAGGAACTGAAAACAGCACAAGTGCGAAGATACACAGAGCGACCGGTGCCATGGTGTCGTATAGTTGTTAAAAAGACAACGGCTCACTGCTCGTAGTTGACTTCAAATAACGGCCTCCCTGTGAAATATATGCTTAGCAGTTTCGGTAAGAAATCTACTAAGGCGACGGTATTATTAAAACAGGTATGCTGTCCAGCTGTTTTGGAAGCTAACTGATGAATTGTCGCAGACAACGAACATTACCAACCGACTTTTGTTTCGCGCGCACGTACACTGACGTTTTAGGGGATTGTCAAGTGTGTGTATGTATGCGATTTCATGCAACGTCACTTCCTGGTACAAACTAATAATTGAGTGGTTTGGTGACTTGTTTTAGCGTCATAGCAACAACTTAATGAAAAACTAAACTCTTAATGCTTGTACGCGGTCAGAAATGTTGACTTTGTGTTATGAACAATGCTAATTATATCACATTGTCCAGTTTGTTACAAAGAGTCACTTGCCGCCAGTCAAGAGGCCTTACGTCTAATTACTTTGCGTCACGCCGTGTCTGTAGGTAATCTGTTCACACGGATATGTGATTATGTGCATTATGCATACTCTTAAATCATATCTTATATTATTTAATGTGATCTACATCTACCACGACCACATCGTAAATTTAAAATATTTTTCTGAGTGTGCTACGACAAGCAAAGTCAAAACAATGTGTTAATAAAACAAGTTTCATGAATGTCAGTTCAAGGATGATATTATGTTCGATTCATTGGGCCAATTCCTTGATCCGACAATTGCCTCCATACAATAAAGAAATATACGGCTATACTATTAACACACAGCGTGCGTCTCTGTAAGTCTACATGTGTTTAACACAGTAGAGCAGTCAAAACTATATTATCAAACTTAACACATGTAGCCATAATGCTATGCTACACTCTTACCGTGTCTTGTTTGTGTTATCATAAAGAGAAATGACATGATTTATTTTATCTTTATTGTAAAGTGTGTACGTGTGCGCGCGTGCCTTCATAAAAACAATTATGCCACATGCAGTCGTACATATACACTTGTATAACAATTTAAAACTACGCTGGGCTATGACTATATATAACATTGATAATCAGTAGACACGCCCTGTAGTTGATTCGGAACTGGACTGGCGGCTTAGGGAGAAGTCTGAATGTTGGTCTGAGAGGTTCGTACTTGCTAACTCTGCACAACACTTTGGTCGCGGCGTGTATCATTTATAGTTTCTCTATCATTTGTTTGGGCAGATCAGTAAGTAGAGCAGTATAAAATACAATTAATGTAGACATGGACAAGAATATGAATAAGTTGCTCGGCTCATTGGTTCTCACGCTGCTTTCTCATCGTTTCGATATTGTAGAGTTGTGTGTACGCTGCTTGACACTTAACTTGACGTGATGTTTCAACGCCGATTTTAAATAGGCATAACGTGTTAGTTCATGTTTCCAGTTTTTTGCGCGGAAACGATGAAATAATTTGTGCATCATCTTTGCATTGTTTCTACTACTGTTCAGCAAAAGACAGGAAAACAGGTCGGTGTTGAGGCGCTGCAACAGAAGGAAGGCAAGAGTTATACATATGCAATGGTTAATGGGAAAGAGAGGAAACTGCGAGTAGTCATGGGGGATTCTGTTATCAGGAATTTGGACAAATAAAGAAAGAGGAGGATGTGGCAGTACGTCTACCAGGGGCGACGATAGAGGATGCCACAGAGCGAGCAGGTCAGGTCATGGGTAACGGCTACCGGGGATCCTTTCTTGTGCACGTGGGCACCAATAATGCAGAGAAGGAAGGTACGACGGCCAACGCTGGCATGTATAGGAGACTGGTTCGCACACTGAAAGAGGCACGCACTGAACAAATCGCGTTATCGGGTAAACTGCCGATATTAGGTGGCAGGGGACAGTACTACAAGAAATATAGAAGAATGGCCATTAACACACGATTACAGAACTTGTGTATGGAGGAAGGAGTCGGTTTTGTAGACATGTGTGTAGCGTATTTCGTCTAAATACACTATATATTTACAAAACACGACATAACCATAAGATGGCGGAACAGGAACTACTTTTTATAGTATCCATTTATGGATCATTACGCCGATACAAAACAATAGTAATTACGCATCAACATGTAGTTCTAAATACACAACATTTCCTCCCCCAATTAGTTTAGTAATCCCTACTGGAGATATGATACCCTTATATTTCACATTTTGAAGCAAACATAGCAAAGTTCTAACAGCAAGGAAAAATTACTTTGTCCGTTCTAGAAAAATAACAGTAGTCATGATCTAGTACAATTACTGTCCTAGTTCTGCGTTAGTCAGCGTCATTACTGTGAATGTTAGTAACAAGTAATGTTCCACTTGGTATCTGTTCACTCTCATTGAGTCCGAGAACAATTGAAAGGTAATGGATATTAAATTAAAGCAAGTCTTCGAATTATCTCAATTAACAAGAAGTCTCAAAACATCAACAGTTACGTGTACTCTGAGTCACAACTTATAAATCCAGCTTTTGCGGTGCCTTGCGAAGGATAACGTTTTTCTCTCACGGGCGAAGACATTGAAGTGGATGGTTTCACACGTATTTCGCTGGGTTGTGGTGTTGAGTCACATTTCTTCTCTTCTTCAGCGAGAACGAATGGCGAAGGATCGCCACTGGGAAACACAACCACGGCTTACGGCACTGGAATCGGAGACTTGATTGTAGACTCGGCATCAAGAATTTGTTCAATGTGTCGTCGCCAGACGACACCTGGTGTTATCTCGACCTGGTATGACACCGGACCAGTACGCAACACGATTGTACCGGAAACCCATTTGTCGTTCCCTCGATAGTCGCGAACTGCTACGGATTATCCTACTGCGAGTTCACGATGTTGAACCGTTGAACGAATTGCTTGTGACATCTGTTCAAGATCATGGTCAATTCCTGGCCACCAAACATGACTTCTGGCCAAGGATTTCATTTTGACTACTCCCAAATGTCCTTCGTTTAGCAAGTGTAGAACCTGCGGGCGAAGTTTCAATGGTATTATCACTTTGATTCCCCACATCAGACATCCTTCTGACAGGGAAAGTTCATTCCGTCGCGTGTAGTAAGGAGCGATTTCCTTGTCACCTGTGTAGGCCCAACCGTCCTTGGATAGAGTATATACTTTCGCCAGAATTGGGTCGTTTTGGGTTTCAATTCTCACTTGAGCACTAGACACTGGAACTGCGTCCACCTGAGATATGTGGAAGGCTTCCACAGGATCAATGATCTCTTCATCCTGGTCGTAGGTTTCCTTTATAGGAAGGCGTGATAACGCATCCGCGTTCGCATGACTGAAAGTATTCCGAAACTTTATTTCATAGTCCATTCCAGACAAGAACAATTCGTAGCGCTGAAGTCTTGCAGATGTCATCGTCGGTACTCCCTTGCTTGGACTGAGAATTGATAGCAAAGGCTGATGATCCGTCACTAATGTGAAGCGGCGACCATATAGATATGAGTGGAATTTCTTCACTCCCCAAATCAACGCAAGTGCTTCCTTGTAAATTTGGGCATAGTTACGTTCTGCCGATGTCAGTGAACGTGATACGAATCCGACTGGTCTGTCAGTTCCATCTGCCATTGTGTGAGACAAGACTGCGCCAATTCCGTAAGCTGATGCGTCACATTCCAACCTTATTGGCAACTGCGGGTCGTAGTGTGTCAACACTTGATCGGAGCTTATCATGTGCTTTGTTTCCGAAAATGCCTTCTCGCACTGTACAGTCCGTCGCCATTTCCTGCCTTTCTCCAACATCTGGTTTAGTGGCCATACTACTGTGGACAGATTTGGCAGAAACCGGTGATAGTAGTTAAGCAGGCCTAGGTATGCCCTCAGCTGAGATACATTCTCCGGTCTGGGCGCATTGACTACAGCGTCGATCTTCTCAGGCATTTTGTGGAGTCCCTCTTTGTCGATTCTGTGTCCGCAGTATGTGATTTCGTCCTTGAAGAATTCACATTTCGTTATTTCAGCCCTGAGATTATAATCGCGTAGACGTTCGAGGACTCGGCGCACATTCGCTAGGTGCTCCTGGTCAGTCTTCCCAGTAATGATGATGTCATCCAGAATAACTTGTGTTCTTGGAATGTACTGTAGTATCTGGTCAATTGTTCTTTGCCAGATTGCAGGTGCAGATGCGACGCCAAATAACAGTCGGTTGTACCGAAACAGTCCTTTGTGCGTGTTGATAGTCAGGTACTTCTTTGACTCCTCCTCCATTTCGAGTTGCAGGTAAGCTTGACGGAGATCAATCTTTGTGAATTTCTCACCTGCACTGAGATTTGCAAAGACATCTTCAATCCGGGGTAAAGGATAGTGATCCACTTTCAGTTCCGGATTTATGGTGACCTTGAAATCACCGCATATTCTTACCGATCCGTGTGACTTAGGTACAGGCACGATTGGAGTTGCCCATTCACTCCAATCAACTTTTGTGATGATTCCTTCTTTCTCTAGTTTCTCAAATTCTGCTTCAACTTTCGGGCGTAGTGAATAGGGTACTTGTCTGGCCTTGTGAAATTTTGGAGTTGCCCCCTCCTTGAGTTGGAGTTTCGCCTTGGATCCTTGGATGGCTCCAAGTCCGGCTTGAAAGACTTCCTTAAACTCCAACTTAAGTGCATCCAGTTGTTCCTGCATACTCCCTGTATGCTTCGTTGCAGTGATGTGTTTGATGGACTTCCAGTCTAGCTTAATCCTGTTAAGCCACTGGCGCCCAAACAATGCTGGTCCTCCCTTTCTCACCACATATAATGGCAAGTTTTGTTGCTGTCCATTGTACTCTACAACGACATGTACCATGCCGAGTGGAGCAATTTCTTCGCCAGAATAGGTCTTTAAGACCACCGAAGTGTTGTGTCTTTACTTCGGGAAAGTACTCATCAAACTGTTGCTTGTTTATCACCGACACTGCCGAGCCTGTATCGAGTTCCATTTGTAATGGTTTACCATTTACCTTAGGATTTACCTAAATAATTCTGGTATCAGGCGATCGGTCCATGGTATGTATTTCCAGAGCAGCATCACTGTCATATACATCTTCAATCACATGTACATGTTGGGAACCTGTGTGTTTACCACCCGTACTACCACGCGATGCATCTTTACCCTGGCAACGTTGGTTTCCATGTGTATTGGCACGGCACGCTGGCTTGATGTTCTTTCTGTTTGCATTTATGACACTGTGCCTCTTTGAATTTGCAGTCTTCCGGGGTGTGGCCCGACCGTGCACATCGATAACATGGTTTGCTACATTGTCCTCTTTTAGGCTTGACATGCACTTTGTGTACAGCCGTACCATTTCTGTACTGCCCCAGCCCAGCAGCATCACTTGTAGCTGTTTCCATGGCCACCGAAATGTCAACCGCACGACCAAACGTCAGTGTTCTTTCTGACAACAATCTCTTTTGTATATGTTCGTTTATCAGGCCACACACAAATCGGTCTCGCAGGGAATCTCCCAGATTGTCTCCAAATTCACAATGTTCTGACAGTTTTCTAATTTGTGCAACATATTGCGCAACACTTTCTCCCTCTTGTTGGTCCCTCTTTTGGAAACGAAACCTTTCTGCAATCACTAGAGGCTTAGGTGACAGATGTTGACTAAGTGTCGCCCGTAACTGAGCGAATGTTTTCGTGGCAGGTTTATCCGGCGCACACAAATCTCTCAGCAGACCGTACGTCTTACTCCCTATCAGACTCAGCAAAGCCGGCACTTGTTTCACATCTGGAACGTCATTCGCCAAAAAATATTGTTCTAACCGTTCATAGTAAGCTGGCCACGACTCTACCGAGCTGTGGAAGGTTTCAGTTTTGCCAATGGGGGCGGCCATTGCAGCGAATACGGTAACACGTTTTTACCGGAGTTCCGAGCGCTTCAAAGTTCGACACAAGTCAACGCACACTTGTACCAGCGTGACAGTTCCTCACTTTTCTTCTACCGACCAGTGCAAGTGGATTGACGAGTTCTTTGAGTCATCCTCGTCGCCAGTGTAGCGTATTTCGTCTAAATACACTATATATTTACAAAACACGACATAACCATAAGATGGCGGAACAGGAACTACTGTTTATAGTATCCAATTATGGATCATTACGCCGATACAAAACAATAGTAATTACGCATCAACATGTAGTTCTAAATACACAACAATGTGGGGAAGCTTTGTAGGGAGGGGAGATCTGTTTATGGGTGACAATAGGGCCTATGTGTTGATAATCAATAATTGCGTGTTTATTGATAAGGCTTTGGATTCGGTGGTTGGGGCGGCTGGGTCCCCTAATGTTTGGTGGAGTGGCTGGAGATAGGATTAGTCCACAATATTTATGGAAATGGGTGCTTTTTACGTTTCGGTGAGTGTCAAGGTTACTGCAGTTTGTGGAATTGGTTAGTTTCAAAGGGGTGAAGTTGTATGATTTTGTGAGTGGGAAGGTGGGTGTATTTTGATGCTTTGGTGAGTGTCAAAGCGACTGCAGTTTGAGTAATTGGTGAGCTTCGGGGGATGAAGTTTCTCGTGAGTGCTAAGGTGAGTGTAGTTATAGCTTTCGTTGAGCCCTAAGAGAATGCAATTGGAGGTTTTTAGAGCTTCAAGGGGTGCAATTGGACGTTTGTGGAGAGCCTGACTTGAAGTAGGTGCAATTGTAGGTTTCAGGTGAAATTCGAGGAGGTGCAACTGGAGGTATATGAAGAGTCTCAATGAGGGATGAAATTGGAAGTTTCTGCGAAGGCCCAAGGGGGTGCAGGTGGATGTTTTGGAGAGCCTCGAACGAGAGCAATCGGAATTTTTGAGAGTTTCAAGGAGGTGCAATTGGAGGACGCTAGTGACTTGGATAGTCTCTCGAATATTTATTACGTTCCGACGCCAATGTGTTAAGGTAAGGAGTATAAATATACAATCAAAAGGTAAAAACAAACGGTATTTCACTGCAGCTCTCGCGTCTGCTATCCTGCGCTAACGTCTCATAGCGTCAAAACACCTAGTATTAGTCCCTTGTTGAAAGATATCGTTTATCGGTGGCATATTTGCTATCTTTGGGAATCAAGATTTCGTGAATGGCCTTTAATTTGGTCAGTATAAATCTTAAATACAGTAAATAATCCAATAATAATTTGTCTTAAAATTGTGTTATCCACCATGACATTGGTTATGTGTCTAGTTAACCTTTTATAATCTAGGCCCAACACATGGTATCAGCATTCAGAAATATATGTAACACAATTTTGATATAGAAACATTTTTTATAAAACGTTTTGATAATAAAAAGAGCAAATTTGATAAATTAATTCCAAATACCAAAATATTATTTATTTGCGTAATGCGGCACAAGTTATTTCTAAATATGGATATTCCTTTGTGTCTGTCCATCTCGAAAAATATTGGCGTTACGCAATGGCTGTCAACGTTATGTAGATATATACGAACAACATCTTCTGTAACTGAACAGTCAGATAATGACGTGGCAAATTAGCAATACAACAACAATCATGACATTTCGGTATGTGCTAAATGATAGCCTCTTGATAAGAAACGACAGTATAGTTTGAGGCGGCCACCGTCAACACGGCGCACTATTCATGTACAGACGTCTAAATTGTATACACTCATTCAAAGTAGACTCAGCCAAACGCACTTCTGTGAATCGATTAAATATGTTAAAATGAAACGATTGCACCGTATCAAAGACGTATTAGGAATTATATTAATAGGTCTTTGACCGTATGACGCCGCTTACAAGTATCGATTCTTCCGCCAACAAATGTCACCATGAACTGCTATAGTATTTAAATGTATTCCTAATCACACGCAATTATGTGGTCCGGATTTCATTAATCTACAGGAGTGCTCCAAACGACGCAATGGTATGACGTTACCGACACTCCTGCATTCACCAAAGGTCGGCTTGCTTGAGTGAACAACGAGGACATCGTAGTAACGTTCATACTTATCAGTGGTTGACAACGCGCATATGAATCGAGCGCTAAATTATGTGAAATACATCAAAGCCCGGCATGTACATGTCACGACGTAACAATTTGTCTGCGATTATTTGTTTGCGACGATTTGTCTGCGACGATAATGACGTAGCAAATTAACGGTACATTTTATACAACAACAATGACGACAACGACTGAAGCAAGGATAGCAGCGATGAAGAGACCACTGAAGGAGCTCCGTGCGCTGCTCTCGCTCTTCGGCAAAGTTCCCGTGTTACACTTGTCCGACACGCAGCATTGCAAACACACCTACAACGTACACAGGTGGACACCAGAGAGTACGTCCATCGTTCTTTAGAATATCGCATCATAATACTAAGATTTATCGTTGTGGAAATAGTTTTAATTTATCTATAAATGTCTACACATACTTTAAATTATGTCTGGCGATTTGGAGATAATTTCTTCCAATAAATACAGTATTGTTATTATTTAATTATACAGTGAGGATAATTAGATTAATATCACGAATCAGAGTTATGATATATTTACTACGTTTACTTTTCAGTGATAAGAATACATCTGATGTGTAACAACAGTAATTTTATTATGTTAGAAGTTTTAGTGGGGCGCAGTGGCCGAATGATTAGAGTGTCGGACACTCGGCTGGGCGGTGGTGTCGAAACTTGGGCAATTTCGTTCACCCTACATCGCCCCACTTTCAACCCGCATCGGCCAGCGTGGAAGGGTAGGCCAACAACACCAGCAAAATACGTTTTCATGTTTTTTCGAGGAGCTGACCTAAACTACAAAAGTACCGCTTGATCTTTGCCTGCCAGTAGTAATAGGTGTGGTCCAGCGTAGAGGTTGGCGCCCCCTGGGGGCAATCCCATGTTAAGAGATAGGGAATCCCCCCAGACCGCGCCTAACACTTTTCGCGCCAATTATGCAAATGAGGTCTTAGGCGCGGTCTGGGGGGAGTGCAATTGACCAATCACGAGCGAGCTGGGCATTGTGGGCGTGGCTAGTTATGCAAATGAGCTTGGAAAAGTATTTCCGATCCCATGTTAAAGGATAGGGATTTTTATCTCATGTTAAAGGCCATTTTTATCGCAAAGGTATCCGACCACTTTTCGAATTTTTTATCTCATGTTAAAGCATAGGCCCTTTTTATCGCAAAGGTACGCGACCACTTTTTTGAATAAAATAACATATACCGAACACCATTTGAATACGATACTCACGAGATTGCTTGATCCGGAGGCCGGGGCTTCGTCAAGGGACCGACCCGTTATTTGTTTGACGATGACGTGTCCAATATGTGGTGTTATAGTAAGGCGGAAAAGTTTATTTTATAACAAAAGGCTTATAAATTCAACGGAGACCGTTTTATCTGAAGTAATGTATACGAAATGCAGATTACATATAGGACTATGTTGTACTAGAGCCTATAGCCTCGTTTTTTCCGAACAGAGCGACCATTTTGGATTTAGACCTTTGGTGTCTGTTACAAAACCCGTACTCGAGACGTGTCTGGACATGTTTGTTTGTTGCAAGCACGCGCACCCTGTATGACGTAATGGTACGCGCTGTAATTTTGTACACGAGGTGAGTTGGTCAAGCAGATAGTGCTTTGGTTAGACCTTGTATTAAACTTGCGCGTATGTACTGTAATCCCATCATGTGACGTCATGATGCAGTGACGTCATGATCAGTGACATCATTAAACTGCTATGTGCAGTAATTTTGTACACGAAGTGAGTTGTTCAAGCAGATAGTGCTTTGGTTAGACCTTGTATTGAACTTGCGCGTATGTAATGTAATCCCTTCATGTGACATCAATTAAATAAGTAATTGCGCATACGCAATAGTGGCTATTCTTATACGTCGTAGGTTGTCGACCATTTGATTAGGTGTAGACCTCTCCTAGTCTATACATTTATAACTTTAACATAGGTCAAAACCCGATAAAGCATAGCCATAGGCATAGACATAGAGGCTAAACTTAAAGGCTATCCGGCCTACAGCGCATAACCACTGACAAACAACTTACAAACACTGACAAACAACTTTCAAACACGGATATACAACTCAAAAATACTGACATACTATAGCGAGTGAAAAATGTCCCTGTTAACC
This sequence comes from Escarpia spicata, assembly GCA_963995525.1. Lineage (NCBI taxonomy): Eukaryota > Metazoa > Annelida > Polychaeta > Sabellida > Siboglinidae > Escarpia > Escarpia spicata. Next base: position 47,775,492 of record OZ023214.1, read on the forward strand.
GGTGTTAACCGGTATAAACTGGCATAAATCAAGCCTCATCGGGTTTTGTAACAGACACCAAAGGTCTAATTCCAAAATGGTCGCTCTGTTCGAAAAAACGAGGTTATAGGCTCTAGTATAACATAGTCCTATATGTAATCTACATTTCGTATACATTACTTCAGATAAAACGGTCTCCGTTGAATTTATAAGTCTTTTGTTATAAATTACGCCTTACTATAACACCACATATTGGACACGTCTTTGTCAAACAAATAACGGGTCGGTCCCTTGGCGAAGCCTCGGCCTCCGGATCAAGCAGTCTCGTGAGTATCGTATTCAAATGGTGTTCGGTATATGATGTGGGAGTGTTGCGCCATTCTAGCTGTGCTCTCACCGGATCTTTCGATTTCTTCAGCAGAGTTTTCGCAAGCTTTACTGCTGCTTCCGCCTTTCCGTTGGATTGCGAGTGATAAGGCGATGACATGGTGTGTTTGAATTCTCACGTGTTTGCAAACACCTGAAACTCTGCACTCATGAGTGAGTAAGAGGCATGTGGCTATTTTACAAGGATAACCGTGATTCTGCACCCCGTGCAGTCACTAATCGGTTTGTCCACACCTGAAACTCTGCACTCACGAACTGTGGTCCTCCATCTGATCGCACAATTTGTGGCATCCCATATCGTGCAAATTGCTCCTTGCATGCTTGTATGGTAGTTTCCGCTCTCTGATCGACAAGCCTTGTGAACTCAAAGAAATCTGAGTAATAATCCACCAGTATTATGTACGTGTCGTTGGCATGCGTAAATAGGTCGATCCCAATCTTTGTCCATGGCTTTGCTGGAATGTCGTGGCTTCTTAGCGTCTCTTTCTGTTGGGACGGTCTTTCTTTGGCACACTGCTTGATGTCGCTCGTCATGCCAGGACAGTAGATGCTATCTCGTGATCCCCGGAGTGTTGCTTCGATTCCTTGATGACTGCTGTGAAGTCGTTGTAGCAGGTCTCTCTGACAGGTTTGCAGACTGATCATTCGTTGCCCTTTGTACAGGATCCCGTCATGCGCAGAAATTTCATCTCGAAATGTCCAGTACGGTTTCAGCTCATGTGGCAGCATGTGCTTGTGCTCCGGCCAGCCTGACATAACTGTCGTCAACAATCGTTGCAATGTGTCACCAACTGCTGATGCTTGTCGAATTTGTGCAATTCTAGGCTCGCTGACGTTGACATACATTTGTGGATCAATTGAATCGATCTTTTCTGCTATGTTAGCTTGTATAGCACATTGGAAGATCTGTTCCTTCGACATCTCCTTGACGGGTCGACGTGACGATGGAGCTCATCTTTGCTTTGTTTAGCGTCAGATTCTGCTCCCGTGCGCGGTGCAGCAAATTCTCCAGGTTCTTGTCATGATCTAGACGAGCTTCTGCTTCCATCTCGCCCCGTCCGATGATCAGTATGTCGTCTAGCCCATCCAATGCTTGTTGCAAGCGACGCTCGAATTCTTCAGGACTTGAAGTAAGGCCAAATGGCATTCCAATCAGATGTACTTGATTTTGGGCCTTTCTTGCTCTGCAACATTTGGAAAAATGGTTTTTCTTTTTATATGTATGTGTAGCTTTCTTTGCCAAATGCTGTGTGGGTGGTGCCCGCATATACCACACGTCTTATCGGAACTACTATCTGCCTTCCTTCGCGACCCTGACGTCTTTACATGCGTCTTGGGCTTCGGCTTGTAAACAGCGTTGACCTCCTCGTCTATGTGCAATTTTCGCATTTCGGCCTCCATATCTTCGGCCAGTCGACACGTAACGCATTCTCGAGCGTGAGACTGTTCGTTTCGAACAACCGCCGCCTCATTCTATCCTTGTCGAGTCCCAGGGTTAGTGCGTGCAGCACCATGTCGTCGGTTAGATCACCAAATGTGCAGTCCTTGACATGCTTGTTTAGAGCCGTCAGAAACTCATCGATGCGGCAACTTCATAGTTAGGAACTGGTGCCGCGCTGTGAACAAGCTAATTTGCGGTTTGCAGAACTGGTCAAATTTTTCTATGCTTTTATTGAACGTCGGCTGTGCTGTCTGGAAGGTGAACTTGTCAAATATATCGTTTCCCTTTTCTCCAATTGTTCGCAACAACATGGCAATCTTGACCTTGTCTGTGGACTTTGCCTTTTCACCGGCGGCCAAGAGGTACCGAAATTGCTTCTTGAATCGCCCCATTGCACTGGCAGATTTCCCGAGGCGGGAAGTGGATCTGGTAGAACATACCGATCCATCTCGCAAACTGGCACGGTCAGCTCTTTTTACCCGTTTGTATGTTGTTCTCCGAATTCCGCTATCATCCGTTCAACCAACTTGCTGACACCATGATAGAATTAGCATACACACCCCAGCTTTGTACGAACTCAAACAGTTTATTACAACACAGTGGCCTGGTGGTGTAGCCGGAACTGGCTCAATATGCATGACATTAATTAGATTAGAGATAGTCGCGCTACTATATTGTATAGGCCTATGACCACGTAGTCCAACATCGTAACACTTGTAAACCTGCCACCACCTTCTGTAACGAGTAGGATATGTGGCGCAAACAGGCTTGAAAACATGAATGCATTGCGTGCAAATACATTCTATTGTAATATGGCATACGGTGAGGCATGTTTGTATGCGATTTCCATGTAAGCATTCCCTTCGCTGATCTTTGTACATATAGTGAATCAACGATGCAGCTGCCAAACGCACATCTCACGGACAATACGTAATGCTTTATTCACAAGCACCGTATTTGATGCGAGCTGTTCTCCTGATTCTGATCTACTCCTGGACGGCCATAATACATGTTGAAGGTGAAGGTTAATGTTTTAATACGGCGTGTATATATTAAATAGGTCTGCGTGATGTGTGTGCGTGCGTGAGCGTGTATTTTAGGAGCGAACAAAGTTTGACGCACATTAAGCTATTAGTGCACGCATAATGCTAAGACGTAAGTTGTTTATTAATAAATTATATACCGTTATGATGTTTGACAAATCATATGGAGGCTAGTTTACAATATAATAAATAACCTAGAATATGCAATATGGAATGTCTAAATGTTGGAATACATTTCCCAGAACTTTAGTTTGTAGATTTAGTCAGCATTTAGTAAATGTGTTGATGTCATGAGTCCAAGGGAAGGTGAAGTGGCGAGACACATTCCTAGGGTACTACAGTAAAGCAGGGCGTGATCAGTAAGAGGTGACTGTTCTTGTTTCTTCCAGCGTCTGGGGATGTCTGCTGTCTGGTGATTGGCACTAAACCCAACTGACCGTTCCAATGGACACTACCAACAACACTCCGACATTTGGCAATGAAATAATAAATGCAAGTAAACATAAAACGACTATGGTAATTTGGAATGTGTGTTGCTAAGAATAAGTAAAACTGGCCCCAAGATCACACAAATTGGACAATCTTATATATTGAAAATGGTCATTGGTAATATATATTTGTGGCCATCTTGAATAAGCGGTACACGTCGTGGATTTTAGCATGGATGTTAGCAGTTTTACTATTATGGAGAAAACAGTAAAACTGACATACCCATTTCAAAATGGCCGCCATGACCGCCAAAACGGCAATAGAAAAATGACAACTACAGTTTTCGAAAAGTTCATGTGATAGTGCACATAGAAATCCATATTGGCTAGAATCTATACGAAATGTTCAAGAAGCATTAAAAACGTGACACAACGGCATAGATCATAAATTATACCCTTAATATCATAGAATGAACAGTTTTACTGTACTGTCCTTGACTCTCGTGAACAATCGTCTGTTAATGTGCAATGTTAAAGTATGTTTTGAGAACGATTTGTGTCCTATTATGTTGCATGATATTGTATTGAACAACATGATCGGACAAACATAGCTCACGTAAAATACCCTTCCGAGACCGATAAAATGTTTTTTATCTAAGTGATACCATCAGCAAACGGTTGGTTCCATGTACTTTCGCATAAAAAAAGGATTTTATGTATCTTGTATTTGTTGTTCAAGCTGTGTGTGCGTGCGCGTGTGTGCGTGTGTGCGTGTGTGCGTGTGTGCGTGTGTGCGTGTGTGCGTGTGTGCGTGTGTGCGTGTGCGCGTGTGCGCGTGTGCGCGTCCGTGCGTGCGTGCGTGTGTGTCCATCAGCCGTGCTTCCGTGCGTGCGTGCATGTCATAACAGAACAAGCAGCTGAAAATGAAACTGTTCTTACATGCAAGTAATAAGTTATGTGTGCGTGCGTGTGTCAGATCGTGCAGGATGGACAAAGTGTTATACCAAAAAAAACTAGTGTTGACACATCTTCTAACACAGGGGCCATTTTGAATGACTTTGATTAGATCAGCGGGCCACACATATATGTCTTAACATTGGTTATCAATCTTCGTGGCATTCTAGCTCATATGCGAAGAAGTTGAATTTACATATATTGGTGTTGTTATTATTATGAAACAGCAATGGCTAATTTTGAACAATATTCTATTGAAAATACATTGTTCAAGGTCCGCGTTGTCGTCATGCAAATAAGTGTTTAATCCAGCATGTATTAAATACATTTTACTCACAGCACAGAGACATAAACATTGGCCAGACACATCTGGACAATGTCACCATTGATGTTGCCTCTGCGCTAAGCTAGATACGGCTATCTCTTGGGAATACAACACAGGGGGTCGCAGACAGGTCGCAGACAGGTCGCAGAGAGCCTATATCCCAATAACGGAATAGCCCACTCTGGTAACCAGGCAGTGACCAAGTAGTAGCCAATCACTGCCCAGTATCTGAACTGGGGAAACTCTGTCTAAATTCCTCTGTCACAGAAAAAGTTTGTTTGCTGTTGTTTATTACATTTCGCTGGCATTTTCTCTTGATTTTTATAAGCATATATAACAGCCGAACGACATTGGCGCTTGGTGACATTGCTTGGCGATTTTTTTGCTGGTAGACATCGGCAAGCGACCGAGGCGCTCTTCTTGCAGTCCTTTAGCTTTGTCTCGTTTGTGCGACGCGCTGTCTTTTCGGCCACGAAAACGGGTGTGGTGTTGGGTGCTCGATTTTAGACGGTGAGTCATCAGTCTTAACTTGAATTTAGGCTGTAACGTAATTATTCAGCGTTTTATGCGGTATTCGCCCACATACACTGATACAGGAGAACGTACTGTACTGCGTCTTGTAGTTTACAACGCCATTACGTCGTCAATCAAGCGAAACATGAGATTCATGGATTCATAACCGATTGCATGTGTACAACCAGTTCATAATTTGTCGTTTGTTAGAATGCCTGCATTTTGATATTGCCGTTGTGTGCGGATAATTAATATTTTTTTACGTTTGCTAAATTCACTTGCGCTAGTTGGCGACTGTGCGATTATATACAGTTGTTTACGACTACGTTAAGGGGTCAGCACACTGTCAGGTTTCCCATTGGCGACCATGTTAATGTTTTGTGTGATTATAAGAAAACGTGACCTATAAAGTTTCTTAAACTTCTCACCTGCTGTTATTATCATCTCATTGACATGCTGGTCGAGTTTAGTCAAAATCTCATATATCTAGCTCTTGCAAAATGCCTGTATGTATGACACCCGTCAATATTTACAAATGCATGCAGGCAGTAATCCGGCTAAAGTGTCAACTAGCCAAATTGCTGCCAGATACCCTTCCGCTTAGTAAAATCAGCTAAAAAGACACCATTTTACTGTCAACAGCTTCAACAATCACATCTAGAAATCTGACTACTCAAGTGCACTTATGTCAGAGCAAGTGAATATTATAAAAAGTCATTTCTCAAAAATATACTGCACTTTGTTTCGTCTGTAATCAAGCAGGAAGTCCAACAGTGTGCTGACCCCTTAACTTCTAAAGCGATTTCTAGGATTCAGTATCGCCATCTAGCGGATTTCCTGAGTATTTTTGAACATGTATCGCCATCTGGCGATTTTAAAGTACCTCGTTTTTTCGCCGTTTGTTTACATTCGTTTGCTAGTACAGTGTCCAGTGGGCCAATTACTGTATCATTGGTTTAATTTGTTGTGCTACTTTTATTTGCTTGCCTTTTCAATCTTTAATATGCTAACTGTGTATCTTCTGCACATTTAGCAATTGAAATGTTGGCCTTCGGCTTCGTATGATGTTATGTTTTTTATTACCATTCATCATGAACGCTGGATGTTACCCTGTTAATGTTGTGTTCTATGGCCACAGTTTCGTTCGTAGATTACAGTTGTTTATGACAGGGGGAAACTCGCAAGTTTGGACTTTGCCCTGACAGTCATTTTGGTCTCATGTGTAGGGCAGGGAGGAATGACAACTGCCCACCTGGAACATAAGACGCATTTGGTTGGCCGCATGTGCCCTCGTGTTGTTTTCCTTGCTATTGGGACTAATGACTTGGCGTCAGGTTACTCGATCGAACGTTTGATAGGGCGGGTATTGGGCGCTGCTCATATCTTGGTATCCAAATACCATGTCAAACAGGTCGTAATTTTGGAAATTCTTCGCAGATTACCAACAGGCAAGTACCCCTGCCCAGTAGATTTTAACGAACGTATTGTATTGTAAAATACGTTACTGAAAGAAAGAATTGATGCAGCCGGCCCCCGGAATTCACGCATCATTCAATTCCACCATCACCAGGGTCTTGTGGAAAACTGGCAACAATTTCTTATGACAGATGGCGTGCATTTTAATGAACTTGGTTTGACCAAATATTACAGGTCTCTGCGTCGAGCTGTAATTAAATACTCATCACCCAATATTGTTGGAGAACTTGCTCCATAGACTTTGATTCTTCAAGCCAATAGTTGTTGCATTTGCAGTGTCACACCATGCAGTATCTTTATCTTATGTTTTCCTACATGTTGTTGTTTGATAGGCGAGATCCTGATGAGTGATGAACTTTGGATTCATTATAATGCCTCAAAATTCACATTCTACAATATTTTTTTCAGGATTTTCCTATTGTATACCTGGCTGGTTTGAATGACGTACCTGGTAACTTACACTCCATGCAGGTTATGTTTAACCATGTCATTCTTTCAGGACCAGGTATTCAGGCTGGCCGACATTCATCATGACTACATATTTATATACACTAAAATGAATGTGCTTGACTTTGAGCTAGCAGATGTGCACTTTACATTTATATGCTTCCTACCAAATGCATACATATGAATGTGGCCATGACTTTAGCTTGGATTTAGCGTGCTTAATAATATGCATTCATCAAAATGTTCTCCAGTCTGTGCTGTTATGCTGACCACACTAGTAACTACTGTGTTTGTACAGTGAGGGTGACAGGCCACTCTTCCTTTCCATGCTCTAATCATACATGTATTTGTGGGGATTGTAGGTGGTCAGGATAGGGTGGTGATGTGTTTCCACACCCATGTTGTTGAGCTTTGTTGTATGAACAGTCCATGTTTTAGACTACACATTTGTGTTGGGCTTGCAAGGTGGTCGGCCCAGCGTGATGATGAGTTTACACACCCATTCTCTAACCTTCTGTTGTGTGAGCAGGCGAGGTTGTGTACCACCCGGTATTGTTGGGCTTGCGTTTACTTACGCCCATATTGTTGAGTGCTATGCGAACAGGCTTTGCTGTGTAACACATATTGGAGTGTGTTAATTGCGGTCAGGTTACACTTAAGTGGGACCTACAAATGTTAATGTGAGTTTAATGTAACTTTTGTAGGTGCGCTATCATCAACATATACCTACCAGCAGACCTTAATAACCGGATTCACTATGTGAATTTCATTTTTTAGGCAATTGTGGCCTGGTTACAAGCATATATTACCTGCCAGTAGGCCGGCATCACAGCATTATGCCTTTCTCTATTCAGGAAACATGTTAATCCATATGCGCGGAAAACTGCCCTGCTGTGTTTTCCCATTTCAGCAATGCCTAAGGGAAAACATGGGAGGAAGGGCGGCCCTCCACCTGCAAGCAGACACTCCACGAGGCCAACTCGGATGCCTGCGAGACTGGCAGACGACTCGTCGGACAGCTCGGACTGCGACACTGATCTTGCCTCGTTGCGCACCACCATTCTCCATCTGCAGCGACAATTGCAGGAAACGCAAGCACAACTGACTGAGGCTCGCGGCAACGACAACCGCCCCCCTCAGTTTCGACTCCCACAATGACACCACTACCACATTTTGATACGAAGATGCCAACAACCGAGACGTCCACCCCTGCACCTATGCAACAGCCAGGGACATCTTCTAATGGGGGCCAGGACACATACTTTCAAGCTATGCTGGCCAGCAGTCTCCAGCATATGACAGGAACGACCCAGTTCGGGCCTAGACAAGGTGAGTCAGCCATGACTCGCTTTTTTATTTTGGGGGCTACGTTGGAACCCAAGATCAAGGCGATGATCTGGGCCCACCACTTCTGACCCAAAAGTGTCCTAGTCCCTCGACCCGCTCAGTCAGCTGCCTCATCCACATATGATGCCAGGCAGAGTGACACCAGTCACCAACATTGCACACTGGCTGCGTGCATTCAGTACGTATGCCAGTGCGTACGCAGAACGCTACCCTGCAGAGGCACCAGCAATGTTGACATACATGATGCGAATCATGGACATGCAGAAACGCCACGGTGGGATGGCATGGCGCACCTACGATGAGAAATTTCGGCGTGTCCATGCTTTGTTGCCGTCATTGCCGGCCTTTTCGCCAGAACCGCCGGCAACCAGGACTGGCAGACTCGGGTGTATGCTTCGCTTTGAACTGTAATGGCAAATGTGCCAAAAGGCATTGCCGCTACAGGCATTGCCGCTACAGGCATGCCTGCAGTGTCTGTGGAAGAAAAGGACACGTCAAAAGATCTTTCCAGAAGCCTCCCAACCCCAGTCCTACCCCACAGGCTGGCAACGTACCTAGTAGGGTACGAAAGGGTTAAGCGAAACCGATTAATCCATGGGTTTTCCTTCGATTTCCGCATCCCATCAACCATCACATGCAGTTCTCAGAATAATCAGGATGTCAATGATGCTTCAGCCCTAAGGCACCACCAGTTTGTCACCACTACACTAGCACAAGAAGTAACAGCGGGCAGAATAGCAGGTCCTTTCTCAACTCCTTCATCAGTAGGTGTAGTGCTGTCGCCTCTTGGTGTGGTTGACAAGAAGGCACTAGGCCAATTTTGACTAATTCACGATTTAAGTTTTCCTAAAGTGTCAATTCCCACATAGCAAAGGTACACTCAGAAGTACATTATGAATTGCTAAATGACTGTGTCATGATAATCCATGAGATTGGACAAGGCTGCTTTGTTGCTAAAGCAGACATTCAAGAAGCATTTCGTATTATCCCTATTCACCCTGCCAATCACACACTCCTCGGCATGACATGGCAAAGTAAATATTATTTTGATAAATGTCTACCAATGGGTTTCAGCACTTCATGCCAAACATTTAATTGTTTTGCCCACGCTTTGCAGTGGATTCTTGCAACTAAATTCCATGTGGAGTACCTGTCTCATATCTTAGATGACTTTATTTTTCTCGGACCTGCTCAGTCTACCCAGTGCTCTAGGGGTCTTCAGTCCTTCCTGGCATTAGCTACTTCTCTTCACATTCCTATTAAGTCCAACAAAACTGTGCTGCCTGCATCAGTGGTTACTTTACATGGTATCGAGATTGATACGATACACGGCATAAGATAAATTCACTTTATCGTCGGAAGAAAGGTTCTTTACACGACATCAGTTCTCTTCTTGGCACTTTGTGTTTCGCATGCAGAACATTCGTGGCCGGTAGAACGTTTCTCAGAAGAATCCATGACTTAACACGAGGCATCCAGGGAAAACACCACATAATTCGTATTAACCAAGAATCTAGGAAAGATCTGGCTGCCTGGAAGTTGTTTCTCAACAACTTCAACGTCATCTCTCTCTGTCTGCCTAATACTTGGACATCATCCAACTGTATTTGGTTGTATTCTGATGCCAGTGAGTTTGGGTTTGCAGTAGTTTTGGGCGGTCGGTGGTTCCAGGGTTCTTTCCCCACATCATGGGCTCATATTAACATTGCTATCAAGGAATTATTACTCATAGTTCTAGCTGTCCATGGACGGGCCACACTTCTTGCAAATTCACGCATACTGTTTATGTGTGACAACATGAGTGTGGTTTCCATCATTAATTCACAGACGTCCAAAGATGTAAATATCATGAACCTGACTCGGGAACTCGTTGTAACTTTAACAAGATTTAACCAAATTTAACAAGATTGCCATCCAGAGAATTAACTCTAGATGGCAGGTGGACAAGGAAGCCCTTTGGCTTATCGAGAGTCCAACCCTTTTATTTACATATATCCAGCCCTTCTGAGGTATGTGTCTATTTTATTTTTAAACATTCACACTACTAGCACCCACACAATCATCAGATAATCTGTTCCATTCATTCACAGTCCTTTGTGAAAATGAGAACTTTCTTACGTCTAATCTACACTGCTCCTTTACTAATGTAACTTCATGTCCTCTAGTCTTTCTATCTTTCTTAACTGAAACAAAACATATTTCTATCAATATTTTCATAACCATTCAATTTTTTTAACACTTCTATCTGATCTCCTCTCAATCTCCTGGTCTCTAGTGTTGTTAAACCACATTCTTTTAGGCGTTTTTCATAACTAAGATCCCTCAGTTTTGGTTTCATTTTAGTCGCTCTCCTCTGTACTTTTTCTAGCGATATGGCCTCCACGCTTGTATACATTATTCTAAATGAGGACTAACTATTGTTTTGTACAGCGGTATTATTAGTTCTTTTTCTTTATATGCTATATTTCGCCTAATCAATCCAAGGATTTGATTTTCTTTTGAAGCTGCAATTCCACACTGCTCTGAAACCTTCATGTCAGCACTAATTGTCAGCCCTAAGTCTTTTTCTTTTACAGTAGTACTTAATACAGTTCCCCCCATTGTATATTCTACATACTCGTTCCCATGTCCTGTGTGAAGGCATTTACATTTCCCAAAATTGAACAATATTTGCCACTTTTCAGACCATTTGATCAACCTGTCAAGATCATCTTGTAAATGCTGTCTATCTCCATTACTTTTAATCCTTCTAAACACTTTTGTATCATCTGCAAATGTCAACACCTTGCTAGCTATATCATCGTCCAAATCGTTTATATATATTAAGAATAATATAGGTCCCAGTACTGATCCCTGTGGAACCCCACTCAAAACTGATTTCCAGTTTGAAGCCTCCCCATCAACAACTACCCGTTGTCTTCTGTCAATCAGCCATTTTTCTATCCAGTTAATTATACCATTTCCTATGCCATGGGCCTTTAGTTTAAGCAGTAATCTTTGATGTGGCACTTTGTCGAAAGCTTTTTGAAAATCTAAGTAGATGATATCTACTGGTGATCCCTCGTCTACCCACTTAGTGATATCTTCCAAAAAACATAACATATTTGTTAAGCATGACCTCGCTTTTAGAAACCCATGTTGAGATGGGTTTATCAAGTTATGTTTAGCAAGAAAATCCACCATGTTATCTTTAATTAGTCTTTCTAATAATTTACAAATCACCGATGTTAAACTCACTAGTCTATAATTATTTGACTTGTTTCTCGAACCTTTTTTAAATAACGGTATAACGTTTGCTTCTTTCCATTCTAAAGGAACCACTCCCTCTTCTAATGACAAGTTGAAAACTGTTGCAAGCGGTATGCTAATTTGTTCTATAATTTCCAATAGTAGTTTGGGTGGAATACCATCCACTCCAGGTGATTTATTATCCGTCATAGCCCTAATTTTCTTAGCTACCATTTCTGGGGTTACAATTAACTGTCTTAAATAGTCTGATTCTACCCCCTTGAACTTAGCCTCTGGTACTGGCAATGAACTCTGGTAAACACTGAACTAAAATACTCATTCAGGTCTTCTGCCATTAAGAATCCCTCTGATATTATATTTCCAGCACTATCTTCTAGAGGACCGACCTTATCCTGAACTTTCTGTTTGCTTCGAACATACGCATAAAAACTCTTGCTGTCATGTTTTATAATACAAGCTAATTTATGTTCATAGCTTCTCTTTGAATTTCTAATTTCAGCTGTAGCTTGGTTTAGTGCTTCTTTATAAATGTTGTAGTCTTCATCATTTCCAGTACGTCTACATGACTTCCACATCATTTGTTTATACTTAATTTTTCTAATGACTTCGATAAGTGTTTCTTTTTGGACCGTTTCCCATGTTTTTTAAGGGAACAAATTTGACGATAATGCAATTTCACTCCAAGATATTCCAGCATTTTGTTGCTGTCTTATTCTTCAGTGTGTTATTCCAGTCTATCTTTGCTAAATATTTCCTTATGTCCTTATATTTTCCTTTATGGAAAGTTCTCCTGTACTGTTTTTTACTATTCCTTTCTGATTTTACTTTGATTGTAAAATGTATTTGGTTGTGATCACTATTCCCCAGTGGCTCACATATCTTGACATTGTCAACTAATTCATTCTGTGAGGACAAAACTATGTCTAACACATTCTCTCCCCTGGTTGGTTTTAGCACATGTTGAGAAAGGAAACTATCTTGTACTAAAACTAAAAACTTGTGGTCCTCACTACCCATACTCTGTAGAGATTTCCCTTTTATATGCCCTTGGTTAAAATCCCCCATAATAACACAGTCCCGTTTGCTCGCTTCCCTTATAGCGTTTTGTATTTTTTCATTCTCTTCAACGCTTATGTTTGGACTTCGATAAACTAATCCTGTTTCCTGTAACTATGTTACACCAAACAGCTTCTTCGCAATATGCTTCTCTGTCTAATTTTATTTCACAAGCCTGTATGAGATACAACATCCAGTTTGCATCTAAACATGTGCCTGGAAAAACCAACATTATCGCCGATGCGCTATCTCGTTTCCAGAACGATTCTGCACACAAGGAGGCTCCTTGGCTCAACCACCAGCCGGACTGCTTACCAACAGACTATCTTCTCTGGTGAACACTGCAGGTGACTTCATTGCAGCATCTTTGGCCCCTTCCATCCGTAGGATATATTCACAAGCGGTAAGCCAGTTGCACGACTTCGCTGTAACTACTTTTCCAGGAGAATCTTGGTTTCCTGCCTCTGTTCCCTTAACTGGTAATTTTATTGCTCATCTCCTCAGTACAGGATTGCCACCAGCATCAGTCACTTCTTGTATGTCAGCAATTGCATTTTTTCACAAATTATTCCAGTTCCCAGATCCAACTGGTAATTTTTTTTATCAGACGCGTACTTCTAGGGGCTCACAAACAGTTGTCAAAATTTGATACTAGGCCCCCGATTACCATACCTATTATACATGCATTTTATGATTCCTCAGGACACGTGACTCAGGCATCTTATTATGCTTCCCTAATTCGAGCTATCTACCTGCTAATGTTTCATGGTTTCCTTCGCATCGGTGAAGTCACTAAGTCTCAGAATAACATAAACATTCGGACTCCCTAGTGATAGTTTTTCAACAGGCAAAACACCAATTTGGATCACACATTTCCATCTCAATTCCACGCTCACGGACTAGGTACTGCTCAGTGGCGGCTTTATCTGAGTACATATCTCAAAGGGGTCATGCTTCAGATATGTCACCAATCACCTCTCGTCAGCTAAAATCTTTCTCGTTAGCGTGGTCATCTCTCCATAATCAAAAAATGTAATCTCACAGTTTTCGAATCGGGGCAGCAACATGTGCTTCAGCTCAGGGATATTCCGACTCCCAAATCCAGAGGATGGGCCGTTGGAAATCTTTGGCATTCAAAAAATATATCCGGATTACTTCTTTCGAAACATTTTAAAGATATATGGGACTTTGATATATCTCAAACCATGGAGTTGGGAGACTTTATTCAAATGTATCTTTACCATGATTATCTGGATCATTTCTCTGTAACGTTGACAGTTAGCTATGTTAACATTGGGATTACATCAGAAACTCTGGTGTCTGCCTTACCACAATCTCGACCAAGCCCACTAGCTGGTGATTTGTTTGGTTAAAACAGCATCAAAACACAATTGTTGATATTACGACCACTATGCATTCATGTATGTTCACGCTTATATATTAGTTGATAAGTAATAGTAATAGACATAGGTATTCACAATATGTAAAGAATATTTGTTGGTCACGGAGGGCCTAGGTTGGGGGCTTGGTGCGTGCTCAGCTCTTCAGCTTTTGGCCGGGAGTAGATGCACATAGCCGGTCACCCCTTAGCCGCGGCTCCCTGACATACATTTGATGTGTATGTGTTCATATTTTAGTAGATATATGTGTGCAATTCTAGGCACATTTAGCACTTGGGGTGGTACTAGGGAGGTGAGGAGAACTTATCTATGTTTCTTGGTTTTCAGCATTGGGACGGAAGTTTGTTCATCCTATCCCTAAGGTACTTTCACTGTGTAGCAGGGCAAACATAGCAAATAAGTTACCTTTACTATGCACACACGTTTTCAATGGCTATCCCTGTGAATATGAGACGGGGTTGCTGCATTCGTACAACATTCTCATCTTTTGTCCTCACTTGCTCCAAAAATGACGTTTGAGGTTTTAATGCGAGAAAGGCCCAAACTGCTCACAGGAGGCAAATTATGCTTTATGCATGATTGGCTGAGCCAGGCCCAGGAACACACTTTTGTTGTTGCATTCTGCTACAAAGCGCAGCAGAATCCAACAACAAAAGTGTGGGGTTGTTTGGGTGGTTTCTAGGCCCCACATTTATTCCGCTTAGATAGTTAATTATTGGCATTCCCATCGACAGATATGTACGACTCATCTACGCTTGTAAATTGCCTTTTGCTATCTAGGTTGACGGCAATGCCCATTGTCTGTCTTTAGCATTTGCATTACTATTGACTACATGTCATTAAAGGGCATTGCCATTTTCCACCCTTATTCCGTGATTCTCTTTCTCTACATAAACCTAGCAACGCGCAGCACGTTCCAATACACATCACATCCTATAACTACACTATAGATGAGGCGAGGAGCAGTGAGTAAAATAAGTGTTTAATCCAGCATGAATTAAATACATTTTACTCACAGCACTGAGACATAAACATTGGCCAGACACATCTGGACAATGTCATCATTGATGTTGCCTCTGGGCTAAGCTAGATACAGCTATCCCTTGGGAGTACAACAGAGGGGGTCGCAGACAGATCGCAGAGGGCCTATATCCCAATTAGGGAATAACCCACTCTGGTAACCAGGCAGTGACCAAACAGTAGCCAATCACTGCCCAGTATCTGAACTGGGGAAACTCAGTCTAAATACCTCTGTCACACATAAAGTTTGTTTGCTCTTTGCTGCTCGTTTTCTGTTGTACCCACCCTCCTTCCCCAACTACTCCAGCTTAGTCGCCATAGTGTTCTGGGTGGTGATTTTCTGGGCCCCACATTTATTCCGCTTAGATAGTTAATTATTGGCATTCCCCATCGACAGATATGTACGACTCATCTACGCTTGTAAGGGGAATTGCCTTTTACTATATCTAGGTCGACGGCATTGCCCATTGTCTTGTCTTTACCATTTACATTACCATTGACTACATGTAATGGGCCCCACATTTATTCCGCTTAGATAGTTAATTATTAGCATTCCCCATCGACAAATATGTACGACTCATCTATGCTTGTAAGGGGAAATTACATTTTGACAAAGTACTCCACGACCAAGTGTGCTTGGCGTGTGTGATCAGTTTAAGAAACTGTTCTGTCGGCATATGCGTTTCGTTTCAAGATACACATCCACATTACATTTTGGTGAACTTGTTATACACAGTTTCCGGCGCGTCGTCGAGTGTACTGGGTTATAAAATAAGAGCAAATACGAGCTCCGAGAATCTGTAAATCTCTCTGCAAACTCCCGTCTCAGCAGCTCAATGAATGCTTCGTACATGTCCTGCCTTTCTGGATCGTTGTGTCTCCTACAACCGTAACTTGATCGCGAAAGCGGAAACAAATTGGAAGAAACAAATTAGAAGAGTTCTTTGGATCGATGTTCTCGCCTTAATAATAATCAATACTACATGTTAGAATTGTGTCCATTTAAATAAAACCTGTTCACACAAAAATGCCACCTCACATACGATCGCGCCATGGTAAAGAAAACTAAAACTTGCTACCGGGCGTAACCGTTTGTGTGAAATGCCAAAAATACATGTCATTAGGTTCTCACATGTACGATGACGTCATACGTCATATGTACTGAAGAGGTCGGTGTGTCATATCGAGGAAAGCCTCTACAAGGTAAATTCACGTATTGGTGTCACAGATCGACGAGGTCTCCGTAACTAGATGGCTCGGGTCTAGTAGGGTTCAATGCACATCAGTTTTAACCAGCTCTAATGGCACACCAGGCAAAGGTGATTGAATAACCCACAATGACATTGGCAACGAACAACGTGAGCGACTTGTACGTAGCCACCGCGTTCATTCGGGAGACGTTAATCTGGGTGAACAAACCGTGCCTTCCGGGAATTAGGAATCTACATACAATTATCTATATGTGTCTTAAAAGTAAGTATCCAGTTACATGCACTCTACACTTACACTTACAAAAGATAGACCCGCGGTAAAATGTTACATAATATGTGTGTGTGTGTGTGTGTGTGTGTGTGTGTGTGTGTGTGTGTGTGTGTGTGTGTGTGTGTGTGTGTGTGTGTGTGTGTGTGTGTGTGTGTGTGTGTGTGTGTGTGTGTGTGTGTGTGTGTGTGTGTGTGTGTGTGTGTGTGTGTGTGTGTGTGTGTGTGTGCTTGTATTTCCACTTGATTACCATCTATACAGTGACCAGCAGTATCGATAATTATGGATAATACATTTAACGATCGTGCAGTACAACCTTGGTATGCAATCGTCGCAACTAATATAACAAGCTATTGATCAATTACTACAAACGTAGTCGCGATTTAATCAGTGATATATACACTGGTTAAAGCAATAAGGCAGACCTATAAATCGTTGCACTGATTGACGTTATATTAGCCGGATACATTCACAATAACAAAGAATGTTATAATTATACAGAAGAAAAACCAAAACAAGTTTCTTGAGAGGTAAATATACTAAACATGAATAACAAAGAAACCGGATCATCACTACATTTAAAGTGTTATATAATATACGGATAAGGAGGTAGGAGGGAAATGTCATTTTGAAAAGATAGGTGTTAACAGCAGGTGCTGGTAGAAAATACCTGACAGAAGTCATAAAAAGGGCGGAAACAAATTCGTTGTTGTTGCATCCCATAGGGGAAGATGGAAAATAGTATTGTTCCACCAATATCTGCCAAATAGACGAAACATTGTTTACTGTGTAAACTGTTTGAGCAATGTCTTTATGACAATGCAGGCCTAGCTACAACAATAAAAGCATGCTGATTTGGCCGAAACATACACTGGACCACGACCATGCTATTTTGTGCAGTTGACATTGTTATTTACCAGAATTCGACGTACCCTGTAGAAGCAGTGTTTGCGAACATAATAAATGATACAGAGGGAAGCACTGTCTGTGGTTGAACTCGAAAAGGTTGTCTGTGCCTCGTAGCAGACAGCATCCATAGCAGTTCACAATGCAATTCAGCAGAATACGGAAACGGAAGGTTGTCGCGAACAAGACATGATGTTTCTTACTTGTTGAACAAGACAGCGACTGAAGCAAGGACAGCTGCGAGGAAGAGACCGCTGAAGGATCTCCTTGCGCTGCTCTCGCTCTCCGGCAAATTTCCCGTGTTACACTTGTCCGACACGCAGCATTGCGAACACACCTACAACACAGGTGGACACCAGAGAGTACGTCCATCGTTCTTTGGAATATCGCATCGTAATACTAAGATTTACCGTTGTAGGAAATAGTTCTAATTTATCTACAAATACCTACACATACTTGAAGTTATGTCTGGCGATTTGGAGATACTTTCTTCTAATAATTACAGCATTGTTATTATTTAATTATACATTGAGGATAATTAGATTAATATCACGAATCAAAGTTATGATATATTTACTACGTTTACTGATGAGTGATAAGAATACATCTGATGTGTGACAACAGTAATACTATTATGTTAGAAGTTTAACGTGACAATAACATGTACCTCATAATCTGGCACAAATCGTTTTGAGCACAACCACACCGTCACGTGACCACATAATGTAGTTTTACAATTATAGTGACGTTTATTTTGAGAAGTAATCATTATTAAAATTATAATCCTAATTATTAAAATTATACACAAAATAGCATTACAGTGTGTACCATGCATACGGACACATGTACTCGCATGTTCATCATATAATAGTATTTTGTTTTCTTTTGTACAAAATGCCGCTTTATTCATTATAATGTTATCACACCATCTTCTCGCTGGCCTGTTTTTTGCTCATTTTCTAAATTGTCATTCGGTTGTTCTGATGGTCCATCGGTGATGTCTGACTTTTGTTCTCCTTCCATTTACACCAGTTTGGATTTTATCGTTCAGCTAGGTGTTCAAAATTGCATATCCATAGTACTTTGTGCTGAACTGAACTTGTAGTCAGACAACGTGGTCACAGAGATGTACGCGAACATACCATATTAGGCTTGACAGCATTGCAGATAGCGGTTTTGTAATCACCACAGTTGAAGTTAGCCACCCTGATATCCGCAGAGTGGCAGCCTCTAGCGTACGTAACTATCCCGTCCTTCTCGTATCCGTAAACCTGAACAAAACAATATTACCACAGTACACAATATAATCATAATACGTTTTCGTGTTGACCCGCATTACATTACTTGTAATATACGTGTGTGTGTGTGTGTGTGTGTGTGTGTGTGTGTGTGCGTGTGTGTGTGTGTGTGTGCGTGTGTGCGTGCGTGCGTGCGTGTGTGCGTGCGTGCGTACGTGCGTGCCCACCCGCCCGCCTGCCTGCTTGCCTGCGTGATTGTGCTGACACTAATGTCACCGAACATTAAAACCCTGAGCTTCTGTTCGACACGTGTATGCACGGCCATTATAACGGTCACATCACTGGGATTTAATTGTAAGTTTAATATTTTAGAGACATTGTTCGTGAAACAATCTTGAAAAATTGTTATCAGGATGTGCTGTAAATATCGCATGATGATTAATTTGACAATGTTGCGTATCCTTTATTGTGGAAATTGTTGTTAAATGGGTACGCTTGATTTGTGCACAACTTAGCGCATGTCCATGTTGTGTTGCGTAGAATAAATCAATATTAACTACGCGTTTCGCATGGAGATATGTTTTGCGTGATATCATCGGTCTTTCATAATATTCCTCTTGTAGGCATTTCTTAACATAGTTTAAGAACTGAAGTGTGATATAACATGAAGATAACACAATACTAAGCTTCGGAAACATAGTTTTGACTAAAAACGACACATCAAGTTGTGTCTTAACTTTTAACACGCTAATGAATTCAGCTATTATGATTTTGTTGTCCGGCACATACTAAACATTAAGATGTTTTTCACTAAAAAAGTAATACAATGACCTTCTCATTAATGCATGTCACTACAAAGTGTAGATTTATAGCTGTATATATTGTATACTCATTATCTGTCATGCAGTGTCTGTGTGTTTCGCGTGGTATCAATATACTAAAGGCAATGCTATGAAGAGTTAGCGGAAACTGCGTTGAAGAAAGGAGTCGTATTGTGGGACAAAGAAACCTTCTACAATTACTTCGTTACAAAGGAGGCCAAGATGATGGTTGTCCGTGAATCCTCTATCGCAGTCAAAGCCAGCTGTGACATCATCAATTCATGACACACCACCCCACCGGTCTCATGACCGCTCCCGATATGGTCCCAAGTTTAGGCCAAATGTACATGCGAAACAGATCTTGCTTGTGTGGATACTGCTATGCCAACGATATTCCAGTACAGGGCAGGATAAGGCAGGACAGCAACACACATCATAATGTTCAAGGTTCATACCGCTACTGCTGGCGCTGCGTCATTGCAGACACAACCACAACTGAGAACACAGCCACTGAGGATCCTACCACTGTTCACCCCACATATGAAAGATAACCAAATACGCAGAAAGAGTGATGTACAGCATTGTATGTAAGCAAATACTAGTGATATATATATATATATATATATATATGTATATATATATATAGACGATGACTCCATTACTGCCAAGCATGATAACAATTATTATGTAGAGAAAGTAAAGCACACACGATGGAAAAGTGCTTGTTAAAACACCAACGCGAAGCTGGTTCAAATAGGGAAAGCGGGATATAAAGAATGGGAAATATTATGCCAAGTAACATCACCAATCTCTGTCGGCAGTGTAGACGACAGTCTAGCCAACGACAAAAACTAACCGCTGCCAGGTGGATGCTGCGGCGCCAAATTAGACGGTCCGCAGCCATGACCTCCCAAGTGTTGATGTTAATAATTATGGCCTTTCTTCGTGTAGGATTTGGCTCGCTGTTATAGTACAATAACTGCATGTTTATTACTAAGACGTCGAAACCGGGAAAGGGTTCAGGGCGGCTATGTCTCCCAATGTTGTGGATGAAGGGCTGGAGATAGGATTAGTCCACAATATTTATGGAAATGGGTGCTTTTTACGTTTTGGTGAATGTCAAGGTTACTGCAGTTTGAGAAATTTGTTAGTTTCAAAGGGGTGAAGTTGTATGATTTTGTGAGTGTGAGTTACTTTTCATTGAGCCTTAAGGGGATTCGATTGGAAGATTTGAGAGTATCAACGGGGTGCAGTTGGAGGTTTTTGGAAAGCCTGAATTAAAGGAGGTATAATTGGAGGTTATTGAAGAGCCTCAATGAGGAGTGAAATTGGAGGTTTCTGGGGAGCCTCAAGGAGATGCATGTGGATGATGTTGGTAAGCCTCAGTCCCCAGAATATTCACCACGCTCTGACGTCAATGTATTAAGACAAGGAGTATAAATATACAATCAAAAGGTAAAAAGTAAATTTATTTGTGACGGGAATAACACACGCTGTGTCACAGCAGCTGTCCCGTCTGTCATCCTGCGTTAACGTATCATAATCAGATACCGTCAAAATACAGAGTAGAAATATTATTCCGTTGTTGAAAGACGTTGCTTATCAGAGCCGTAATTATTATCTTTGGGAAAGCAAGAATTATTGAATGCTCTTTAATTGGGGCAGTATTAAACTTAAGTGCAGCACAAATTCTTATCCAAACGCTCCAGAATAATTTCACTTAAAATTGGTTATCCACTAAGATGTGTTTAGTTAATCTTAGTTAATCTAGGCCCATCTAGGCCCAAAATATGGTCAGTATTCATAAATTAATCAAGTTTAGGGGGTCGGTCACATTGTATATTTGGGTGACCTGGTGGCGGAGTGACGGTGAATAGTATATATTAGTGGAATGACCCACACACATAATTATGGTGAATTGTATATAGTAGACAGTAGTGATTAGCAGTCAGGGGCCGGCATGTGGTTATTGTAACAATGGATGTGTATGCAGTAGTTAATAAAATTGCATGCCATTAATTTGGCCTGATTCAATCTATACGTGACTTGCGTTGTTCCTTCTGCATAAAAATATGTAACACAATTTTGATACTGACACATGTTTCATAAAACATTTTGATAATAAAATGAGCAAATTTGATCAATTCATTCCAAATACCAAAATATCATTTATTCACGTAATGCGGTACAGGTTATTTGTAAATATATTTTTTTTATTTCTTGGTATCAGTCTATCTCGAAAATATTGGAGAAACGCAACGGCTTAATGAGAAATGACAGTTGTCTACATGTTCAAACAAGGAACCTTTACAGCTTGAGACGGCCACCGTGTGTAGACGTTTAAATTGCATGCACTCATTCAAAGTAGACACTTTGTTTGCGGTTAGATGTTTGCGACGATTTATCCGCGACGATTTGTTCCCTCTAAAGGATCATACCATAGGCGGGTCTAGGGAGGCGTGGGGGCACGTGCCCTTTAAACCTTTGGAATTAATGTGGGCGCACCATGCCTGAGTTACATTGGCGTGCCCCTAGACCCTTTTTAATGTGCCCCCTTTACTGAAGGTACGGCGGCGCAGCGGCGAGAAAATCAACAGTGCAAATGGTGATAGTGAAGCTATGTGCTATTAATGAAACGTAATTACCCGCATGATGTATGATTCTTTGGCTGCTACGACTTCGTCGTCAAGCACGTACCCGATACCACAAATCGTATTTTCAGAATATGGTGGAATTTGTAGAATGTATTTCGAATGTGCGGAGTTTCTCGTGCTCATTATTAAGCAATTTCCGAATGGAAACTTTGCAAGAGAGTGTAAGTTGGAATGAATTAACGTGTGATGGCTAGACAGTGATCATTGATTATCTGTAGGAATAAATATCGTGATTTACGGAGATGAAGGAGTGGATCGTGTTCACTTCAACAAGTTCAACATAGATCACCGACTTATCAGCCGACTCACCCAACACTCTCTCTGCAGACACATTGTCGTTGCGCCATTTCTGTAAGTTTTACATTCGTCCTTCGTATCGTTGCTGAAGTTGCCGCAGGAGTAGCACGTGATAACTGAAATGGTTAAAATAACTATTAATAACGAACCATAATATATAAGATTGCACCAGCAGTTTAATTGAAAGCAATCTAGCAGTGGTAACTAGAGTAAGGTGGGGCAAAGCGCCCATGTTGGGGCATAGCGCCCATGCCACTATCTTGGCGAATATTGCATTTGTTAGCTCCACATAGCGATCAAATGATTAATTCCTGAGTCTTGACGACACATCAACGTGCTATGGCTTTACAGAATCGAACACGATGTAAGTACAACTGATTTACCGTTTCTTTATTATTTGTTATAAGATCGCTT
Organism: Escarpia spicata; assembly: GCA_963995525.1. Taxonomy (NCBI): domain Eukaryota; kingdom Metazoa; phylum Annelida; class Polychaeta; order Sabellida; family Siboglinidae; genus Escarpia; species Escarpia spicata. Next base: position 47,798,366 of record OZ023214.1, read on the forward strand.
CCATATTAATCAATAAATTGCCCCTAAATGGTTACGAATTTTGAAACGCTTGGAATAGCTTTCTACGCTATATTGTATAACCTGCATTTTCATGCCTTCAGTTACGGTGAGCTATAAAAGAAAATGGCATGACTCGAATGTTCTCAGCATAGACGCCAGTGGGGCATAGCGCCACCTGTGATTTGGGGCAAAGCGCCCATGCCTGCGCGCTATGCCCCATCTTCAATTATATTAATCTTTGTTTTTGTTTAGCGCGCACACACACAAACACACACAGTTATTTATAATATTGTGTGTGTGTGTGTGTGTGTGTGTGTGTGTGTGTGTGTGTGTGTGTGTGTGTGTGTGTGTGTGTGTGTGTGTGTGTGTGTGTGTGTGTGTGTGTGTGTGTGTGTGTGTGTGTGTGTGTGTGTGTGTGTGTGTGTGTGTGTGTGTGTGTGTGTGTGTGTGTGTGTGTGTGTGTGTGTCCGTGTGAATTTTAATGATAGAATTTTATCAAACGTTCTTGTGATTATTATAAGGATAACAGTTACAGCATGTTCGTTTCAGATTGAGAGACAGCAAGGTTCGAACGTACAAAAGAAAGTCTACACAGGGGTTAGCTGTAGCGGTTGTCCACGAAGGACAGAGTATACGAGGTGCACGAGCAGATTATGGAATACCAAAGCGCACACTAAAGCGCCATTGCTCTGGTGTTGTACAGCTCCCTGGCGTTGTTGCTATGGGCAGCAAGCTTTGCGTTTTCTCAAGTGCCTTTGAAGCACAATTGGTAGATTATGCAAAGGAGATGGCCAAGAGAATGTACGGATTGACATCTATTGATGTCAGGCGTTTGGGTTACGCTGTTGCCGCAAAATTGGGCATACATGAAGCGCCACCCAGAGTTGTCGATTCGTGCGCCAATTTCCACTAGCCTGGCCCGTGTCGAATGTTTCAACCGCGATGTAGTTATGGCATTTTTTGCTTTGTACAAAGATGTCCTGCAAGGAGGGGATCACAGCACAGCTATATCGACTCAGCTCTGTTCATGAAGTGGCTCAAACACTTCGTCGCGATGGCCGGCTGCACCAAAGACCATCCACCCGTACTTCTGTTGGATGGACACGAAAGCCATAAAAACGCATGAGGCAATCGACTTCGCCCAGGAACATGGGGTCATATTGCTTACATTTCCACCACACAGCGCACACCGGCTCCAACCACTCGACCGGACTTTTTTTTAAGCACTGAAGTCTGCTTTCAGCCGTTCATGTGACAAGTGGCTTACATCCAACAAGGGACGTGCCATCACCCAGTATGATGTGATGCCATCACCCAGTATGATGTGAGCAAGCATACAGTTCTACTGCTACAGTGCAGTCTGCCGTCAAAGGGTTTGCAACGTGCGGCTTATGGCCATTCAACGACAGCAAGTTCGATGCAGAATTAATGTACTTGAATTACCGTTCATTCAGCCTGTCAATACTCCTCAAGTCACAGCCCTGGATGTGGTCGTCACTTAGGTTGCCAGCACCCGATTCACCACCTCTCCAGCTACTGTTCCGGCAATCTCAGCACCACACCACCCCATAGCAACCAGCTCTCGAAGCTCCAGTCTGTATGTCGCTGCCACCCATGTCGTCACCAGACACGTTGCCCCCCACTGAAGCAGCCAGCGCTCCAGATGTCGCCACTGGTTTATCTGCACCGGCAGTTTCTGTCGAACATCCTACAAGTCCTGCAGGATCTGAAGGTGACATTCGCGCTATTATTATGAGCTGCTCGCCACCACCGCCGAACAAGAAGCGTAAACATGTAGCGAGAAGAACGACCAGTGTCGAGCTGACTTCTTCGCCATACAAGTTAATTGCTGAGAAGAAACGCGACATGAAGAAACCAAAACGTTCGCTGGTGGTAAAGAAAATCAGCGAGATCAAGCTGCCCGAATCAGCACAAGAGCCTACTGCTGGTCCGTCTGGGATGTCAAACCAAGAAAAGAACCGACGAAGACACATAATGCTGCGAGCCTTACGCCAACAGCAAGTCCAGAGAGGCTTCAATGGCTGAGCTGCAAGAAATAGGCACACGCCGCGTGCACTGCAGGTGACCCATACTATATTTGTCACAACTGTGAATCAGACTCAGACTATTTGGATGAACAAATTCAACAGCACGTCGTCATAGCACATGTCGCTACACTGAAGCCACCAGCAAACTGTATTCAGGTTCCCTGGTGCGATATCGTTCTTTGTTCGTGTTTCATTTGGTTTGTAGGCTGCATTTTGTATGTGCATTAAATAAAGTTCTGTATTTTTGTTATTAGATAATCATTTTGTAGCCAACTGATAAAAAATACATGCAATTCCACATGGGGCATAGCGCCCATCTCATGTGCGCTTTTCCCCACCTACGGGGCAAAGCGCCCAAATCGGGTGCATGCACATAATTACAAAAACATATTATTCGAATCATGTCAGATTTGCACGACATATACTCAATAAAGTTACCGACATATTGTAGATATCTGTAGGTATATTGCATTAAATAGAGCCAACCGTTATTACGATATGTGTTACCCTGGGCGCTATGCCCCACCCTACTCTACGCCATAAATAAATACACACCTACACGTACGCACACACACAAAAACTAATGTTGGTTGTAACACGGCTATTCGTGTTATATTGACAGCTGTGTGACGCATGCATAAAGTTCATTACCAACGCCATTAAGACAGGCTCGGGGCGGACATTTTATCTATACACATGCATGATCCATACCTGAGGCACTGGTCGTGGTGGTGCTGGGGTTTGTGGTCGTGGTCGTGCTGGCGGTTGTGGTCGTTGTGGTGCTTGGGGTTGTGGTGGTGGTCGGGGTTGCGGTGGTGCTGGGGGTTGTGGTCGTGGTGGTGCTGGGGGTTGTGGTGGTGCTTGGGGTTGTGGTCGTGGTGGTGCTGGGGGTTGTGGTGGTGCTTGGGGTTGTGGTCGTGGTGGTGCTGGGGGTTGTGGTGGTGCTTGGGGTTGTGGTCGTGTTGGCGGTTGTGTTCGTTGTGGTGCTTGGGGTTGTGGTCGTGGTGGTGCTGGGGGTTGTGGTGGTGCTGGGGTTTGTGGTGGTGCTGGGGGTTGTGGTGGTGCTGGGCGTTGTGATGGTGCTGGGTGTTGTGATCGTGGTGGTGCTGGCGGTTGTGGTCGTGGTGGTGTTGGGAGTGGTGGTCGTGGTGGCGGTTGTGGTCGTTGTGGTGCTGGGGGTTGTGGTGGTGCTGGGGGTTGTGTTCGTGGTGGTGCTGGGGGTTGTGGTGGTGCTGGGAGTTGTGGTCGTGGTGGTGCTGGGGATTGTGGTAGTGCTGGGTGTTGTGATCGTGGTGGTGTTGGGGGTGGTGGTCGTGGTGGCGGTTGTGGTCGTTGTGGTGCTAAGGGTTGTGGTCGAGGTGGGGCTGGTGGTTGTGGTGGTGCTGACGGTTGTGGTGGTGCTGGGGGTTGTGATCGTGGTGGTGTTGGCGGTTGTGGTGGTGCTTAGAGTTGTGGCCGTGGTGGTGCTGGGGTTTGTGGTGGTGCTGGGAGTTGTGGTGGTGCTGGGAGTTGTGGTCGTGGTGGTGCTGGGGGTTGTGGTGGTGCTGGGTGTTGTGGTAGTGCTGGGTGTTGTGATCGTGGTGGTGCTAGCGGTTGTGGTCGTGGTGGTGGCGGTCGTGGTGGCGGTTGTGGTCGTTGTAGTGATAAGGGCTGTGGTCGAGGTGGTGCTGGGGGTTGTGGTGGTGCTGGCGGTTGTGGTGGTGCTGGGGGTTGTGATCGTGGTGGTGTTGGCGGTTGTAGTGGTGCTGGGAGTTGTGGCCGTGGTGGTGATGGGGGTTGTGGTCGTGGTGATGCTAGGGGTTGTGGCCGTGGTGGTGCTGGGGGTTGTGGTGGTGCTAAGGGTTGTGGTCGTGGTGGTGCTGGGGGTTGTGGTGGTGCTGGCGGTTGTGATGGTGCTGGGGGTTGTGGTCGTGGTGGCGGTTGTGGTCGTGGTGGTGCTAGGGGTTGTGGTCGTGGTGGTGCTAGGGGTTGTGGTCGTGGTGGTGCTGGGGGTTGTGGTCGCCGTAGTGCTGGGGGTGGTGGCTGTGGTCGTAGTACTAGTGGTGCTACTGGTGATCGTCGTAAGATCTTCTGTGTTTCCGTTGCCCACCTGACTGTGGATCAAACCTAAAACATATACTCACCCACTTACTAAAGCACAAATAGTACCCGAATCATGTCAGAAAGACATGCAATAATCACAGGGTGATTATTGCGTGTTCAAATATTAAACTGCCAAGAGAGTTAACTTGGATTAAATGCATTTGTGCGTACTATATTGTTACTGCTTCTTGTCTCTAGTAAACATTTTAGTTATACAACATCTGTAGAGAAGTCATTATTTTATTGGTGCGTAAGAATAGTTATTCTACTTACCAGGGACTGAAAGCAGCACAAGTGCGAAAATACACAGAGCGATCGGCGCCATGGTGTCGTATAGTTGTTAAAAGGACAACGGCTCACTGCTCGTAGTTGACTTCAAATAACGGTCTCCCTGTGAAATATGCTTAGCAGTTTCGTTAAGAAATCTAGTAAAGCGACGGTATTATTAAAACAGGTATGCTGTCCAGCTGTTTTGGAAGCTAACTAGTGAATTGTCGCAGACAACGAACATTATGAACCGACTTATGTTTCGCGCGCACGTACACTGACGTTTTAGAGGATTGTCAGGTGTGTGTATGTATGCGATTTCATGCAACGTCAGTTCCTGGTACAAACTATTAATTGAGTGGCTTGGTGATTTGTTTTAGCGTCGTAGCAACACACTAATAAAAAACTAAACTCGTATTGCTTGTACGCGGTCAGAAATGTTGACTTTGTGTTATGAACAATGCTAATTATATGACATTGTCCAGTTTGTTTAAAAAAGAGTCACTTGCCGCCAGTTTCGTGAATGCCAGCTCAACCATGATATTATGTTCGATTCATTGATCCGACAATTGCCTACATACAATAAAGACATATACGGCTATACCATTAACACACAGCGTGCGTCTCTGTAGATATACTTGTGTTTAACAGAATTGGTTCGCTGCCAACAAACAATGTGTCGATCTTTCACACAGTAGAGAAGTCAAAACTATATTCTCAAACTTAACACATGCAGCCATAATGCCATGCCACTCTTACCGTGTCTTTTTTGCGTTATCATAAAGAGAAATGACATGATTTATTTAATCTTTATTGTAATGTGTGTGCGCGCGTGCCTTCATATAAAAACAATTATACCACATGGAGTCGCACTTATACATGTATAACAATTTAAAACTATCCTGGGCTATGACTATGTATAACATTGATAATCAGTAGACACGCCCTGTAGTTGATTTGGAACTGGACTAGCGGCTTAGGGAGAAGTCTGAATGTTGGTCTGAGAGGTTCGTACTTGCCAACTCTGCACAACACTTTGGTCGCGGTGTGTGTATCATTTTATAGTTTCACTATCGAGTGTTTGGGCAGATCAGTAAGTAGAGCAGTATAACAGACATGGACAAGAACATTAATAAGTTGCTCGGCTCATTGGTTCTCAGGCTGCTTTCTCATCGTTTCGATATTGTAAAGTTGTGTGTACGCTGCTTGACACTTAACTTGACGTGATGTTCCATCGCCGATTTTGTCATGTTTCCATTTTTTTGCGCGGAACCGATGAAATAATTTATACATCATTGTTGCATTGTTTCTACTACTGTTCAGCAAAAGACAAAAAACAGGTCGGTGTTGAGACGCTGCAACAGATATGCATATGCAATAGTTAATGGGAAAGAGAGGAAACTGCGAGTAGTCATTGGTGATTCTATTATCAGGAAGTTGAACAAATACACAAAGAGGAGGATGTGGCAGTACGTCTACCAGGGGCGAAGATTGAGGATGTCACAGAGCGAGTAGGTCATGTCATGGGTAACGGCTACCGGGGATCCTTTCTTGTGCACGTGGGCACCAATAATGCAGAGAAGGAAGGTACGACGGCCAACGCTGGCATGTATAGGAGACTGGTTCGCACACTGAAAGAGGCACGCACTGGACAAATCGCGTTATCGGGTAAACCGCCGATAATAGGTGGCAGGGGACAGTACTACAAGAAATATAGAAGAATGGCCATTAACACACGGTTACAGAACTTGTGTATGGAGGAAGGAGTCGGTTTTGTAGACATGTGGGCAAGCTTTGTAGGGAGGGAAGATCTGTTTATGGGTGACAATAGGGCCTATGTGTTGATAATCACACGTTCTTATGAGAGTTAAGTCGAATTGCGAACTTGCAGTTACAATACAATAATTGCGTGTTTATTGGTAAGGCTTTGGATTCGGTGGTTGGGGCGGCTGGGTCCCCCAATGTTTGGTGGAGGGGCTGGAGATAGGATTAGTCCACAATGTTTATGGAAATGGGTGCTTTTTACGTTTCGGTGAGTGTCAAGGTGACTGCAGTTTGAGGAATTGGTTAGTTTCAAAGGGGTGAAGTTGTATGATTTTGTGAGTGGGAAGGTGGGTGTTTTTTGATGCTTTGGTGAGTGTCAAGGCAACTGCAGTTTGAGTAATTAGTGAGCTTCGAGTGATGAAGTTTGTCGTGAGTGCGAAGGTGAGTGTAGTTATAGCTTTCGTTGAGCCCTAAGAGAATGCAATTGGAGGTTTTTAGAGCTTCAAGGGGTGCAATTGGAGGTTTGTGGAGAGCCTGATTTGAAGGAGGTGCAATTGTAGGTTTCAGGTGAAACTCGAGGAGGTGTAACTGGAGGTTTATGAAGTCTCAATGAGGGATGAAATTGGAAGTTTCTGCGGAGGCCCAACGGGGTGCAGGTGGATGTTTTGAAGAGCCTCGAACGAGTGCAATCGGAATTTTGGAGAGCCTCAAGGAGGTGCAATTGGAGGATGTTAGTAACTTGTATATTAGCTTCAGTCTCTCGAATATTTATTACGTCCCGACGCCAATGTGTTAAGGTAAGGAGTATAAATATACAATCAAAAGGTAAAAGCAAACGGTATGTCACTGCAGCTCTCGCGTCTGCTATCCTGCGCTAACGTCCCATAGCGTCAAAACACCTAGTATTAGTCCCTTGTTGAAATATGTCGTTTATCGGTGGCATATTTGCTATCTTTGGGAAATCAGGAAATCGTGAATGGCCTTTAATTTTGTCAGTATAAATCTTCAATACAGTAAATAATCCTTATCCCAAAAGCTCCAATAATAATGTCCCTTAAAATTGTGTTATCCACCATAACATTGGTTATGTGTCTAGTTAACCTTTTATAATTTAGGCCCAACACATGGTATCAGCATTCACAAATATATGTAACACAATTTTGATATAGAATTTTTTTTTATAAAAAACATTTTGATAATAAAATGAGCAAATTTGATAAATTCATTCCAAATACCAAAATATAATTTATTTGCGTAATGCGGTACACGTTATTTCTAAATATGGATATTCCTTGGTGTCTGTCCATCTCAAAAAATATTGGCGGTACGCAATGGCTGTCAACGTTACGTATACGAACATCTTCTGTAACTGAATAGTCAGATAATGACGTGGCAAATTAGCATTACAACGACAATCATGACATTTCGGTCTGTGCTAAATGATAGCGTCTTGATAAGAAACGACAGATTTCTACATTTTCTGTCAAGGAAACTTTATAGTTTGAGGCGGCCACCGTCAACATGGCGCATTATTCATGTATAGACGTCTAAATTGTATATACTCATTCAAAGTAGACTCAGCCAAACGCACTTCTGTAAATCTATCAAATATGTTAAAATGAAACGATTGCACCGTATCAATGATGTATTATTAATTATATTAATAGGTATTTGATCGTATGACACCGCTTACAAGTATCGATTCTTCCGCCAACAAATGTCACCATGGACTGCTATAGTATTTAAATGTGTTCCTAATCACACGCAATTATGTGGTCCGGATTTCATTCATCTACAGGAGTGCTCCAAACGACGCAAGGGTATGACGTTACCGACACTCCTGCATTCGCCAAAGGTCGGCTTGCTTGAGTGAACAACGAGGACATCGTAGTAACGTTCCTACTTACCAGTGTTTGACAACGCGCATATGAATCGAGCGCTAAATTATGTGAAATACATCAAAGCCCGGCATGTACACGTCACGACGTAACAATTTGTCTGCGATTATTTGTTTGCGACGATTTGTCTGCGACGATAATGACGTAGCAAATTAACGATACATGTTATACAACAACAATGACGACAACGACTGAAGCAAGGATAGCTGCGATGAAGAGACCCCTGAAGGAGCTCCGTGCGCTGCTATCGCTCTTCGGCAAAGTTCCCGTGTTACACTTGTCCGACACGCAGCATTGCAAACACACCTACAACGTACACAGGTGGACACCAGTGAGTACGTCCATCGTTCTTTAGAATATCACATCATAATACTAAGATTTATTGTTGTGCAGAATAGTTTTAATTTATTTATATAAATACTTGAAATTATGTCTGGCGATTTGGAGATAATTGCTTCCAATAAATAGTGTTGTTATTATTTAATTATACATTGAGGATAATTAGATTAATAATCACGAATCAAAATTATGATATATTTACTACGTTTACTTTTGAATGATAAGAATATATCTGATGTGTAACAACATTAATACTATTATCTTAGAAGATAGAAGTTTTAGTGGGGCGCAGTGGCCGAGTGATTAGAGTGGCTGGAGGGACAGGGGTTCGAATCCGCCCAGCTGGCGGTGTCGAATTTTCGTTCACCCTACGTCGACCCATTTCAACCGGCACCGCAACACCAGCATGCAAAGTACAATGAAGCCAAGGCCCCCAGTCCCCAGCAGCATCGAAAGAGTGACCAAGGAGGCGATTCGTGTCAACTAGGGCTAAGTGCATGGGGTGCTAAGAATCTCTGGTTCAAGAAGAGTCGCCGAGTGAAGGTTAATAGACTGAAGATAGCAAGATATAATGTAAAAACGAAAGTGTGAGAAACGAAAGAATAGGATATGAACGAATAGAGGAATTCTACACCGAGCAATACGACAGTGAATAGAGTACCATAATTCACACCGACCCTAAAGAGGTACCAGAGATAACACCATGGGAGGTTGAAGCAGCGCTAAGAGATATGAAGAATGGGAAGACATCAGGCAACGACCGTGTAAACATTGAAACATTAAAAGCAGGAGAAGATACCATCTCGAAGATACTGGCCAAGCTCTGTACTAAATGCTTATCAGAAAGATGAATACCCACAGCATGGAAGAACGCAAATATGGTGGTAATATTCAAGAAGGGAAATATAAAAGACTTAAAGAACTACAAACCGATATGTCTGTTATCAAACATCTACAAATTACTCACAAAGATATTAATGAATAGGCTAGAGAAGACACTCGACGAAAACCAACCACGAGAGCAAGCAGGATTCAGAAGCAGGTGCTCAGCGACAGACCACATACACGTCGTAAACCAAGTGAAAGAGAAGTGCCGAGAATATTCCGAAGACTGACCTGGGAAACCAGAGGCTTGAGGATAGACGGAGAATAACTCGGCCATCATCGCTTCGCTGACGACATACTCATATGCGCTATTAAAACGCAAGAACTACAAAACATACTGCAGGAGGTAGCTGATGAAAGTGAAAAACAAGGTCTGAAGATGAACATCTCGAAGACAAAAATGATGCTAAAAAATTACACACCAATATATATAAACACCACGCATATAGACAACGTTGAAAGCTACGTCTATATGGGACAGCGATACAGTATCAGAGACAAAAACCTAGTCAAGGAGATTCCATGCGGAAACATGGGCACTCACCTTCCAGACAAAGAACAAGCTAGCAGCCGCACAAACAAAGATGGAAAGACGTATATTGAACATCACATATCGGGAAAAAAACAATCATCTAAGCAAGACAGAAGACAAAGGTCATAGACGTGATAGTACAAATCAGAAGACAGAAGTGGGCCTGGGCTTGTTCTTTGCCTGGAAGCAGACTACGAGATAACCGATGGACATCGCGTATCACAACCTGGAGATCTTTTGAAGAGAAACGATCTAAAGGAAGACCGGCGAGGCGGCAGAGAGACGAACTAGACGAGTACTGGAAGGGCACCATCTGGCAGAGGATAGCGCAAGACAGGCAGATTTGCTGAGGCCTTCGCCCTAACACGGGACACTACAGCTGCACAATGATTATGATGATGATGAGAAGCTTACCGTAACAATAACATATACTCTTCAGTAAGTGCCGTCTTCTAAACAATACAGCCAACATTGTCAAACATGTTTTTGTTGTTTGCGTAGTTATACTGATCGATTCGTACGCGGCATGAACGCTACCAAAACTTCAGTATACCATATAATTGTAACACATTGTGCATACTTAAACCCAGCAACAATGGAATTGTGATAAATCTGTCACAATTGATTTCAGAACTCATTTCAAAGCTTCAAAAACTCACTTTACGAAGTTTACGGTGTTTAGTCTTTGTTGTCTCCATTGGAATATATATATATTCCAATTGAGACAACACATACGTACGCACGCACGCACACACGCACACACACACGTGGCTGAATGCTTCCCAGAGAAGTCGAGATGGTGCTTGATTGAACAGATCTGCCAGGGAGTAAAGGGTAACGCGCTTTGAACAGTTCTGTGGACTGATTTTTTGCGTGTTGAATGATGATCAATACTGTAAATATCATGTAAACAAAACATTGACGGTTCGAATAGTAGCGAGACAGTAGGCAGGCAAAGATCAAGCGGTACTTTTGTAGTTTAGGTCAGCACCTCGAAAAAACGTGAAAACGGTCACCTACAATCACCAAACTTCACATCATAGATCTGCTACACCTATTCTAAATATATGCACTTGTCACGTGATCAAAACATTAAAGTTACTGCCTTTTATCGATCAAAATGTACAAAAAAATTCAGTCGTTTTTGCGTGTATACATTAGCCCCAGTCACCTACGTCTTCGCAAACCACTCCTATGCCACACTGAACAATACAGTGCAATCCCTCCATCGCCAGTCCAACCACGCACACACCTAGTTGGTGTAGTGACGATAATGCATTACAAGTAAAACATATACTGTGATATTATGACACTAAGAGTAATTTGGCGAGTCGATCACTTTGTCATATCATTGCATTCCGACATTGTAAGCGAAGATTGTACGGTATAAGTAAATCATCTTGTATTGTGATATTACGTTGGAAAAACTTTACCTTAAGACAATAATTGAATAAAATTTGTTTTGTTAGTATTATGTTCTACTAATATTACACTTTTTTGCATGTCTGATTCTGAAAATAAGGGTTAAATTTGCCATCTTAATGGACATTTTTTTTTACAATTTTAGACATTTATTTTATTATATTTGGTTTTATTGTATGTTCGTTGAATGTCTGATGTGTCCCCCACTTTTCAAAATCCTGGATACGGGCCTGGATAATTAATATATGTATTTAATTAATACCAAGGCCTTCTGTAGCTTTAAAGCCTTTATTTATTTGCTTGCACAGTAATTTGGCATGACAGCGGCATGGCGAGAGGGCAAATTCGGGAAGTACCAATTCGAGGAAATTCTCTTGGCCATATGAAGGGTTTATCCAATTTAAACAGCTACACGAACATGGTGGATTGCAGCTATCGGAAGAAAAAAACGGTTCTTTGCAGAGCCAACCAACACTTCACAAAATATACTGAGACCTGTAAAGAGTTTATTCATAAGTATAAATTGTCCAATCATTCATCAATTCATCTTTTAAAACCCAACTCAGTGTACATTGTAATGTAATTCTTCAATTTTATTTTGCCAAACAAACTAACATGATTATGTTTTAACAATTTATATAATAATCTGCCAAACAATATTTCATACAGAGGCTTCCGTGATCAATACTACTATGTTATGTTATATAATACTATAATAATATTATTATAATAATTTATTTTTGTATAGCTATTTTTATTAACCCATATAGCTAAATCGTTAACACTGTTAACAAGTAAGATATTAACAACATAAATATTTCATAATAAATAAAATGAAATTATACCCAGCCAGCACGCCACCCTCGGCCCGAGGGCGGATCTGAGCGGCTGGCATGCGACACCCGTTGGCACACGACAGCCACCTGCCAGCCGCTCTCCAGCCGCTGTTGACCCAGTGACAGCGTCCATTAATTTTGGCATGGCTTTATAAGCACACATTTGATTTTGTGGAAACTTGTTTTTATGCGTAAAACATTAAATAGAAGATGAACGTATCTCAACAACAACAAATGCTGTCCCTATGCTGCATATATTCCTGTTTGTTAGTGTGACAGGGTAAATGTGTGATAGTTGAAGTGCTTACACTAGGCGCCTTCTGTCAGTTTATGGCCCACACCATTTCTGCCATTTATGTCGCTTTACTTTAGGACTGTATAAAACAGTTCCCGGTTTCTCATCAGAACGTTATTAAAATGTAAATGAGGGGTACGATTTATGGTAAATGTGTCTATGTTGATCCTGATGACGGTACTAACAACTATCAGAGCAAGTCATCATCAACAATTAACAACTTAAAGGTCTTAAGATGTCTACTGAATGTATTTCTTACAAGTAGGCACATTCCTTTGGTTTGGTGTGAAATATACTTTTTTCTTTTTGCGCAGAATTACTGCATGCATATTTAATGAAAGGATAATTATATTTCAAAGTAAAATTTTGTGAAAGCTATTTTTAAATTATTGTGCTGATGAGAAGCCGGGAATTATTTTTGTAAAAGTAAAATAAAATTATTTTATGTGACCTTATTGTGAGACAAAATATGTTTAATATTTACACATTTTATAGATACTAGGCATTGTACAATGCGGTACCTTCATTTAAGAAATTAACTATTTGTACGTTAATATTCCAGATGCTGTCAGAAAGAATGAAGTGGAAACATTGTTACTGACTACAACATCAGGAGAATATTCGAAAGTACTCCAAGACTGACTCTGACGGGAATGGTGTTTGACAGCACCGGATGAAAAATGCAGCTGGATGTATAAGAAAAAAATGTATGGACAATAATAATTAAACAGCCTTTTCATAAAATATTTGAGTTGTCATGTGCCGCACGAATTGCAATATTGCTTTTTTATTTTCTTGTATTCAATTATGTGTTTGTTATGCGCATTGGAGTTGTTTCCGTATTTAATTTTAGTTTATAATAATTGGATGGGATACTCGACACCCATTCTCTTTTTGAAGCAGTTTACATTTGTTATGTTCCTAAATAATACATTACTATATTATTTTGAACTTCCAAATTCCAGTTAATCCCAATAAATTGATGAACGTGTATCAAGTAATGTTCATTGTAACATTAGAGTGACAATGCATGATGATTACTATTGAAATGTTCAAGTTATAAGACCAATTAATACACATAAGTGTACGTGCATAATTTGGATTTATTACTTGAAAACACGCACACACATATATACACACATTTAGTAAAATTGGGCACAGTCGGCATTTGAGCGGCAAACCATCGGCACAGTATCGGCGTCCGACTATGAGCCGCCCTCGGCCCGAAAGCGAGCTGCCGGACAAAAATCCCTCGGCTCGCAGGCGGATGCCGACAGCGGGCCGATGACTTTGCCGCTCTCGGCCCGCTATAGGTGTGCTATCTGGGTATATGGTTTCACAGTTATCCAACATTAATTAATTATAAAGAATAAATTTCCTAAGCGGGACATCCACGGCGTAATGATCACCTAAATACGTCATTTTAGGATTATAACCGGAATGGACCAGGCTGAAATCTCATAAAATATTTATCAATTCAAGACCTTTATACATTCTTTCATATGGCTGACATAATGTTGATGTCAAACAAATTAACACTGGTTAACCATTCACTAATTGCATGGCATGCACACATATTCACTACATTTTTATTAAATTCACCTGTCACAGTATATAATAAAGCCGTGCTCGCAGTAATTACCCTCAGCTGCTGTCAACTTTAAAAGCGCCATCTAGCGGGATTTCCTTGGAACTAATGTATATGCGCAAAAACAAAACAAAAATTTCGTGTACATTCTGATCGATAAAAGACAATAAATCTAATTTGTTGGTCACATGACAAGCGCACAGGTGTAGTAGATACATTATGTGAAGTTTGGTGTCTAGGTGACCGTTTTCGTTGTTTTTGGGGTGCGGCATCCTCGCAAGCCAAGGCTGTCTGCCATGCAAAACTAGCCCTGGCAGATCTCCTGCGCGAAGTGCGGAAGTTAGCTGAGTCCATAGACTGAGTCAAACTAGTAATTAACTTCGCCTGTCGGGACTGCGTCACCAGAAAGAACAAGGCAAATATCCGCCCCAATCTTAAGAATCCCAATATATAATGATCCGTTCGCCCATTAACATCAGCAGCTGAACCATATTGTGTAATAATTGCTTCTACTTCCTAAACATTGCATGTAACACGAGCCACGCACGGTTGGTTGAAATTAGTTTTATTATGACCACCTGACCTTCCGCTAACAACTGATATAGTGAGCGATTTCATAGGCCGAGTTTAAGAGTTTCGCAAAACGATCAGCCATGGGGTACTGCTGGCTGGCACTGACGTAATCAGCAGCAGCGACCCCTGGCGCGCGAGGATGGGATGCGGGCCTATAATAAAGGAACTGCAAAAGTACCCATCAACCTCAGGCATAACTTCATCAGCCTATGTTTATCAAGGCAGATTAGCAGGACCATCTAGATAGCTTATAAAGCATGTGCGAGGCATACAGTATAGAGATCAAGACAGATTACATTAGGGGAGGAATTTAGCAGGTGCAAGGAATATCGCATGGCGCTCATGCCAGATTACTTGCCTCTCGCACGAGGATGTGACAACGGTGGCGCCACGACACGGAGCCTGGATAATCGAGGCTATTTTAGGTGGCGCCATCTACTGCCTGGAGTTAACACAAATTAGCAACCGGCGTATGTGATTACCCCAAAATTATTACTATGAAATAAAGCTTGATAATAACCATTTTTGTGTAACATGGGTAAGTCAAAAATATCATAATGATAACATTTCATAACGAGAGGTATTGCAATAATAACTGGTAATTATTAACATTTGTTTAGAATAATAGTAGACAAGTCAGATTCTGACCTCTATCACCAATCCCTTGCAAGGAAACATTTCGCTCTTAGGATAAAATAACAGGGAACGGATACCAAACAACAAAAACAAACTAATAACTTTTTATTCAATGGGCATGAAGTTAAGAATGATTAGGCGAGAGAGATTATACCAACAACAGCAGCATATAACAGCGGTTATCTATCCATTTACAGCACATTTCTACAGCTGCCTTGTAACAGAGCAAAATAAGTCATCATCCAACGCTTGCTTTCGTCAGCAAAATTTAGCAGGTGGAATGTTGCAATTGCATATATGAAACAAAGAGGACGAATCTTCATGATCAAGAAGCCAATACCCATCCAACAAGCATGCAACATTTGCTACTGCCTTCTTAAGGCACCACAGTTTTCACAAGTCAAATACTCTATAACATGGCACCAAAACATTGACAGACCTGGGGTTATTTACATTGTCATTAAATCAATGTGTAATCCAAACCAATACCAATTCCACCTAAAAACAGCTGTATTGTACAATTTAGCAGAACACGACCTGTTCAAAACAAACAAACATTTTTTTAAATGCTTAATTTAACATACATAGTTTCAAACAGTCTTCCATCGAAAGTTTACAAAGAGTAGACATTTTTGACTTTTAAAGCTAAAAAATTTCTTTTAATATAACGTACCATTTTCGTGGTTCTTTGAGAGGTAGTGTCAACAATTTAATTTTTTTTTCACCAACAGCAATAAAAAATTTCCAATTCATTACTCTTCAAATTGAAACTTCAATCCCAATGTATAACTGATCCCAAGGCTGTAGTTAGATGGTTTGCAACAGCAAAGACAGTAGTTTGACAATTATCCAAAATTCAGCCTAATCACTTGGCAGCTAACATTTTTTACCATTATATCTTCAAAACATTGTCAAAGCTTTCATGAGACGGCATCAGAGAACCAGACCTCACTTTAGACTTATGATTTGTCAAAATAATCAAATGGTATGCACATTTAAGGTAGGTAAACCGGCTGGTGAATGCCGATTTTGAATTGGGGAATACCAGTAGAAATAATCAAGATAAATTAACCATTTCTTCATACGTTAAACAATACCCCAGGTTAATACAATTTATGTTTTTCCTTTATTTGGTGACATTTCATGATTTAAGTTTATCAGTGTCACTAATAAACAATAACTTTCGAGGAGTTATTTTGGTAAACATGAAACAGTGTTTCAATATTCCCTAACATAGTACATTAGACAAATTTCAGACATCATAGCCAGTCCAAATACCTAACAATAAAAAAAAACAGTGTCAATGCCACAAGTTTCTTTCAAAGTAGCAATCTTGGACACCACAATACAAAATAAAAATACACTTGAAACGACAAGGTCATCATAACAGAAGCACGCCTAAACATTGTTGGCGTAAAAATACATATTTCATATATCATACAACACTGCTATCACATCCGTGTGATAGCTGTAATGGGGTGCTGCCTTCAACTAGCAATTCCCCGTTGCTGCCATGTTAGTCTGCGTGCGACTCCTCTGTTGTTGTGCCATGCTCACTCACCAGCTCCTGGTGCTCGTCGCCGCGATCATCTTCGCGAGTGCGTGTGTCCGGTGAACAGTTCGCCTCCGCATCGACCGGCTCTGATTCCACGATGAAATCAAACCCATGTAGTGGTGTATTGGATGCACTGTCTGCACAGCCACTGCACGACTGCATGGCACTGTCAGAATCCGTCACATTGGCCGACCACGTCTGATAGGGTGTCCCCGCTGCACTCGAACACGTCATGCTGGAGCATGGAGTCAGGCCACCGCCGGAACCGATCTCGAAGTTTGGGGTCGTCGCACACGATGAGTCGCCAAACATCGGGGTACGCCACTTCAACGACTCCAGGTCGGTCTTTGGGGTCGAGGTCGAGCTGCGGGGAAGGTCGTACTGCAGCGGGGTCATCGTACGCACTGACCCGTGAACGGACTTGGTGAAAACTTGTATTGGTCGCCGGAATCCTGCAAACACATTGAGTACTTGTTTAATTGTACAAAATCTATCTTCAGGTCTGAACCATCTAAATTTACAAAAGGGCTCGCTAGTACACCTACAACATTTCAGCCCTATAAAAGTTAAACAGACGGAGATATGCTGGACAGACAAACCCAAACAAACTGTCTTATAACATAGATAGCAGGTTTTAATTTTCCCAGCAAATGTTTAGTGGTTATGGGTAGGTTGCATTCACATACAAACTGCAATAACCTGAAAACTATTTGAAATTGCTGCACACATTCAGTGGCATATTTGTAGACAGCACTGCTATATTTACATTGAACGAATATTAAAATTATGTAATTATGTTGAATGCACCAACACTAATCCAAAATTTTCAAACTGCAATAACATGCAGCCACCATAACAATTATTTGTAATGTCTTTCTTTGGATGGGGCCCTATGCTAAATTCAAAATGCATTATTAGTTACTACTGTAGATACAAGACAACTTTAGAACACTGTTCTTATTATATTTTAGAATAATGCTTTTACAACTGTTAATTTGATTATTTTTAAATAGTCAGTGAACTAATACTCAACCAACCTAATGGTCAGATCCTGTGCAGGCACCCGAGCACCTTTATTTGGCGGATACCGAAGTCCTCATTAGTATTACCAATACAAGACAGCACAAACCTTTGGACTTGTTGAACGGTGCATCAAGCGTTTGGCAAGTTGAGAATCCTACTTCTCTAGACAGGAGGTACTCTGTGAACTGGTCTGGTCGGAACTTGATCACATTGAAGTTGTGTTCTATCGTCTCCTGAAGTGAAACACAACACATTAAAGATGTAAAACAATATGGCTTATATGTCATAATTAAGTAGCTTTTGGGTATCCTTTGAGTAAAACTAAACATTAATTGTACAAAAATAAAATATCATTTTGTGCTGCTAGTCCTTTCTAACAATATCCAGTATTTTGTTAAGGGGCAATTTGTGCACACATTAACAACATTTATATCAACCATTCGTTTTATCGCAATTTCTATATATTGCCATTCTCTATGATTCAGCAACTTAGAATCTGAGGACTGTAAATGAATGGAACATATTATCTTGGGATTGTGGCAATTCCAGCAGCGTGAATTTACTGACAAATATTTCAGAAGGATGTCTTACACATATATACACAAAAGCTGGACTCGCAATAAGCCAAATATATCCTAAATCCACCTGCCAAAGATCTGGATTTTTTGCTTACGTTCACAATCTTGTTAAACATCTTATTACACCACTCACTGTGAGGTTCTTCTTGCGTTTATACGACGCCCACGCTTGCGGCTCAAGCACCAGTCTGCCACCAGGGTGCAGCTGGCGGAAGATGCGTCTGAAGAAACGCTTCATTCCAGCATCGCCCCAGTTGAGGTGCACCCACTTGGTGATGCTGAGAGCAAGGATGACGTGGTACTCCTCCTTCTCTGATTCTAACTGTTCATCCGTCTCCAACACGTAGTTGGCCTGCAACACACAGCAATCATCAGGGTTTCAGGGTCCAAAACAAACATTAACAGTTACATCAATTTAATAATAATACACATTGCAGAGTTTTATTGATGTTGGTATGAGATATTAATCTGTGAAATGTGAATAGTTTTATTTATTATCAAGTCCAAAAATGTAAAACTGCCATAGCTTATAAACTACTGGAGCTAGGATATTCAGAGTTTGGTTATGTGCTTATCTTCCAAGGGTTTTCACCAAACATCAATGCAACAATTTTCAAGAAATGTTGATTGCATTCACATGAATGACCATACAACATTTTTTTCTCTAATAAAAAGCTGTTTTACAGTACCCTGTTAAATATGATCACTCAAATGCTCACTTACAGTGACAAGAAACGTCATTTGACTGTAGTAGTTACTCAAATCAGAAGTTATTCATTTGCCATGGTTCAAGAATAAACTGCGATTATAAAAGCAAGCCTATACCTCGTTGAACATGATGTTATGTGGAAATCCTGGATTTTTCGTGTTCCCACATACAGGAGGTGCTGCAATCGGTCCAAAGGTCACAGGATTCGAGATGGGAAACTTGCCGACTTCGATGTGCTCTTGTGATGACAAGTAGTAGCGAATGTTCTTCTTGGCTGCACGAATCAGTTTGCCGTCGATGTCCACTCCGACAATTTTACGTGGATTCAAGAAACGCGCAATTGATAGAGTGACGTGGCCAACATTGCAACCAATGTCAAGGACATCCTTTCCATCAAACCATTCCTGGTTGAGGCACTTCAATCGACGGTCTTGGTCGAAGTTGGGGTTGCGATAGCCGTAGTACCGAGTGTAGTTGCCATATGTAAACACGTGGTCTTTCGGATGCGGCCTCCTGCCATGTTTTCCGCCCATCGACAGTTGTTTTCTAAACTTAGGCCGATATGGCGAATACGATTTGTCACTTTTATTCGACTTCTCACTTTCTTGTCTTGAGAAAGTGCACTCTGTGTCGGATTTGTGTTCGCTCGATGTTCGCTTGCGTTTACGCTTCAGAGATGTTTGCGGGATAACAGGAGACACAATCTTGTTGATGTCCCGAGACTGCAGCTCGGATGTTGACACAGCCCGACTCGCGACAGCTTTTGGGACATTCCCTTGCGAGATCGCCTGCTCAATAATGTCCTTTATCTTGCTGTCAACTGAGCCAGTCTCAGCGGAACTCTCCTCGATTGTATCAGCCACACCAAATCTCTTCCTCTTGTGTTTGTTGCGCTTTTTCCTCATGGCACCCTTTGGTGAGATCAGGTCAAGGTCTACATCTTCACTACTGTTCAAATTGAGAGGGTCGTTGATGTTTGGTGGTATAAACACTTGCACTTGATGACGTCTAAATGGCGTAGGTAATGGCGAAGACTGTGGCGTACTCTCATTTAATGCACGGTTTATTTCCTCATCACACATGCTATTCAGGTTCAGCGGGTCAGTTATGTTACCCCCAAGCAGGAATTTTGTTGGTAGAATAATTTTGCCTGCGTGGACCTTTTCTTTTCCATGGCGACCAAACCGCTTCTTGAAGGGAATCAGACTGCTGCTACTTTTCTCACTGAAGCGCTTCCTCTTCGTGGCACTCAGCCGTCCTGCGCTACGCCACTGGCTCGCTTCATCGGCATCGTTGAAGTCCGTTGCTGTCATCGACTTCACTTCTTCCACAAAAACAGGCACCTCACCGTCTGTCAATGGCATTTCCACGTCGCCTTTTATTACTGTCTTGTTGCAACATGGAAATTCTGAGTGATCGAACTGCGTTCGAGTCGGCGTTTTAATGTCCACGCTCATGTTGGAGTGAATAGTCGGTCAGGGAACGAAGTCAACAAACAGCAGCGTATGCTTTCTGAAGCAACGTGCGACATACGCAAGTCTTCGAACTACTGCAGCGCCCCTACTGGTCAATAGAGAAGTGCGCGCAAGAGATGTTTTTATGATAAATTGTTCGATGATTTTCTAGCAATTTCGTCTACTATACTAGGCGGCACCGTCAGTATTGTAAGGTATATATACAAACTCAAAGGTGACAACACAAAATGTACAATGCCACAAATAACAAGGAGCCAAAAACGACATTTTGTGAGATACTTCTTACCACACAACTCCGGCCGAGAGCGTTCATCGAACGCATGCGCTAAATGTTGATGCATTGTGGGTAGTAGAGGGAAAAAAAAATTTGTTTGTTTTAAAGAAAAATTAATGCTATTTTTATACAAACGTTCATTTTATTTACACAAATTATACTAAATTATCAGTTCATTCAATCTGTATACATATTTTATTTTTAATCGGTGTTCCATATTTTTGTTTATTTTCGACATGCGCGGGAATTTTGAAACGTCACCTACACCGCGACAGACGACAAATGCAGACGACACAGTGAAATTGAAAACGCACGTAATTTGTCAAATGATTTGTTTACACATTTTCATCGAAAAGCTTATAAATACATCAGACTTGACTCAACAAACTGTATTTTGAAGAGTTTGGTTTTCGAGCTAATGTTACCTTGCATGTTTTAATGATTGTGTTAAAAAGTATGTTTTGCGGTTTTGTAAAATCCTACCTGGGCTGAGCCTGAGGCTGAGGCTGCCACTGACTGAGCCTGAAGCTGAGGCTGATCTCGGACTTAGTCCTGAGGCTGTGACAGACTGACTAGTTACGACGCAAGTCTTACTTAGTAATTGCAATTAACCGTAAGACCAAATTATATTTGGTCTTACAGTCAATTGTAGACTCTTAGACTTAGTGGTGACTAGTATAACCTTAGGCTTATCATGTATGTTTGACTGTTTACATTCTAGGTCTAAGAATTGCAGTTACAAGAGAATGCAGGATAACAAACTGGGTAAGATTTTGGAACGTTTTCAGGTCAACTCAACTGGAAATAGAATAATGGGGGCCTACTAAATAATAATATGTTAGCCTTACTGCCCTTAGCCTAGGATCTACTATAGATAATAGAGTGTTTATTGACTCTATTCTATAATTATGTGATTAAATCGGTAGGCCCTGTAGTGTAGGCTGTATGCTAATATTGGGTATGGTGCTAAGAATATATTATAATATTATATCTTTGCCAGGCTTTGCCTTGGAAGTTTGGTCATGCTTGATCATAGATATTGGCCTACAGGCTACACTACATTCTCCACTCAGTGACTCGGTACATATTTCTCTGATCATTCTACGGATCAATTGATCGATGATACAGCACAATCAGTCAATGGATTTTGAGTAGATTGTGCAATCGAATGATTTTTAGTTTTTTCTTTCGAGTTCTGAATTATCAGTTGACGGTAGTAGGGTTGGATTACTAACTAAAATATATCTATGCATTTTTATTTTTATTCTGCTCCTAAAAAATTCTTATAATTACATTATGCCAGATATCAAATAAATAATGATGTAGCACGTATTTCACAGATACAATGCAAACAACCTATTAAAAAAAATACTTTACAATTATCAAACAACGGAAAGCCATTTGCTGGCACCACAGAAAATGGAAGTGTCATGTGAAGTCATATCATTATAAATGTCTACATGCCACAGGATCATCCTTTCAGTCTGCCTGAGAAAATTTCCGAAATTGACATTTAACTTTACCTGTTGATTTGTATCTCCAAATGTTTTATGTAATGTCTGTAATATATTCTAGTGTGTTCAAATGGAATAATCTATGCTTATTGTAGATATTATTTAGTAAAGACTACATGTCTAAATGTTGCTTCTGTTTTTGGGGAGTGAAGATGAAGACAATGGAACAAATACAGTAGAAGTTGAGTCACACGATAAGGTATATTCAAACTGAAATGACATTGATCAGGATATTGATCAATGCAAGTAATTACTCAGCAAAATAACACCAACATTGTATAAATATATGTCTGAATTTTGTGTTATGTTTCCCACCCTCGAAATACACATTATATAAGATTACACATATAAGATTAGGAAGTTCTTCTGACACAGATATTGAGCAAATGTGTGGCATGTTAAAAATGTATCTAAATAAATAAGTACCTTGCCTCATACAGTGGCATACTTATATGAACAAAGTTCTCTATCTTACATATGTATTGTTATGTCGACAACCAGACCATCGGCTGTCAAAACAGTCATTACTTTCATCTTAAATGGAAGCAGTGACTTAACATCCAAAAAAGGATGTGGTTATTGGATGCAGACAAAATAAATGTTTTTCAAAATAAATGTATGCAAGAATTGTCGCGTGACTTAGCTTACTGGGTATGCCGTAAAACCAAACTTTAGGAGTCAGACCAATGCCTACATAGTAGTCATTTGATTTGCATCATAATGTTGTATTGATAGGACTGCCATATATGATCTCTCCTTGTCATAGAATGGAAAGAAGCCTCGTAAAGAGCCAAGATCTCTGACGGACGAGGAATATGAAGAGCTATTTGCTGCTGTCTTAGCTGTCACAGCTCATCATCCTATGGAATCCAGCAAAAATCCTGGTAAATAATTTATTTATATTAAATGCAGTGCAGACAAAAGGCAACAAATACATTAATCAATCTAAATTTGTATCTAAAAAGTTTGAAACATTCACATCTCCAGTGGCATGCTGTGTAAATGTGGATTGTCAGGCATATCATGTACTTGGCAGTTATGCTTTCGTAAATCAGGGAAGAACAAGCTGCAGGGCATACTGCAGAATGCTTGGTTCTGCATGGCTAACAGTTTAGGACTGTATTATAAAATAATTACAAGCGTATCTGAAAGTTGTGTGATATCTTTATGTTCCATTAACCTTTCAATGACTATATTGAAATGTATTAGTTTTCAATTCCAATAAGCATAGATTACCGTTAGTATAACTTAGTCATTGTTTAACATATAAAAATCTGTATTTTTTCAAAATAAATTTAGTGTGAATCTACTTAATAATTTTGTATCAAAGGCAAACTATTAACTACGGCTTTGATCACAGCTACAGATGTAAAAGAAGATGACTTTGATGCAATATTACACGAGGAGGTTGGTGAGTACAGAGGTTGTGTTTCTATATATTCTAGATTACATAATGTCTAAAATTAGTGGACGTGCATTGCAAGAATTCACGATCTAGTGTGTTTGTGTGTGTGTGAGTGCATGGGTATATGTGTGTAAGTGTGCATGCATGTGATTTATTTATTGTGAAAAGAAAAAACTGAAGATGGATGGATAGATAGACAGATCAGTTGATGGATGGGTATATATTTTCACACCAGATCTATATTTTACAGTAATTTATCTTATAAGTATAACTGTAATTTATGTATATTTTTACCAACAAGGATATTATGCAACTGTAGGTTAAGTTAACATATTAAGTTGACCAAAAAGGGAGTATTCTATTATGGACTTACAGTGTGCTGTCTTAACTGTCATAAATACTACACATGTGGTATTTGCTGGCAACAATTGTAGAGTGGTTTGCATTTGTAGCACTTGTTAAACTTAGCTGGTAAATTATTTAGTATCATGCAATGTGGTAATTCGAACATGTATGAGAACACTCGACATTATGCACCTTGTTTATGACATTAACACTGAAAACACAGCCTCTGAGGAGGAACATGAGGAGGTAGATGGTAAAGCAGAGGAGGAAGCAGAAGACGAAGATGATGGACAAGGTGGTGATGAGCTGAACATTGATGACCTGCCTCAAGATGTCAGGTACAATGATTTGTTGATTACATGTGGGCAATAAAACCTGCTTTCAAAATTATGATTTCACCTGTTAAGTCAGTTAGTCAGCAATATTACAGAAATAAAATTATTGCTCCATCAATTTATGATACAACATTTTGATATGTGCCTCTTAAGTGTATTAACCATTTAATATAATCACATTTCTCTGGTTTGATGTAATATGTTAGGTTGGGTTCACTGTAGTTGTACAAACCCAAAGATCAAGGATTCAAGGAACCAGTTCACTAACATTCTTATGAGCTCATAAATCTGATTTTGCTCATTAAAATCAATCTCGCTTCATTGATCTTGTATAATGAAAACTGTCAACACGAGGACCTGCCACCGGAACACTTATGCTGGTGTGTCACGGAAATAGTGTCTTTGGTGATCCACTGGCAGCTATTTACATTTGGAAAAAGCTACTAAAATTTAACACCAGCCGCTGATTTTGTCTAAGACGGGTTCTACCGCCCAGGCGTCAGGTGTTTTTTTCGTTCGTTCAGACATCTATTGCATAAATCTTGAGATCAACATATGGTGATATACATTTATAACAATATTTAGATATAGCCACAATGTGATATTTGCGTTCGAAAGCTTTTAAATACGTTTTTTTAATACATTGGCTTTCTTGGCAACAAGTCATGACATTGATTGGCATAACAAGATGGCGTAATTTGTAAACACCGAGTTTAAAAGCACGCGTAACACAACCCCCACCCCCGAGCCAACTGAAATGATAGTGCTGCATCTCAAAATAATTTTATACACTCAGGCTGCATTCAGAATAAACTAAGTTACCTGCAACTAGAGCCTCGTGGCCACAGTAAATGATTTATTCAGGTGCCGGCCAGGACTCAGGTTTATGCAAACAGCTTTTTTAATAGAACAGTAAAGAACTGGAACAGACAAACCAAAACAGTTGTGTCTGCAGTCATGGTGGACACTTTTAAATCTAGGCTGGGCAGACAACTCTAAATTCCCTGTAGTGTTTTGGCACATGCCTTCCCTTATATTGGTTTAATTGACATTATGTTTTTTGTCAATTATTATATAGACATAGAGCTTATTATCCAAGTCAAATATGGTGCCCAGGAGTACCAACTGAATCATCTGTTACCTGACAATGTTGTAGAGCTGACGTGCTTCAAATGACAAACGAACTAACTCCATGTACGAGTGATGTAGAAGACGGTGCTAGTCAGAACAAACCAGTGCTGCCACCTAAGATGTTGCACAAGAAACACAGCTCCTCTTCCAAGAAACAATCGATGAAGCCGAAACAACTTAAATTTGACAAGAACAGGAGCTATGGTATGTACACTGATTTTGACAATCCTAAATATCATTACATCTGCTTTATTAAAATCGTTTCAAAGCTTCTGCATTGCATGTTTCTACTCTAAAACATGTTGACTGATTTTGTGGCAAGGTCATTTCTTTTCTGATTTATACAGGATTTGTATTAAGATAAGGCAGT
This sequence comes from Escarpia spicata, assembly GCA_963995525.1. Classification (NCBI taxonomy): domain Eukaryota; kingdom Metazoa; phylum Annelida; class Polychaeta; order Sabellida; family Siboglinidae; genus Escarpia; species Escarpia spicata. The sequence continues at coordinate 47,824,245 of OZ023214.1, forward strand.
CCTGGTTTTTCATTTTTTTATTAATGTAATGTTCTTATGGCTATGTAACTGTTGAAGGTATATTGCCCACAAAATAAATTGTGTTTAGTAAGCCTGTAACAACACTCACAGTTTTGGAAGATACTCCCCCGGAGCATGTTCAGATGGTAAACAAAACATCCAGTTTCAAAACAAGCTTTATTAACAAAATGCTGAGGCGGGCTGAGTTAACTGCAACATCCTTTGATCCAAGATTTCCCAGTTTCTCACATTCAACACAGCAGACGTCCTCTTAAAAATTACAATGCTGACTAATTCCGGGAAGAGGAACAGACTGCCTCCAGGTGGTAGGATTGCCTATGCATGCTTGTTTTTATTTAAATCAAATTAATAAATGTTTTGAAGATAAAGTACAATGCCTAACACATTAAACAAATTAATTTTTTACGTTGTTTAGTAATATCAAAATTTGTTTAAAGACAATTAAAAAATATGTCAAAAATCACCCTAAAATGGCATTTTATTTCATTTTGAGAAACTCCCCAAAAGAAAAATTGGTATGGTTGTAAGTACAAATATGTTATTGACATTCAGATGGGTTTTTTGGTAAACAAATGCATGTTAAGTTTGATACAGCTTCATAAGTATTTTGTTACAATGTTGAAAGACAGCAAAAATCCGTACTGCATTTTATTGGCACGACCCCTTCACCAAACATAAAACCATCCCATGCAATTTTGGGTAAACACAAGTCAAGTTCATATGTCAAGTTATGGCTTTGTAAGTACTGTAGTTTTATAAAAAGTTACATTAAGTAATACTTCCTGGTTGTTGCTGATAAGGCCAGACACCCCAGGTGAAATGGTGTTTTTTTGGACAAAAAATACTGAAAATGGTTTTCTGCCTGATTATTATACCTTTAACAAGATTTAACAAGATTGCCATCCAGAAAATTACTCTGGATGGCAGTTGGACAAGGAAGCCTTTTGGCTTTTCGAGAGTCCAATACTTTTTATCTACATGTATCCCGCCTTTTTAAGGTGTGTGTCGATTTTATTTTTAAAGATATTCACGCTACTAGCACCAACACAATCAGGAGATAATCTGTTCCATTCATTTACAGTCCTTTGTGAGAATGAGAACTTTCTTATATCTAATCTACACTTCTCCTTTACTAATGTAGCTTCATGTCCTCTGGTCCTTCTATCTTTCTTAACTGAGAAAAAAATGTTTCTATCAATATTTTCATAACCATTAAATATTTTAAACACTTCTATGTGATCTCCTCTCAATCTCCTGGTCTCTAGTGTTGTTAAACCACATTCTTTTAGGCGTATTTCGTAACTAAGATCCCTCAGATTTGGTATCATTTTAGTCGCTCTCCTCTGTACTCTTTCTAGCATATCTATGTCCTTCTTGCGATATGGCCTCCATGCTTGTATACAATATTCTAAATGAGGCCTCACTATTGTTTTGTACAGCGGTACTATGAATTCTTTTTTCTTATACGCTATATTTCGCCTAATTAATCCAAGGATTTGATTTCCCTTTGACACTGCAATTCCGCACTGCTCTGAAACCTTCATATCAGCACTAATGGTTAACCCTAAGTCCTTTTCTTTTACAGTAGTACTTAGAACAGTACCCCCCATTTTATATTTTACCTCTTCATTCCCATGACCTGTGTGGAGGCATTTACATTTCCCAAAATTGAACAGCATTTGCCACTTTTCAGACCATTTGATCAACCTATCAAGATCATCTTGATAGGTTGATCAAATGGTCTGAAAAGTGGCACCTTTGTATGCATACTATCAATAAAGTTCACTTCTATGACAATTACGTACCTCTAAGTGAGTTTTAATCATGGATCAAGCATGTCGATATCATGTAATGAAATCCATTATGCAATCTTTGATAGCCATTTTCTCAAAAACATTTTCTTCAAATTTCTGCATTTGGAAACGGGATATGTCTTGGAATAATTATGCCATATAAATAATGTTTTCAGTGTTGCATTCAGCATATTCTATTGTGTGCAATGATCAGACACTTTTTTAAAATCATGAATAGTTTGAAAGATGTAGCCATATTAGTTGCAAAAAAACTAGATTTGTTTTCGTATTTTACCAAAAAATTATTAAAAAAATAAAAACACAACATTTCAAAAAATGCTCTGATCATTTCACAATAGAATCTATAGGGAACATGGATTTGCAAGAATTCTAACTATATATGGATTCAATACAAAATGGCAGTGTTTCCTAATTTGCCAATATTTGCTCAAAATGGAGGCCATTTTGTTTGTTACCATGGAAACGGGGGGTCTGGCTGGAAAAAGTTCAATATATATTTTATTCAGTAAGATCCATTTCATGCATCTGCACAAATTAAAAAATAATCCTATCTACCTGCCGTGTCTGGCCCACAAGTGTCATCAGATGCTTGTTTTTTTGCGTTTATCGGAGAATAAACAAAACTACTGCCAGTATTTGGTGGTTTTATAGTGTGATGCATTTAGGTATTTTATAATACAACAGCATAGTGGCATGAGAATAACCAGACTATATGATCTGCATTCATGGTGAATGAATTTATGTTTGAACTGGGCTGACGCACACGTGATCGTCACTATGGAAACATTGTCAGTTTCCAAGAATCTGAAAAGGGACTTTCCACAGACACACTAAAAATACTAGTTTTTAAAGGACGATTTGGTGTCATATGGTGCTAGTGCCTTGGTTTTTTTAATAATACATATGTTCATACTGACACCTACTAATGTTCTATGAAGACAAAAATAAAGAAATCAACTGACATGATACCCATCCCAGCTACCTTAACGTGATATTGCAGAAGGAGGAAACAGCAATCAAGGATCAAAATTGATGCCAGCCTCACCCCTGACAAAGAGGAGAGCATCAACAAGGGCACATTTATTTTGTTTGTCCATCACATGGTGGCAGCAGCCATTGTAATGTAGAAGCATCAATACACTAACTTTGGGGGCAATGTGGTTGTATCTCATCCCAGGTGTCAAGGTCACTCTCCTCTTTCTACATTCACTCGCATCCCCGGAACATTGGCCTCTCATCTAACAACTGTTGATGTGTTAAAACACAAGAATAGTTATTTAAAGTTATTTACTTTTATGGTTACAAAAAAACTTACTATATACAGCTGTATATATAATCACACACATATGCACGCATGAACACACGTACACACACACACACACACACACACACACACACACACACACACACACACACACACACACACACACACACACACACACACACACACACACATATGTGTTTTTTCTACCTATCAATGTATCAGGCAGGAAATTGTATATGAATTCAGTGGCTAGAAGGCATTTTGTTTGCTTTATCGATCCATAATTGGTGATAACAGAAACTAAATGGTCAGCAGGAACAACTATATTATAAAAGTACTGTATCGGTTATAATGAACCACTGTCCTTGGTTTGTTGCTCCATGGGTGTAAGCTAGTTTTGTACTGTATCGGTTATAATGAACCACTGTCCTTGGTTTGTTGTTCCATGGGTGTAAGCTAGTTTTGTACTGTATCGGTTATAATGAACCACTGTCCTTGGTTTGTTGCTCCATGGGTGTAAGCTAGTTTTGTACTGTATCGGTTATAATGAACCACTGTCCTTGGTTTGTTGCTCCATGGGTGTAAGCTAGTTTTGTATTATTGTTTTTAGGCCAGATTTTCTTTACATTAATGGACTGGCTAGATAAGTAATCAAACACAACATTCCATGCATTTGGAATGTGACAACTGGATTACTAAATATACAAAGTGGCAGTGGTCACAAGTGAAGCTGACTGATGGCCTTGACCTGGCGAGGTCAACGTCCTAGCCAACTGTGCCAAACCGAGTGGCTGAGGCATCTACAGCTGCTCTTGTCTGACCACTCATTGGGGGTTGGCTTATATGGTAATCTCCAGTGACCCACACACTGATATAGCTGTGGTTGAGATGTACAGTAAAACCTGTCTTAGCAGCCACCTGTCCATAACGATAACCTGGATATAACGGTCACTTTTGAAAGTCCCGAATGACTTCCTATTAGTTTGCACTGCCAATTACCTGTCCATAACAGTAACCTGTCTATTGCTTATAACGGTCAGTTAATTTGGGCCAAACCATTCATAGTCAACCTGCCGCTTGTGGGCAGGTCAAAGGGAATCCATAATTTCCCTAAATAAAACGTCATTGTGTCAGTGTCATCATGTGTACACGGGACTATCAAATTGCAATGGAGTCATGCTTGGTGTCATCAGCTTGTTGCAACCACTATGTGGCTTCCTTTACTCCAGCAAAGGAGAGCAAAATCAGCTTTGATGTCCAAAATAAGCTCAGAGAAGCCATGGAAGCAGGCCATTGTAATATTTACTTAGGCAGCTTGGCATAGCTGGAGAGACTGCCTAAATAAATATTACAATTGCCCATTACCTACCACTTGGGGTAGCTCAAATTGTATTGATAATCCCAAAGCAAATCTGAGTTAAAGCTTGCCTTGCACTCGTTCACACCCTTGTGTTTCCTTTTGGACATCAAAGCTGTTTTTGTTCACCTTTACTTGGAGGGCGTGATTGATTTCACCATTGCCCAAAAGAAAAGAAGGAACATAAATTAAATATAGCAAGTTGAGTAGTGTATTATTTAATATTATTATTAACTAGGTTTGTATTGTTCACGAGAGTACCAACTAGCAAACGTCAACGTAACCATTCATAATACTGTGGCTCCACCTAGTGAGTATCCACGACATGAAACTCCATAACGGCAACCTGCCTATAACGGTAATTTTGCACAGTTCCGACGATGACCGTTATGGACAGGTTTTACTGTATTATTATATGACTGTAGAGTACAGATTTTGTGTAAATGCGACTTGTAAACACCATTGTGTATACGTTGCCTATCGAAAGGACTCATATTAAAGTGTGTGCATTATTGTAATTTAAAAAGGAAGTATAGCTACCTTTCAGTTCAGAGTCTTGAAATGTGCTTTTGGAATTTCTCAGTTCATTTGTTGGCAATGCATGGTTTGAGCTGCTAACTGGTATCGTGTGACTGTGTTGGTGGTTGTCAGTTCCAGGAACTTGCAGGAAGGTTACAGTTGCGCCAAATGACGAGTCGCCGCAGCACTTCTTCTTGGTGCCTTGGTTGATCATACTTCTCATGATTTTACTTTTATTTTAACATTCCATTTTTTATATTTCAGAAAACACATCAAAGAATAGTGACACTGAAGGGAGTCAGAAGAAAGATGGTGACAACAAGCATGTGAAGACAATTGGCGACATTCCTTCCAAATGTAAACTAAGTGAGACTGTTCACAAAAGGAAGAAGCAACACAACAACAGCATGACAGATACATATAGTAAAAAGAAAGGCAGCGATGGAACGTTGACACATAACAAGACAAGTGACAAAATTAAGAAAAAGACAAGTGATGGTGTCATCAGAAGCAAAGAGGCTAGTGTGGTTGGTGACAGTAAACACAGGAACAAAAAGACAAAGAAACTCTCTAAAAGACAGAATATGCAGAAACGGCAACTAGAAGAAACAGGTCAGTGAGCAGACACATTACCATTTAATCCTCCTATTTGCATTACGAGTACCGGTATGTATCACATTTCCCCAGTTTTGGGGTTTTTGCTCGACAACTGTGATGGTTCTGGAAGCACTGTCGAACAAGATTTGAATAAATGATTCTGAGAGGTAACTATATCTTCTATTCCTTTGACATGCAGAATTGATGGGGCAGTTTCTTTATTTTGTTAGCAGTTACAGTATAACTGTTTCACAGCCATGCTTCCATAGTCATAAATACACTTGCTGTGTGTTTACAAAAGCATGATCATGTGTCTGCGTATGGAGCACAGTGGTAAGAGCTCCGGACTCTCGACTGAGAGAACGCAGGTTCGAATCCTGTGTGGCGGTGTCGAACCTTGGGCAAGTTCGTTTACTCTACATTGCTTCAGTTCACTCAGCTATATGAGTACCTGGCTATAGACAGTGATGATATTTGTGTACGAATAGTCTTCACACATTAATTGCAGCGTGGCTGAATGCTTCTCAGAGAAGTCGAGATGGTGTTCGATTCAACAGGTCTGCCAGGGAATAAAGTGTAAAGTGCTTTGAGCAGTCCCGACATATAGACCCGTCAAATAGACTATTCCATGGTTCAGCCACTCTAAGAGGGAATGCACAATCTTTCTTTGATTTAGTATTCTTCTTTGGGTAAATCAATTAAGAGAGTGTCCTCTGTTTACTGATTTTAATGATATGTCATCCCATTTCAGGAGATTGGAGATGATTCATTATCGTAAACCAGAATTTATCTAAACAATTTATAAATGAGTTTATTAATCTCGTCTAGCATGTATTACTGATGTGGGGATATATACTGATATAATATATATAAATGTGTAGATTGTATTTCTGAATATGTTGCTTGCTGTCTCTCCTGCAGGGACGTGGGTGCAGTGTATGTCAACCTTCTGTATGAAGTGGAGATACCTGCCGTGTGTACATGACCCGTCATCTCTGCCTGACGACTGGGTCTGTCACATGAATACAGGTGTGTCATTACCTATTCCATCTCTGTCGTCATCCGTCATAAAAAAAACGCCTGTAATATCTGTCATGAAATACATTTTTTATTGTTCTCGTGCTGGGGCAACATTCTGACAATATTATGTCTACTTTCTTATTTCCTATTCCCGAATATTGTGCATGTGTTTAGTCAGCCAAGTTGATACCTGGATTATATGAAAGTAATTGATAGTTTTCTAAATTGGGATACAGACCAATGTGGCATTTCTCTTGATTAAATGTCTTATTAATTAAATGTAATCTTTTCTACACTCATGGTTGTATGTTTCTTTGGGGGTCTACTGGTTTAATCTATGTAAAATTATGCTCCATAATTTGCATGGAGAAATGTATATTATGTTTATAATTCTGTCAAGTCATATTATGCTTTACTTGTGACTTGTTGTGATTTGATTTTTGTGAATGCATACTTTACACACAACTTATTGTCAGTGTGTTTTCTAGCACCTTCTGGCACATAATATCAAACTAAGGAATTGGTTGTTTGGTTATTTACCTGGCCAAGGTGACCACTTAGAGCCGCTTACAAACTACTATATTATCCATACTCGAAGATGGTAACATTTAGTGCTATAATTAATAAATTGAAGTGTTTTGTTAAGTTACCTTGTTGCATTATTCACTACATTATTACAGATAAGAAATACAACAATTGCGACGTACCACAGCAACAGTTTGATCAACGGGAACACGATGAGAATTATGTCTTCACGACATACACAGAAGGCTCCATTGTCTGGGCTAGGATGGATGGCTATCCTTGGTAGCTATACTCACATAACTACAACTTGTATAAGGGAACAGTGCCAATAAATGCTCTACCCAAACATCCATCTTCCATGAAATCTACCAGAATTTGCCAGGTTTAGAGTATAGTTTTTATGAAAGCATCTCCACTCATTTTTTTTTTTTGTAATCACCAGTCTCATCATACATATAAATGTTTACACTAACAGTGGGGTATTCCTGGTTGTAGGAGTAGTTCCAAAAAAATACTCAATAGGGTGACACTACATTGTAGCTGTTAAATCACAAAAGTGTTTTATTTGGTTTAGTCTATGACCTATAGATGTCTCACCATGCTTTATAATACATCATCATGCAACTGTATGCATGAGTGTATATTCCAGATGGAGTTCTCTCTCAGCATCATAATTCTCGCTTGTTTCTCGATTCAAATTTTGCTGAACCAATTGTATTCATCTATATATTCTTTGGTGTTGTATTCCAGGTGGCCAGCTATGGTAGAGATTGATCCAGACTATGAAGATTTCTATGAGTGCCGGGGTCAATGCAATAAGGCTGTAAGTATCATGGGATTCTACATCACGTGTACGGGCATTTTAATTATAATGTATATATGACATGCACATGATGCCTAAATATCACCCATTCACAGTTTGGTACATATAGGTTCATACTATATAACCAGTTCAGAGGAGTTCCATTTTTAGGTTGAAATGTTACAACGAAGGATAGAGCTACTAATTTAGCATTGTTTGAAAGGGACTAATATTCCATATAATATAACAAATGTCTGAAAAAAGACTAATATTCCATATTTAGCAATCGTTTGAAAGGGATTAAGGAGAGACACTGCAACTAAAATGACACTTTTTGACAAAAATACTCAAAATGTGATTCTGCTGTATTCTGATAGCATTTTTTACGCAATGCAACAAGACAACACCAGATATGGGAGAAATGTGGCCAGAATAACCTTCTGACATTTATTTATTATTCACCCAATAATTGGATGAGTTATAAGCTAAAACACAATACAATTAAATGTGGGCCATTTGAGGTCTTAAACATTGCCCCATTTATTTTACCTATACATTCTAAAAACAAGGCCCACATTACAGAATACCATATTTAAATTATGGTAATACATGGATGGAGGTAATAATAAAAAATTTACCAACAAAATTTAGATATTTTTTAATATTAACAAGATTGCCACCCAGAGAATTAACCCTAGACGACAGGTGGACAAGGAAGCCCTTTGGTTTATCGAGAGTCCAACCATTTTATCTACTTGTATCTCGCCCTTCTGAGGTATGTGTGAATTTTATTTTTACACATATTCACGCTGTATGACAGGACATAAAATATCTCTTCGACATTGCATAGAGTGAGGTGTTGCAAATAAGAAATAGAAAGAATTACTCTGATTACTGCATTATGGGAGGAGCTACAATGTTTCCAAATTATACTACATTTTCCCTATCCGGCAGCCATCTTTGATTGTTGCCATGGAAACGGGGGTCTGACAGAACAAATTTCAATATATTTTTATTCAATTAGACCTACTCTACAACTTGAGCACAAAACATTGTATTAATTATGCATTTAAAAAAATGTCACATCTAGCTGTCATATCTCTCCTTAATACTCCATGTTTGCATGATTTGAAAGGGCTTGATATTCCATATTAAGCATGACGAATCATGGGGAGTAACATTCCATATTTTTGTAGGAGTAGTTTGTTAGCCATAGCAGCACAACGATAGTTAATTTGTTATGCCAGCTAACAACAGCATGAGTGCACTCAGGAACTCTCAAGATTGTTGTAGTCATTTTGGTGTAAAGTGCCATTTTCCATAAATATGTTTACAAGGTGCACATTGTGTTTTGTTGTAGACACACTATCATGTTGTGTTCTTTGATGACAAAGTTTCACGAGCCTGGCTGCCCACAGACAGACTCAGACCATTCAGCGATCTCAATGAACCTGAAACAGTAATCATGATTCATTTGTGTCTATAATTGTAATCAATATTCAACATGTACCTGTAAAACCATAACATTCCGCAATGCTGACACACAAATTCTGACACTACCTATAAATGTAAAAATGGCAGCCATTATATTATGGTATGCAGGTGTTATTTTGTGACAATTGAAAAGGATCATGTCATGGTAATTGTTATGAAGAACGAGATACAGCAATATATAGTATATTATGAATTCAAAAGTGTTGTATAAAATTATAATTGTATGTTGGTGTTTCAATATCAGTTATTTGAACTAATATGTGTACTTGATTTGTATTGATGGGTTCTTATGATCACCTGTACATGTTGTTTGTAACAACTGAGTCAGCAATAAATCTACTGATTTAAATGTGCAGTATCCTAAGAAGTTGTGTAAATGTTTGTATTGAATCAATGCCCTTAGTTAAAGCAGTGTTCCACGAGACAAACACATTTCCAGCAATATCATTAATAAATCAGTTCACTGTGACATCATGTACAATCACCCTGTGGTCCTGGTAGATGAGGTATTGTTACTCTTGTAGGTGCTGGTCCACGGGTTGAATCACTCCAAGGGGGTTAATGCAGCCAGAAGCAAAGCCCTGCAGGCTCTCGACCTGTCCCTCAAGGTTCACTGCATTTAATCTCACCCGCACAACACAACTAGGCAGAGAGAATGGGTGTATTGTATGATTTTCACCTTGTGTATAAATTAGTGTATTTGTATATCGCTTCTTCCTCCCTGTGCAGGGGTGAGGGTCAAATATAACATGCTCTGTTCTTTCCATAGCTTCCTGCCACCTCTCCTTCTTTCATCCTCTGATTGTCTCATGTCCCTCCTCACATATTCCTCTCATCTCAGTTGTGGCCTTTTGTAGATTAAAAATCATTATTATTTTTGAACAAGCATGTTTTATGTATAGCACTGTGTGTGGCAGACTGCTGCTGCATCAGTGCCATAAGCAGACCACAGCCAGTTTGCTGTTTTGACCTCTGAACACATGGATAAAATGTTTTAGTTATTTTAATGTTGGAATATATGGTATAGCCAGAAATATAATAATTTTTTTAATTATGTGCACCAAAACAAATTATTTTGGTGATTTTGAAAGCATTTTTTTCAGGGCTATATATACTATCTGACATGATGGAGCAGTCTGCCGGGCACAGCGTAAATAAATTGGTCTGTGTATGCAGCGTCTAGGAATATATATATATATAAAATGTAATATAAATATAATATACATTATAATATTGTTCATGAACAAGAAGAATTGCAATAATAAAATAAGAAGGGTGTCAATTCTTGATAGTTAATGAAATCAAATGAACTTGTAAAAAGTAGCACAAATATACGCATGCACACATGTATACTCGCATGCATACACATGCACATGCATACTCACATGCACATGTACACACATGCGTATATGCATACTCGCATGTGCACACATGCATACTTGCATGTGTACATACATGTATGCATAATCACATGCACACACACACACACACACACACACACACACACACACACACACACATTTTGTGCATGCCTATACATGTCCCAGTATATAAAAAAAAATGTTGCTATATTTTGTATTTGAAAGTGAAGTAGCATGTTAGGCCTACTTCTTGTAGTCTGGCCGCAATGTAGCCGAGCCAGTGAGACTATTCATCATCATTGTGGTGTGTTCCAGGATCGCCTGCAACACTACAGCTTCAGTGTGCGCTACAGCGGCAAGTGGGGAATCAATATTGCAGACAATGACTCACAGAATTCACAGTGTAATGATTCATATATCTCTCCAAACCCATCCATTCTTGTGACACTTTTTGTGACGGACTCAATGCTACATGACATTCACCTCCGCAGTTTGCATCGCCGCAGTTAGATAGCTGCATGGATATGAATAGAATGTGATTGAATGTCTTTATTACAAAATATGACAACCTGATTCTGCAAGTCTGTTTCTGGTCAGTGTTTGTAGATAATATATTGTTAAGAGTAAAGTTAGGTTATGAACTTCATTTCTTGTTGTCTTTCGCTGTAGCTTGTGACCAATCAATCTCATATACCCCCTCTGACAATCGGAACCTCTGTGTCTGGCTTTTTTTTTTATTAAATATATTTTCACCAGTAAATTACTGATGGTGTTCCTAAGTGAAGATTAAGGGTAGCTCATTTTTGTTCCATTACTAAAGCATTCAGATGTTTTTGTCTCTCATTTTCTCCACATCTGTATCAGGATAACTGTCCAAAACATTAGGTCAAGTGAAACTACAATTTATTTGTAGTAATCAACAATAAAACAAATTGTTCATGGGCCACTTATCGGGTTTAATAATATACAACTTCTAATACTGTATTAGATGCTGTTATCATGTTAGACTTCAACATTTTTCCTCATAGAGTGTAAGTATCAATTACTATGAAATATGTGTAACAGTATAACTGCACTTTACATAAAATCTACTTGCCAACTGTACTTAAAATGTACTTGATATTTTTATTCGGGACATTTGGCCATATACAAGTACATACTGGTCATTTAAAATCCCAAGTACAAGTACTTAAATATTGTATAGTGCAAACCCTGTGATTTATCTACTTAGCCTTCCTCTTTGTCCTCTCTTTCCTTATTTACTCAACCTTTTTCCTCACAAACACAGCCTGTCTTATGTGTGCATATTTTGAAATGTAAACATAAGTGCATCAATTACACTAATGGGGTGAACTTACTTTATCATTAAATGGGAGGACTGCAAGAGGGAGGATATGAAAGGATGAGAGGAGGACATAATATGGAGGGAGGGGTCTGCTGATAGGAAACTATGAAGAGAAAGAACAGAATGAGTGATCCAACAGTACATCCTCACCCCACTATAACAGGGAAAAAGAAGGAAGAACAACATGTGACTCTGGTATGAGTATTGATGTAGCACGACAACTTTCTGAATTGTTAATTACTGTTTTATGATACAATTCTGTTGACCAGTCATGTTATTTGTTTGTTTCAGCGAGCAGCAGCAGCAGCTGTCCACAAGCGGCGCTTGTGGAGAAGAAACACAAGCCTCAGAAGGTGGACTTGGAGACATTTGAGCTGGCTGATGATGACGTAGAGGATATGTTGAATGACGCGGTGGGAATCATGAAGGACGCCGAGGAAATACTTGAGTTCTTCCCTGGTGACAATGAAGGTGATTACAAGTGCGGTCTGCTGGAGAAGTGGTTGGAAGAACTCACATGGAATGTTTAACAGAGCCACACCCGTCAGATTTTTCAGAAATTATCTGGTTACCAGTGTGCAAATTAAGTACTATATCACAAGTTTTCATATAGATGTAATGCACTGGACATGTTATGAAGATACGATGAGTAGTTGTTAGGATATGGCAGTTCATTAAAATTTGACATTTCACAAGGAGTCTGTGTCCTTAACGTATTTCTATTTCTGCAAAGCACAAATGTAAAAGTGGACTTGGAAGTCAGGTAAATGTACTGTGACTTCCATATAGGAATGCCATATCATCTGTAACATGGTAACAACAGGAGTCACACTATAAGGACTCCTGGTGTAAGGAATATCAGCTTAAAATAACCATTTTGAAATCCCTGTCTTGACCTGCATCATTTTATTTACCAATGGATATGATGAACATCAGATATAATAAAGAGTTTGACCAAGTCTTGAAATATTCATTATAATGAGTTGTCTTTATCAGAATTACTGCTATAATATACATATGATGACAACCATGTTACCACATACACTGTAATGGAGCTGTGTCTAATGATGACAATTCCAAACTGTCAAAACATTACACAAAAACACTAATTGACTAAAAAATTAGAAAAAGATTATCTTACTGGCAATAAAACACAGCAGCAGATAATGTTGAAGACTAAACTTCTGTCGGTCCTTGTAGACGTGATGTCAGATTACGAGCCCGAGAAGCCGAAGAAGCCGAAGAAGACAGCAAAGCAAGAGAAGGCACTTGGTGAAGACAACAACTCGGCCAAGAAAAAAACAAAACGGAAGCTAAATGGTACATTTGTGTTTTGTCATCTTCTCCATGTCATCCTTAGTTCATCCTTCTCCCAATATTAGATTAGTTCAATTCACTAAATGGTCTTTCTAGGCTAATAATAATAAACTTTATTTAGACACCATAAAAACCAGGGCTATTTCTGTTCATCCATTGTCTTTTTGTCTTGCACATTTTTTTCTACAATTTGTGGTTATAACAAAATGGTTAAAAAACTCAATAAATTACAAAACTAAAAAAATTCAAGTTCTAAAACTGTATTCATTTATAAAATTTGTTTTAGTTATACAATTCAATTCATTCATAAAGCAGCAGTAAAAAGTAACAAAGTAAATTGAAAAAAATTACATTCTGGTTGCAGAAGATGGCAGTGATAAGAAATACAAAAAGCAGAAATCAATCACGGATAAACCAATAACTGGTTCCAAGGAGAAAAAGAAAGTGAAAGTGAAGTCCAATAGCAGTGCAGATGCACCAAAGGTAAAACCATCATTTCAGCCTCCAAAACAGGAGAAGACCTTCAAAGCGAAGACAGTGAAGCCCCTGGTTTCAAAGTTGGAGTTGGACAGTGATGTGTTTACAATGGAACTGAGCTGTGACGCTGCTGAATCTCTGCCAAAGAAGTCCAGTGAGACAGTGAAGAAATCTTCCACCAAGAAGGACGTCTCCAAGAATGACAAGGAGAACATTGACCCTAATGGCATGACAAAACCTCATGTCAGTGATAACAATGCACCAAAGTTGGCCAGTCACAAGAAAACTCTAACAAAACCAAAGGTAGTCGTCAAACCTAAGTTTGTTGCTCCAAATGCACACAAGCTGACTAAAGGCAAGAGCAAGGACGATACGACTGATCTAGCAAATGACAAAGACCAAACGAGTGGTGTGGTTAAAAAAAGCAAGAAGTTTTCTATTTTGAAAAAACCTACAAATGAGAAGACAGATGAGAAGATAAAGGAAGAGACAAATGAGAAGACAAACAAAACAAATGACAAGACAAACAAAACAAATGACAAGACAAACAAGAAGTCAGAGAAACAAGAAGATTCTGCCAAGAAATATGACAAAAAAAAGACTAAAGAGGGAATGAAGAACAAGTCACTCGACATTGAAAAGACGACACCAGAAGATCCCACCAAAAAGACTCTGTCACCAAGGCGACCTGTGGATGACGTCACCGATGACCTCAGTGTGGACATTGAGGACAAACTCTTCCCCGACCTGGAGTTGACCTCCGTGGACAGAAGACAAGGGTTTGATGGAGACGAAGATTCGGAGCCATTTGATGTGGAGCCAGGGGACGGAGCGGTCACTGATGTAGCTGGCGCTGACAAGCTGAACAATTTTAATGCGGGGTACGACTCAGACCCCATGGAGTTTGAAGAATGAGTATCAGACAGGCTATAACATGCACAAAGGCCAGCACAAATAGTTAAGGCAAATAATTAACTTGTTTCTGTTGGCTGTCGTATTTATTATAATGATTATGTACTATTTCAAAAGGAGGTTTACAAATTATAGTCATTATTAATATATAATACTGCTGTGTAACAATAGTGTATTGGGAGACTACCTTTTATATCTCCTATAGACGCACCAATTTATTGACTATTTAAAATGTTTGTTAGTTCTTCATTATATTATATTAAGTGGTTGTACATTACCACAATTTAGACATTTATTGTACTGTTATAAATTCTGTTTATTGCTATTTATTAAAAACATGACTTAATAACAGTCTATTTATGCTTGCTGAAATTATGCAATATAATCAACACTCTACGTACAGCTGTACATGCATGGTAAGCTTTGGGTAAAAACCAACTGCTAGCCTGTGTCAGCATCTACCGTAGCTATTAATATGCTAACTTTGGAGCAGTATGGCAGTATCCCCTCCCAGGTGCCACGGTCCACTCACCTTTCTATGTTCACTCGCTTCCTTGGTCCATTCGCCTCTGTTCTACCAAACAGAGAGGTCGGTATTTAATGTATGCAGTTCAGACACGAACTTTATTAAAACTAAATGCAAACAAGGGCACTCTTTATAAATTTTGGAAACAATCCTCATTTTGAATAGTCATGGCAATAACATTATTGAGAATTATAAAGAGACTGAATAATTGTAGAGTTTCAATAAGGCGATAGGTTGTGATTTTCTGCAAATATCTTCAGATAGGCATAAATTATATCTAAGTTACATTTGTTCTTAACGTTGCTATCAATGATCTTTTAAGTGACTACCTGGGTACATCATCGTTTGAAATATCATACTATGACTGACAGACTGGCACAAGGGATGACCTCAAAACACTGATACACCTGTATAACAAACTACATCATGAAACTAGTCGTTCAGCATCCAGGGGGCCAAGTATACTTATTACTAACAAGTACACTACCCCGGTAGGTCAAGTACATTTCAATTGGAATTATTTATTATAATAATATCATTATTCAGGTGCCTATTATTGACTATATTGGAAATATATAATAATTGTAGATATAATCAAGATGAGAAGTAAATGTTCTGTGTTAAACTGGCAAAATAGTAGAAAAGTATTAATAATAATACTAAGATCTATTGCGCCTAAATCCTTGGAAACCAAGCTCGGAGCTCAGAGGTGTATCAAGACAAAAGGATTGGTCAATCTCAAAATCCATAAGCAGTATTCCAGTTGTCAACAGATGGGTCAAGGCGCTAGGGAGCTATGGTAGATAAGCAAGGTTGTAAAGATAAGTTTTTAAATGACGACGGAATTTTGTAATATTTTCAACTGATCTAACACTAAGAGGGAGCATATTCCAAAGAGTTGGTGCAGCAACAGAAAAAGTCCTAGTTCCAATGTTGTGTTGACTCTAGGAACAAAAAGTATCAGAACTGGATGATCGAAGCTGTTTTCTTACAGGAGTAAGCAGTGAATGCAAATAAGATGGTTGCTTACTGGACACTGCCTGGTATGTAATAGTAGAGATCTTAAATATTATACAATAATGTACGTACAGGAAGCCAATGCAGACTTCAAAAACGGTACAGAGCATGAAAAATTTGGAGATCTTGTAACTACCCTTGCTAGACAATTTTAGACACCTTGAAGTTTTGTAATATCCTTGCTAGCGATATTATAAAGAAGGGAATTGCAATAGTAAAGTCTGCTGCTAACAAGCGCTGTTGCAATAGTTTTAGCAACAAAAAATGACATATACCGGCGAATATGGCAAATATCACGAATATGATAAAAACAGCAGCAATACGTTTGAGATGTGTTGACGGAAATTGAAGTTACTATCAAAGATCACTCCTAGATTCCGTACCGAGGTTGCTGGAGTGATATACTGATTCAAAATATGTGTATGAAAAAAACTTTCAAGTTTACTACACTGCATTGGAGTACCAATAATGATCAATACAGTTTTATTGGCAGTTAATTTCAACTTGCTGTCAGTCATATCTTGAAGGCAATCACTAAGTTGGTTAAGGGAGCGATTTGTATCCGGGGTAGCCAATGAAATATAGATCTGAGTATCATCAGCATAAAGATGATGATCCAAGTTATGCCTTTGTATAACAGAGCTTAGTGGCGTGGTGTAAAGAGTAAAAAGCAAAGGCCCAATAACAGAACCCTGGGGAACACTCAATAAAGTTGGCAGTGCAGCCCGAAAAGCAGTTCCCAATCTCTATAGTTTGGTATCTGTCAGTTAGATATGAAGAAAACCAGCTTAGAGCTGTGCCAGATATGCCATACCACTTTAATAAGCATTCAATGAGAATGTTGTTATCAATCGTGTCAAAAGCAGCAGAGAGATCTAGTAAGGTAAGTGCTGTCACTTTACCACTATTATTGTTCAAGTTAATGTCATTATGAACCTTTAAGAGGGCAGTCTCTGTTGAGTGAAACTGTATATATACTGATTGTTACACATTACTTAAGACATTTGTGCAAATGTGAAACCTTAGACGACTTGCTACAACCTTTTCTAGTATTTTAGAAATAAAGCTGAGGTTAGAAATAGGTCTATAACTGTTTAGGTCTTGTTTAGGCAGAGATGACTTCTTAAGAAGTGGAGCGACAAATCGTCAGCCCGAGCTAAGCGATGCATTTATAATATTTGTTATAGGTCCAATTAATGTATCGAGACATGCTTTTAGCAGTATATACTATTGTTGGAAAAGGATCAAGTTCACAAGACTTATTTTTTGGAGGACATAATTATTTTCCTAACTTCATCAACTGTTGCAGGTTCAAATGATACAAGTAGAGAATTTACTTGTGGAAAGTCCACATCGACATTTCTTATAGTATGACCTGGGAAAGCAGAATGAATAATACTGATTTTATTCTTAAAGTGACTAGAGAACGAGTCATATAGACTTAATTGATACATGATCAGGTAGCGATGGGTCAGGCTGTCTATGTAGAATGTTATTGATGCAGTTCCATAACTGACGTGGATTATCAAACTTATTTATGACCATATTTGTTTAATGATCTGACTTACCTTTGGCCATTTGTCTGTTACAGAGGTGACATTGCTTAGAATAGTGCGCCGTGTCTAAAGGCAAGCATGATTTGTGTCGTACACTCTCTAAATGACGATGCCTTTTAGATAATATAATTTTAGAAGCCATCAATGGAGCCGGTGGCCTTTCCGACATTTAGATTTTATAGGTGCATGTTTGTTAAGTAATGCATTGAATACATGACAGTACTGTTTATATAAGTCAGATAGATGTTCATTTGGATCTGTGGTAAGGTCAGATTTAAGGATATCAGCCATTAAAGCTGTAATGTCAATCCTGTGAATGGCTCTGTAAGACACATTGTGTTTCAACTCTAATGGAATTATAGAAATGTTAACATTAGCAATGACAGTATGGTGGTCTGATAACCCATCTGAAACAGTAGGTGTTTGGATACTATTACAAGTTGAACGGGTAATCAAGAGGTCAAGCCAATGGCCATGTATATGTCTCGAAAAGGTAACAAGTTGTTTCAAATCAAAGGTTGTCAGAATATCAAATGTAGTTGTAGAAGGTATATACAAATGAAGATTAAAATCACCAAGAATGTAAAATTCTGAATGAATGGTTGCCAGATTTTCCAACAGATCCCGAGTCTTCAAAGAAATTTGCTGGATGTCCTGGAGGGTGATAGTTACAAAGTATGCGGAGAAAGAAGAATCTGAAATTTCAGCACAGATGGACTAAAAACTGGGGTATTATTTTGTGTATTCTAAATACTCAAGTTATATAAATGATGTACTTCAAATGTACTTGATATTTTGGCATGTACAAATTACCAGTACCCGGGTACTTGTCATTTCAAAACCACAAGTACTGGAAAAAATTTACTCGAGTACAAGTACCTAATCCTGTTAGCTTCAAACACTCCTGCGTCTCCAGCTATGGTAACTTTAAATTATGGCTCATGAATATCTGATAATAAACTTTCTTTCTGGAAAAAATACATTGACGACTGATGATACAAAATTAAATAACTGTTAACCATCTCCCCATAAACCAATTTTGTATAGTGTCAAATACCAATGTTTTGAGATGATCCCTAAAGATGTGACAACACAAGACCAGCTTGCAGACTTGTTTAATAGCATCACTCCTACACACCATAGTGACTACAGACAGACACCATAGTGACTACAGACAGTTGTTCAATATACAGTGATAGCTGACAGGCCGTTTGGGCACACGCCCACAATGTAGCACATCTCACTAGACAGCCGTCTACACACGACCAACATTCACACGACACACTTGAACAAAGCGATAAACCTAAGGATTACACTAAGCAAATGAACACATTTACCTTGCTAGGTGACTTCCTGCATCACATTACCATTCTCACAAGACTCCAACATCTCTGTACGTTCTTCCAACTCAAACCTCCACATGTATAACTGCTATACAACGTCCACCGTTAATCTACACTGTACACCCTGACAATGCACTGGGCCCTGCTGAGATTTATACAACACGCTATGACTTATAAGCAGCAGCCATCCTATCTTATTGCACCTGTAAATATTCTCTTGTGCGTTCATCCGAGATGACAAGTAATAAAATTTACTACCAGGGGAACTATATACATCCATTTCTGCTGGACTACCACCTAATGTTGCACATCTGTTACATTCATATAATTTTTAGCCGTATAACTGAGATTCTCAGTTTCATGTCATTACATCACAGTGGACTGATGTCCCAGTGTATTCACCTACTCTACCACCACTGATCTGACTGATCAGCCACATCCGAGTCAGATAGCCAGTTGGTGTTCTCTTCATCCAGCTGCCTTGCCTCTATCACTCCTGCCTAACTACTGGCTCGGTGGAATGTGTTTACCTTCTGCCAGGAGACCACACTTATGATGCATGCTGCCAACTGACTATGTAGACATTTTCACAAGATGCATACAACTTGTCAGGTTGCCCGAAATGATGATTTACACCTTTCATGTGGTACACAATAATTTACACGTCGTGACCGTCATAACAATTCACCAACAAATACTTGTCCAAAAAATACTTGTATGCAAAATATTGACATCTTACAAAATTAATCGTTTTTTCATTTACACAAGTTTTTTCCAATTACACAATGCTAAAATCAGTTCTGAAATATTAATATTATTGCAAGAAATTTGTAACATTTTACAACCTCATCCATCCTCTTAGAGGCGCATTAAACATGGTGGGCATATATTAAGTCATTTACGGTATGTCATAATGACATGGCAGCTTACAAGTTGTTCAATACATCATGCACTGACCTAATAAGTGGAGTCAGTTGGCTACATGAGTAAATTAAACGAGGCCCAACACTCACAATGTGTGTACAAAGCCCACCTGACTTACCTGATAACTATCATACTGATAGATGTTCACCGAAATAACTGTACCAAATGGGCATTACCAAGTTTTGATTTCATAGATATATGCAAATGTACAAACATTGTACATGACAAATCTCAGACCTGTGAACTGATGTCCTGGAATAACATAAAAATGTATGCAAATAAAACATAATCCAGTTTCAACTTGTAGTTCTCCCCACCTTCCCTCACTTGCCCCTTTCCTCATACTACTCCCTCATTATTTGCCCTAAAATGACTATTAATAGCCTGGGGAAGGATTCTGTATTTAACGATAATAAAATACTGTGCTGGAGTAAAATCTCACATGGAAGGTCTGCTTTTTCTAGCACTATATCCACTGATGTCATGTATTTTTTGTTTTGTAAACTTATTTTATTTTTAGAAAATTTATTTTGATTAGGTTGTCAGAGACATAATCATAGTTTCAGGATCAAAAATGCCACTGCTAAAACTGGGAAAATGATGAACAGATAAGCTGTTGCCAGCAACAACTACCGGTACACAATCCACAGGACATGTTACCATCCTGGTGTAAGAGCTAGAATACAGAGATGGGGTTGATTCATACAGACCTAACCCCAGAAAGTGACCCCAGCTCTAACTTACAGCCTGATTCCTATTTATACCTTCTGAACAGGGGCAAATGAGAGTAAATCTAAAAACCATCTAGGATGATTTTACCCAGTCACTAAGCCCAGGTCTCTCATGTACCATGCTGTGTGCAAACCATTATGCTGAAGATGTATATCTCAATACGTATTATGTACATGTATAAATTTACCACTTAATGGTGCCAATTATGATAAAGGTTGATGCATTCTATCCAACTTTTTTTAGAAAAGGGTATATTATGACGTGTATTTTTGGTGAACAAATATTAGTAAATACCAATATGAATGTCAGGGTTATACAGCTGAACACAATAACGCCCCTACCCCAGGATAATGGGGTAGCTGAGAAATGTGACAATATAGTGACAGCAAAAAAACTGAAGCTTACATTTGGGGTGAGACTTCGCCCCTCGTGACACTTGGCCTTGTCAGTTAACACTGACAGTGGAAGCATTTGGAACACTTAGTAAAGTGCTATAAGCAGCTGCAAGATTGATCAACAACATTAACATCAAGAGGCAGGCAGTTGCTAAAAGACTGTTGATAGCAGTGGCGTGTATAGAACGATTCCTGGCATCAACACAAATCTTACAAGGCCGACCCTTTACAGAACTACTGAGGCACTGCCAGGCATAAACATGATGAACTCAATGTTATGTTATTGTTGATAATTACCTTACATAGAGATGATTGTTCCTTTAACAATGTAACAGTCAAGTACATAAACATGTACGTGCAAACAGATAAACAAATTTCCTAGTGTCAATATGTCTGAATTTTTGCTAAAAATGAGCAACAGTCCGTACACATTAATAAATAAAGTAACAAAGCATGCACAATGCTGTTATGTGATCGTATCACTGTATCACGTGGAATAAATATGCATACAATTGGAGTGGTACTTTAGCTACAGGGATCTATGTTGAACTACATAATGATGTTTAATTTGATAACAACAAATATACATATAAAACAAAGATGTATATAAGATACCATACCTATATGCACATGCAAATATATACAAACATAACTACCCTAGAGGGCATATTCAACATCAGCTCCTGCACCTTCAAAAAAGGCATATTGTGTGGTAATTCATAATTTGAAAACTGCTTTTCATGTATTTACTTAATGCAAAAATGATATCCTTGCAGAAATACAAGAAAGTTGCAAACCCTATATCAATGCCATCTCATGCAAAGGTTTCGAAAAGACTAAATCAACATCCAACACAGTGGTGCAAAAGCTGATAATTTAACAAAATCCTTACTCCATTTGAAAGTGATCTTAAAATTTAGAATGATTGCATACACAGAGTACCTGAAAGTACAGAAGTTATCACATATCAACAGTACAGTTGAGTGACCTCTGAACCGAAGTGCAACCTTTGGACTGAAGTATGACCTTTGGACTGAAGTATGACCTTTGACCTGAAGCACAACTTCAAGCAGGCCCAACAGAAGCAGAAGCAGGCACAACATTCCATTCAACAATCTAGGAGAGGAACCATTGAGTTCAGTGTCATAATATCATATGGCCTAAGTGTCTATCTATTCATGAGGTTACAGTAACAATCGTGAATAAAACTAGAAAACCACACATTAGTTTAGTCATTAGCATATCTTGCTAACAACAATTTGTAGTCACAATACCCAAGCACTCAGCTACATTCGTAACAACTGCGATGGAATAATCCATCAACAACTATCAATACATCTATCAAACTCCAACACAACTGTGTTGGTTAGTTAAGTATATGTTCAAAATCGTAATATCATAATATATGTTCCATTTCTGAAAATGTTTGATTATCTGCAGAATGACTAGAAGTACATTGTGAGGTAAGACAATTTGTACAGCATAATAAAACCACCAATCCGTTAAGTTGCTATTGTTAATACAGTTCCTTTTAACCAGTTACGGGAATTAAATTAGCATTAACTATTTGAAATTTTGTTTTAATATAATTTATTATCTTGGTGTGCTATCACACTGACAAACACAAAAATGTTCTAACAAAACCAAGATTTTGTTTGTAATTGCATGTCAGTGTTAACCACCCATCAGTATCAGACTAAGAGTATTGCACTCAAAAAGAGAAACCACTCTCACAATTTTCAACCATGTCATGAGAAAGCCTACTAAGAAACATTACAACTGAGTTAACAATAGCCCAAGGAAGACGGCTATAGAGCCTAGAAGCAATAGTCTATATACATTCAGTGTGGACTGGTGGAAGATAGCAAGTGGCTTATTTACATGACTTGATTAACCTGTTCAGACACTCGATCTGCCATGTCAGTAGTCAAACTATTAGACACACATCTTTACAGATTTTGCCAATTATATATATATACACACATGCAAAGAAATTATCATGTCCTACCTAACTCTCTATTCCTCTCATTAGACAAGCTGTGTGTCGTATCTGACGTACTATTATTAACATTTCACTACATCCTCCTTTCCAACAGCTTCCATTTAATGGAAGCCGTTATCTTTGAGTCGATGTAAGAAATATTACAACTACCTTGTCCCTTTAGAAAGAAAGCGAACACGTCCGAATCACTCCCGAAAATTTCTTATCTGATCAAGTTAACCTGGCCATGTAAGCTGGCGTTTACTCGTGAAAGCTTGTGTTGCAGCATTGCATTGTGGACAATATGATAAACAATGTCTGTATCTGTTGAACATCATTGCTGGCAACATACACACACATACAACGGAGTGTCACATGACTTGTTGTACAACACCACTTGACCACAGGGCTATCTTCTTTATAATACACTGGTTCATGTCAACTTCACGATCAAATCATATATTCAGGGTAGTGCTGGAATTGCATTCAATTCACGTTCTCACCGACTGCTTTCTTCGCGACAACTTGGACCTGAAAATGATACGATATTGTAAACTTAACGAGGAAGTAAAACGGTACAACATCTGCTTTGGTAATAATCAACGGCAATTAAGACAACACACCACAATCCCAACATGAGTGTTTAAAATGGTTTTCAATTAAATGGACAAGTCATTTTTTAAATGATCTAACATTGATTGAACAACAACATACAATACGCCACAACTAATTGTAATTGTAAAAATATAAATGCAGAAGTGCAACATTTTTTAACAGTGTCCAGTTGCTTAACTACATGTGTTTACATGGAGACCTTGCAACAGCATACACTATTGTGTTTAATAGTTCTCAGTTGTTGTACAATTGCATCTTAATAACTGCATACAATTTAAGATTCAACACCAGAGTCCACACAAACAACAAGAATGATACAGACTCACCAAAACGTAAGAAAGTGGGCAGAAATTTAATATCCAACTTTGTTAATTTGAGCAGGGAGGTTGAGGGTAGAAAGGTGGGTAGTTACCTGATCTAGCCAGCCAGGAAGGGGTTGAGGGTAGAAAGATGGGTAGTTACCTGATCTTTGGCTAGACAGGAGGGGGTTGAGGGTAGAAAGGTGGGTAGTTACCTGATCTGGCCTGCCAGGAGAGGGTTGAGGGTAGAAAGGTGGGTAGTTACCTGATCTGGCCTGCCAGGAGAGGGTTGAGGGTAGAAAGGTGGGTAGTTACCTGATCTGGCCAGCCAGGAGGGGGCTGAGGGTAGAAAGGTGGGTAGTTATGTCCTTTCAGCAACAGCAGCAAACCATACTGTGCATGTATATTATGTGGTTGTTGTTGAATAAACTTTCATAGTTACCTTATCTGGTCTGTCAGGAGGGTGTTGAGGGTAGAAAGGTGGGTAGTTACCTGATCTGGCCTGCCAGGAGGGGGTTGAGGGCATACAGCCACTCGTGGAACTCCTTGTCATCCAGACTCTGCAGCAGGAACCCTCGATGCTTCGTCAGCACAGAGAACGTGTTACGCGCCTGCAACACACACATTCATGTGAACCAACAGAGGATATAAACAAATAGATAATGTGTTGCATATGTTTAGCACACGTATGCAATAGCACAGTTCACATTACATGTTTGGATCCAGGTGACAAGGAATGCAACCATAACTATATACCCAGCGGTAATGCAAAATGACACAGCAGAGAATGCATGATGCCTACAGCATAAATAAAGTACAATAAAATGACAGATTTAACCAACTTGAACTGACACAGAGAATACTCGCCATACATACAATGGATGCTCGCCACAAGGAACATGCTGGCACTTGACCAACCTGCTTCATATATCTGATGTTCCTTATATTCACGGGTACATAATATTGCAGGCCACAACAAGGATTTCAAAGTTGTTCCTTTTAAGTAGATGTTCCCTATAACTGGATTCTTTATAGCGAGCATCCTCTGTATTTACGTGAGTGTCAGACAGTGTGACTGTGTGCATAATGTGTATATTCCTAGGCTGGTGTTCTGCCATGTGTGAGATGTTCTGTCATGTTACCTTGAGCAGGGCCTGAGACTCCTCACTGAACTCCACCTGCGCTGTGGCCAGGTTGATGAGACTCCGCTCCACCGGGTCCTTCTCATTGTTGTACATGTACACGTAGGGGCGACGTACAACCTGCAACCCCACAGTGCCCAGGATCGTATTCATACTAGATGACTGTAGGAGATCATGTAATGTTTAACAGTTGCACACAATGCAATGTATATTTAAACTTATTGCTCCAAGTCGCACAAACCGTTGATTGATTAGTTGGGGGGTGGTTTATGTAACTTTGAACAATCAATTTGATTTTTTCAAACAAAGGACAACAGAAGGGTGAATTTCAAAAAGACAATCATGTTACAGATCCTTCCTGGAGTCATGCATAAACCACTGAAAATGTAGTGCCTTAGGTGTAACATGACATTCATAGGATATATGCGTACATAAGCTAGCTCGATTACTATAGTTAGATGCCTGAAATTTGCTACGTCATAATACATGTGAAAATTTCTACGACACCGACCCTCACTACCCACTGTGGGTATCTATGACATCAGAAAGATGCCACTGTGTGAGTGTCTTCCAGGACAAGATGTCCACGAGGTAAAGCTACACTCACTACTCACTGTGGGTATCTACGACATGAGAAAGATGCCACTGTGTGAGTGTCTTCCAGGACAAGATGTCCACGAGGTAAAGCTACACTCACTACTCACTGTGGGTATCTACGACATGAGAAAGATGCCACTGTGTGAGTGTCTTCCAGGACAAGATGTCCACGAGGTAAAGCTACACTCACTACTCACTGTGGGTATCTACGACATGAGAAAGATGCCACTGTGTGAGTGTCTTCCAGGACAAGATGTCCACGAGGTAAAGCTACACTCACTACTCACTGTGGGTATCTATGACATGAGAAAGATGCCACTGTGTGAGTGTCTTCCAGGACAAGATGTCCACGAGGTAAAGCTGCACTCACCACCCACTGTTTCCTCCAGCCACTCGTCTTCTCCTCCAGGATGTTCAGGTAGCCCTTGCGAGACACAACCGGACTCACTCGGATCTCCTCCACGATGGGCGCATACAGAGCCTCCTTCTCGTTGTACACCCCATCTCCCATCGCTGACTTGATATTGTCTGATGAGTGGGACTTCTTCGGCTCTGGAGAAGGCGACCTGCACACAACAAGAAGGATGCACTGAAACTATCTACACTCCAGTGAAGTTATGTCTGCTCTTCAACAAACCCAACAAGGGTTCCTGAACTTGGATGCTTCTGTTAAAGACACACGCATGTCGGTTATACATAAGATGTAGATAAAATTGTGTCAGTCAGGTGACACCAATATACATCCAGTCAGTTCAAAACTGATGCAAATGTATTGGTACTAATAGTAGCTTTATTTAGTTGAAAATCCAAAGTAAAACTCTGGTGTTTACAGTAATATAAATGTGCATACCAAAGATTGTTATATAAAACTGAACTAGAGAAAGACATTTACTTCTTTAGTTCTTTTTAGTTCAGTGTAATATACATATAATATAAGTGTTACAATAAATTATTTGTTGTCATCATTGATATAATATAAGCATATATATATATGGGAATGCTTAACCAAAAATAAAAAACAAACATTACAAACAGAATCCATTGAAAGGTTATCAGACAAAAACATAACTATTTCACTGGAGGTACAAAAAAATCATGTTTGTCCTTTATTTCCAAGTTGCCTTTTATTTTATGTGTTTTGCAGGCTGCTGTCAATACAAGACATTCTTGATTGATTTCCAAAATTTCAAAAGCATGCTACATGCACATTTATGTATATACACTGTATCCACTTTATATCCACTTTTATCAGACTTTAGAATGTATGAACTATGTCAACAAGATGTGTGGGTTTTGTGTGGGGAATCTCCATTTTGTTTATACTTATATTTAAACACATTCTTGATGTACAGAATCTAAACATTGTATCTTAGTTTGTATTTTGTGATATTTCTATGCATAGTATGCATCATTTCAAGACATTGAAAGGCATTAGAGGACTGGGTAATGCATAAAAACAAATCAGGCTAATCAACGTACATTGTCTAGTTTCATGAGTCCACAAAATGTATTGGAAATCATTGTGTACGTTGTTCCTAATGCCGTACTAAGCCAACATAGAACAAAAACTATTTGAGTGTATTTATTTTGTTATGCCTACATAACTGTTGATGTTTTATCACAGACGGCCCGCATCAAGCTTGACACAACTTGGCAAAGATTCAAATACAGCATTAACAGTTTTATCAACGTTTGCATGGCAATAAAAAAAATGACAGAACACAGTAACATCCAATCCGAGTCTAAAGTCCAAACAGCCAGGCAACAGATGCTCAGCTGAATAGGTAAGGATAGTGTGACTGGGAGGGATAGGAAGACCACAATGATAACATTCTCAGGGAAGATATACCGGGTAGACAGAGAAAGACAGAGACTGGACAGCTTAAGTAATGGACAATCTGAACAAGCATTCGACAGAAACATTCTATGGAAAATTCCATTCAAATGCAGTAAAGTACATACAGGAAATTACATGTCAAGAGAAATGTTATAATAGTCATATATATAATTTGTAAAGGAAACAGAAAGGATGCAAGTATATGCAAATAAAAAAGCATGCCCACATACATAAAGGAAAGGGGTCATTGTTTTAAGTAAATCTAATTATATCGTTTGAGATAAGACTGCCAAATCTTATTACATCAGGTTCATCAGAAAGATTGCCAACATAATAATAATAATATATTTATTTTATATAGCACATTTTCCTTGGTAGCTTGGTATCTTGGTATTATTACATAAAAAGCATGGAATAAATATGATACTATACATTTTTATCTATGTAAAAACCGACAACAAATTGATCATAAAGGGGTTCTCAACACTTGAAGTTCCAGGCAAGTAACACTATACACCCTTGTAATTCATATGTTCATAATTGTTACATCCAACAACTGCAAAATGCAAAGCCAAACTACATGCATGAATAAAACACCAGTGTTACACTGTGTAAATTTCTTCATGTTGAAGTACTTCATTGAAACGTAAAACAGATGTATGCAGGAATGTTAGAGATGACACAGATTAATGTAAGGCAGCTAACAGTTTATTGTGTTTGTATTATCAACATATTAATTTATGTTGCTTTTGAAACATTTGTACACTCATTTTGAAATTATCTAACATTTAGTTTTGATGCACACGAGCATCTGAATTCAGGTTTCTAATGATTTGGTCATGACACAAATTACATAACAATACCAAGTACTAAATATACATACACAAGTGATGCATTCAAAAGTAAATAATTGTCTAACGATTAGCCACAGAGTGGTAATAATGGGGAAACGTACGTAAGTAACAATGAAGAAACAAGTGCACCAAGGATGGATGTCAACACCACGAAGAGAGAGGATGGGAGACTGCCAACATTACAAGAGTTCCAGACAGCACCTCTCCAGAGAGAGTACAACCATGCTCTGGGACTTGCCTACACAAGCAGGCAATGCCAGCTCAAACAACACACAGTTGGGTAAAGGTGCAATAGATTGGTATCAATTAGTTACGTTACTAAACAACATTTTTTTCTACGGCAATGTGGTCAGTGCAGATTTTATTACGAAATAACATGTTTTAAGACACTTTTAGCAGTAGGAAATTGATTGGAACTGCCTCAATGCCTGCACATTTCCGAGATGTAGTTGTTATCACTCAAAAACTCACGCTACTCTATGGTAATTTGGATCGCTAAAAGTGCTATAAAATGCAATATTTCATCACAATAATCTGCACTCTTTGTGCAGTAAATGTGTTGTGATGAAATTAACAAATTGTCATAGAAAAATGAGGTAAGAATTCTATTTAGTAGTGGAAATAATTTAGGCCACTTGAATACAAGTTTATCTTGAGACCTTTTCTTATTCCTACTAAACCCAAAATATCTATCGTTCATTCTCCATCTCCACAACACTGCATTCATCCTTCATTTACATTGTGTATCGTCAAAACCAACACGACTTCAAACACTCTGACAAGATTCATAACACAACAAACTTGACTATAAAATTTTACTACGACCAAGACAACATCTACACCACAACTCAGACCATTCAACAGCACAACACCCACCACCGCCACCACTACAGTCAAGATACTCATGCAGGGCACTGTATATTTGGTTCTAGTTTGGTGTCTGCCCAACAGCAGTTGTGAGGCCACTAAGTACGCAGTGTCTTTCTTTGTCATCATGCCGCAACATTTACTTCTCGATCAAGTTTGGACCAGTAATTTCTTCCGGTAACGAGATGTTTGTATCAAAAGTATGTCAAGATGTTTGTATGAGAAGTTTGTAAGATGACAAAATAGAGAGATTGCCAGTAATGAGAGAGGCATGCGGAGAGATCTAAGCACTTGTCAGAGATTGTCCCCAGCTGGTAAAGGTCTCGACAAATCATAATTCTTCAACAAAATCGCTAACATTGGATTGCATGAGCACAATGTCACACTTCCCAGGATTGAGGCAATGTAATAACATTACATAAATAAATAAAATAATGACTCCAGACCACATCTTGCCTAATCCCCCTGTAAACTCTGTGTAATACCTGTGTGTCCTAGTACTAAGTGGCTTCAATTAATTAGGTGATGGACTAAACTGTGTAACCCACAAATATTTTCTTAGTATAAAGATATCTCAAGTATCTGTATAGCACCCCCAGGTCTGAATATAGGCCTCCTATGTCCCACCCCCATGTCCTGCCCCATGTTTTGCAGCACCCCCATGTTCTCCTCCCCGGACCCCTATGTCTCCACCACCATGTCCTTCTCCCTGGACCCCCTATGTCTCCACCCCCATGTCCTGCTCCCTGGGCCCCTATATCTCCACCCCATGTCCTGCTCTCCGGACCCCTACGTCTCCACCCCATGTCCTGCTCCCCGGACCCCTATGTCTACACCCCCATGTCCTGCTCCCCGGGCCCCTATGTATCCACCCCCATGTCCTGCTCCTCGTACCCCTACGTCTCCACCCCCATGTCCTGCTCCCCGAGCCCCTATGTATCCACCCCCATGTCCTGCTCCTTGGACCCCTACGTCTCCACCCGCATGTCCTGTTCCTTGGACCCCTATATATCCACCCCCATGTCCTGCTCCCTGGACCCGTATGTCTCCAACCCCATGTCCTGCTCCCGGGCCCCTATGTATCAACCCCCATGTCCTGCTCCCGGGCCCCTATGTCTCCATCCCCATGTCCTGCTCCCCGGGCCCTTATTACTCCACCTCCATGCTCTGGTCATATGTCCTGTTTCCATGTCCCACTCACCTCATATTCTGGACCACTATGTCCCCAGACCTCCCCAAAGCCCCCCCATGTCCCAACCCCCACCCCCACCCCCACTGACAAGTGACCAACTCATGACAACGCTGAACTAGACAACACGAGACAGAGACTGGACCTCACCTGGCCCGCGCCACAGCCAGCTTACTGCGACGCACGTCAGGCGCGGAACTGCTGCGGGGCATGACACCAGAGGGCAGCACCAGCAAGTGGCTAATGGACGTAGGGGATCGTTTCATCGTTCTACAAAAGTCATGCACACACATTCAGATCTCTGCCTTGCTCTGACCGCCCGTACAATTGTGACCCGCGCATAACTGTCATCAGACTCAATTATGTTATCGCCCTCTACCAGCGAGGCTGAGAACCATGCATTGCAGACTGGTGATGTTCCGATAGTCATATTTGCAGCCCCACCTGTTGCCAGTTTGTTCAACTACAAGTTGTCTAGCTGAAAGCCAGACGCAGTGTGGCACAGTGCACATGAAATGAAATCAAATATTCTAAAAATGTGATATACAGATTTGTCAAAATGGACATTTTAATAAATGCATGCGCCTGACTCTCGATAAGAAAAGAAAATACTGCTATGAGGCCCTCTCCTTCCTAAAAAGGCCTTTAGGTGTGAAATGGGTAAGGTATCCTCCTTGACATAATATGTGCATGATATGTATAATTTTCTAAATTGCTTACTTGAAAATGCAACAATCACTGACAAAATAAGATAACAAATAACATTTTGAAAGAAATACCATATTACAAAGTAAACACATCTCTACGACATACATTTTATTATTACAAATGCAGCCTCTTGAAAACAAGGGAAATTAGCATTCTAGATTGTTTGGCATAATTGCATTGTAAGATGACGCAGTGTCTCTAGAACATGCAGTGCTAGACGTGTCAGTCAGATGTCAGTGATAGACTTAAGGAGCCTATTAGACAAGGGTTTGGCAATTGGTCTTCCAGTACAACCTGTTTTGCCTGATACACTTCTGGGTTCTCGGCTTGTTTCATTTAACATAATAAAAATTACCTCAACAAGAAACAGAATATTTTGGCCACAATGGATGACCTTCCAGCTGTCAGTGAACACAGGCAGAACATAGGCCACCAGAGTTCTATGTGAGATCATAAGGAGAATTGGTATTAAAAAAAACAAGAAAGCAATCAATATTTGTTAAACAAAATCTGCCCTAAAATGAGATGTTGGCCAGGAGCCCCCACCAGTCTACCTGCAGCTCGTGTCACATGATGCTGGTCATGTGACAAGCCTGTAGCAACCAGTCCATGACAAGGCTCGTGTAATGCGGCCCAAATATTCCAAAGAAAACCTATGTCTGATGTTGTGGTAAT
Organism: Escarpia spicata; assembly: GCA_963995525.1. Classification (NCBI taxonomy): domain Eukaryota; kingdom Metazoa; phylum Annelida; class Polychaeta; order Sabellida; family Siboglinidae; genus Escarpia; species Escarpia spicata. Next base: position 47,856,327 of record OZ023214.1, read on the forward strand.
TACATTATGTCTAACAAAACAAACAACATCTGTTTCTTGCAGGAATTGTGTGCAATATGTTTATCCTGAGGACCTGCAATTATTTCACGATGCAAGATTGTGGTAGTTCTAAATGCAGAACATGCGTATCAAACATCTTTCATTTTTTGTTTGATGCAAAAGCGAAGTGTTTTCCATTCACCGTGGCAGACCATGACAATTTTTCAAAAAGTCAGCAAGAGTCATTCATACAAAAAAGCTATGAGATCAAAATCTATGTCAAGGCAACCTACCTGTAAGAACTAAGACACCAGGCATTTAGGGAACTGAAGAAATATAAGTGGTTTAGACCATGAGAGGGCTCCAAACACTAGCATGACAAATATCACAGCAACATTGCCCCCCTCCCCCCTCCGGACCAAAGTTGTGTCATTGCTGTCAATGTATGACATCACATTAAACAATTTTTTTATTAACAACCGTTTTGTTACTAGTAATCTCAGTTTTATATTTTAATTAATAGTTAATTTTATTTTCATGACTAAAAATTATCTATACAACAGCTGTACAGATTAGTAACATGTTCAAAAATAAGACACCAAACCTTTTTAAATATAAAAAGATAAAGCCACAATTTCAGCAAAGAAAAAATGGGAATCACAAGAAAAGTTGTTGAAGGTTAAGCTCACTAACTCTCATAATCATTATGAAGGGGGTGGGGTTTGGTCATCACAAATAAAATATATTGCTACAGTTGTCATCTAGCAAGTAACATGTTAATGCAAACTGACGTTAATAGCCATTTTGGATCGTAACAACTCATAATGTTTTATTTTGACTTTGCAAACATATTATGAATCTAAGATGTCATTCTACACATTCAATACACCTTGCATATTATGGCAGCACATATAAATGTATTGGTAATATTTCTTTTTATTTAAAACCTACAGAACAGGTTCGTCAATTTAATAATACATAGTGGCAACATCAGTTTATTGACATTAGCCTGTGATCGTGTCCACTGACACCAGAGGGCAGCACAAATGGGTCACTTACCCAAGCGTCATGTCATTCTGGGAACTCATCTTGTCAGAGTCACATGTCGATGACATCATGTCGCTGTCGTCGGAAGCGAAGGTGTCTGTCATGCTCACCTCCATGGCCTGAAGACACACATGCCTACATGACAGATACTTCACGGCTACTGGCAATAATGCCTACTCTGCAGATGCTTCAATGTTCTTCACCCCTTATGACCACAAATCATAAGTTAGGCAGATGCATCTGTGATTTCTAGTTCACCTACTCAACAAATGTTTCTGGCATTTCCCATCCAGCACTAGCATTGAACATGTCATTCAGTGTGTAATGTAATTGTGATAGTCGAGTTGAACATTTTAAACTAATTAGTCAAGTGAAATAGAAACAATTGTGATTGATGACAACACATTCGGGTGGTTAAGATCGTAGAACAAAAACAGATATCTAGCACAGAGTAACACAGAAGGGAATGATAGGAATACGTAGGATACAAAGAGGAAGGTCTAAATAAAGATGGATTGATGGAGGAGAGCTCTTGAAAGGGCTGCGGTAAAAAGCAGAGAGTGAGAGAAAGAATGACAGGGGATCATAATAGATGGAGACAAATGATTGATACGTTTTTGCGTGGGCAAGATAAATTATATGATGTGACCACCACCCCACAAGAGTTCAAAGGGAAGAAGATTTCATAGATTTTACAATAACAAATAATCAGATGCCAAATAATATTTACTGAGCCCATAGCAGTGTTAACAAATTGACAGCTGTGCCACCAACATTTTCAAACTGTAAATAAAATATTCTGATTATAAACACCTCTATTGGCAATAACACAGGCATTGTTTGGTTTAATCACAAAGTCACTTTGATGTTCAAAACAATTGAACACAATCAATTCACAAAATTTCCTGCCAGTAATTACCACCGCAGCTGATACCAGATAACGGAACAGACAAGTTTGTTCAAAATCTGTCTACAGCCATTCTAAAGGGGAAGAAGACACAACAAGACACACTGTGAGACAAGATAAAGTGAGACTAACCTTAGAGATGAGCGGCAGTGGTTGCTGGGCCCAGCCTCGCATCAGCAACGCGAGACACTTGGACAACAACTCCTTCTTGTGGTCACACTCGCTCTCATCCTGACTGGTTCCCTCCATCGCCACGGCAACAGATGGTGGCACCACCTCTGTCTCGTCGAGGTCCTTCTCTGGCTCCAGTGCCTCCCTCTGCTTGCCAAGGCCAACACTACGAGCCTGTTTCGACATGTTCATGGCCTCCTTGTCGAGTTTGCTGATCTCGTGGCTTCGGTTCTGCTCCTGGAGCTTCTCTCGGAGGAGTAGGACGTGGCGCGTCTTCTCCACCTAAGGGGGAAGAATGACGGGCGGAGTCAGTGCATGGGCAAATCTAACTAGGCAGTTAAAATTATATTATACTTTTAGCTAAGGTTTTAAAAACATACTGGTATATGCACTTATGCAAGTAAAAGGTAAAAAATATGTCCCAGTATGTTAAAAAATTAAATATGTAAATATGTAAAAAATATATAAGTTAAAAATAATATGTTAAAAAATAAATAACAAGACATTATCAATAAATAAAAATAGATATATAATAAACAATTATATACAATCATACAACCATATACAGTGTATCCAGACACACACACCAGTACTACTCAATTTGGTGTGTGTGTGTGTGTGTGTGGGTGGGTGTGTGTGTGTGGTGTGTGTGTGTGTGTGTGTGTGTGTGTGTGTGTGTGTGTGTGTGTGTGTGTGTGTGTGTGTGTGTGTGTGTCTGTGTCTGTGTGTGCGTGCATGCGTGCGTGCGTGCGTGCGTGCGTGCGTGAGTGTGTGTGTGTGTGTGTGTGTGTGTGTGTGTGTGTGTGTGTGTGTGTGTGTGTGTGTGTGTGTGTGTGTGTGTGTGTGTGTGTGTGTGTGTGTGTGTGTGTGTGTATGTGCAAAAGAAACAAGAGTTAATATACAATCCAACTTGATAGTGATCTTTTATCTTCACTAAGTCTAAATCAAAACAGAGTAAAGCTTGTTACATACAATACAAAAGTATTGCATGAGAGTGGCAGTGCTGAATAACCACAGGCAACGTGGAGTGAACAACATTAAGACAACCTGCATCAGTAGCACAATGGCTGACTACTGCCCTTCTGTGGCCTGCTGCCTGTATTTTATGTGAAACAGTTGACTGCTAGAAGACACCCTACCATCTCGAGTCTGTTCAGTTTCTCCAGTTCCCACTGATGTTCAACAATGAGAGAGTCACCTCGCGGTCGCCAGCCCTGCAACATCACCAACACTCAAGTCTTACACTTCACAAACTGCAGACTCACTTACTACTCGCAAAGTAGTTCAATGCACCAGCTACTAGCTAAGTAGTTCAATGCACCAACTACTAGCAAAATAGTCCAAGGAACCAACTACTAGCTAAGTAGTTCCAGGAACTAACTACTAGCAAAGTAGTTCCAGGAACCAACTACTAGCAAAGTAGTTCCAGGAACCAACTACTAGCAAAGTAGTTCCAGGAACCAACTACTAGCAAAGTAGTTCCAGGAACCAACTACTAGCAAAGTAGTTCCAGGAACTAACTACTAGCAAAGTAGTTCCAGGAACCAACTACTAGCAAAGTAGTTCAATGCGCCAACTACTAGCAAATTAGTTCAAAGCATCAACTACTAGCAAAGTACTACCAGAAACCAACTACTAGGCCCGGACACTGAGCAAAGTAATTATAACAATTTGAAAGTATCACCGGCTAGTTCTAATAAATATACAAACATGTTCTGTCAGTTGGTTTAAGATAGTGCAGATTTTGATTTTCAAGGGCATCAGTGAATCAGTGAATGTTGACCATGACCAGTGAATGTTGACCATGGAAGAGTTCTCACCTGCAGGTTTTCCTCCCCCCGGACGTAGGTGCCTGACGTGTCAAGGACGCGGCGTTGACGTCTCCTCTCTCCTGGAACGACAAGCTAGCTACCTGCACAATGCCTTATAACATTTGGTAAAACCAAAATGGAATCTGATGGAGAAAATGACAATATTCAGGATACGCTATCCTCAAAACTCAGCGTGAAATGGAAGAGGAATGAGACATGTACAACTGTACATAAACGACGCTCACATATGCAGAATAATGTGATTACTGAATAATATTAATACCAAAACATTCTACTTCTTCTGCCTGTTTTTACTTATTGAAAATCATGACTGAGTACGCTTAAGAATCAGAGAGAGGGTGTGGAGAGGGTGTGGAGAGGGTGTGGAGAGGGTGTGGAGAGGGTGTGGAGAGGGTGTGGAGAGGGTGTGTGTTGATCAAACATAAATAACAATGACAATGCGAAGGACGGGATTTAAAGCATCACATTGTTAAAAGCTTTGTTAATGTTGGTCAACAATATTTACATTTGTCTAAACAAATAAAATTTTGGTAGTGTCATTTACATGTTTGATGACACACTAAGAAAAGCACATTTTGCAAAGTTGACACTCCTGGGGTAACAATGACTTGTTTCATGCTGCCTAAACCCCACTAAGATTTGATGACAATTATCTTTATTTTGTACACAGTTGGTGTCTGTGAGTCATGTAAAGAGGAGAATATCTTCACCTGGACTACTTGTGTCACATGGTAACACGTGTTTGTGAATCATGTAAAGTGAAGAATATCTTCACCTGGACTACTTGTGTCAGATGGTAACACGTTTGTGAGTCGTGTAGAGTGAAGAATATCTTCACCTGGACTACTTGTGTCAGATGGTAACACGTTTGTGAGTCGTGTAGAGTGAAGAATATCTTCACCTGGACTACCTGTGTCACATGGTAACACGTGTTTGTGAATCATGTAAAGTGAAGAATATCTTCACCTGGACTACTTGTGTCAGATGGTAACACGTTTGTGAGTCGTGTCGAGTGAAGAATATCTTCACCTGGACTACTTGTGTCAGATGGTAACACGTTTGTGAGTCGTGTCGAGTGAAGAATATCTTCACCTGGACTACTTGTGTCAGATGGTAACACGTTTGTGAGTCGTGTAGAGTGAAGAATATCTTCACCTGGACTACCTGTGTCACATGGTAACACGTGTTTGTGAATCATGTAAAGTGAAGAATATCTTCACCTGGACTACTTGTGTCAGATGGTAACACGTTTGTGAGTCGTGTAGAGTGAAGAATATCTTCACCTGGACTACTTGTGTCAGATGGTAACACGTTTGTGAGTCGTGTAGAGTGAAGAATATCTTCACCTGGACTACTTGTGTCAGATGGTAACACATTTGTGAGTCGTGTAGAGTGAAGAATGTCTTCACATGGACTACCTGTGTCAGATGGTAACACGTGTTTGTAAGTCATGTAAAGTGAAGAATATCTTCACCTGGACTACCTGTGTCAGATGGTAACGCATGTTTGTGAGTCGTGTAAAGTGAAGAATATCTTCACCTGGACTACCTGTGTCAGATGGTAACATGTGTTTGTGAGTCATGTAAAGTGAAGAATATCTTCACCTGGACTACCTGTGTCAGATGGTAACATGTGTTTGTGAGTCGTGTAAAGTGAAGGATATCTTCACCTGGACTACCTGTGTCAGATGGTAACATGTGTTTGTGAGTCGTGTAAAGTGAAGGATATCTTCACCTGGACTACCTGTGTCAGATGGTAACACGTGTTTGTGAGTCATGTAAAGTGAAGAATATCTTCATCTGGACTACCTGTGTCAGATGGTAACACGTGTTTGTGAGTCGTGTAAAGTGAAGGATATCTTCACCTGGACTACCTGTGTCAGATGGTAACACGTGTTTGTGAGTCGTGTAAAGTGAAGGATATCTTCACCTGGACTACCTGTGTCAGATGGTAACACGTGTTTGTGAGTCGTGTAAAGTGAAGGATATCTTCACCTGGACTACCTGTGTCAGATGGTAACACGTGTTTGTGAGTCGTGTAAAGTGAAGGATATCTTCACTTGGACTACCTGTGTCAGATGATAACATGTGTTTAGCCTTTGCACCATGTATAATATGCACCCAGACTTTTGAGTAAAAAGTGAACAAAAAAATGCATATTATACATGGAAATTTACGGTACTTGTGTTAGATGGTAACATGTGAGTCGTTTAAAGAGGAGAATATCTTCACCTGGACTACCTGTGTCGGTGCACTTCTTGAGGGTGAGTTCGTACACCCCAGTCAGCTTGTTGTAGTCACACTTCTTGTAGAACGCACCAAAGAAACTGCGCAGGGATCTGAAATGAACATCACTAAAAATGTATGGAGGAGAACAACTGTTAACACCAGGGCAACTCAGTCAGTCATCAGCCAAACTTATAGGACAGACCCTGATACTAGAATGAACTCAGTTAGAAATTACTATCATATGTGCTGAAAGAAATAGGCCATTCCCTGTTTTTACAGAGTTTTACACCATCAACGGTGCCAATATTTGACATTCTCCTAAAGTTATGTTCTGTCAATGACAAGGATATAGGATCATGAATATATAATTACTCCGACACCAGTGGAATTATCACATATAATATGTAATTTCTTAACTTTCATTACTTTAGTTAACCTCTACAGTCTATAGTTTGTGCATTCGGACACCACAAATGTATTAACTAGTTTTTATTAAACAAACACTCAGTCTAAAAATATCTTAAAACAAAAAATCAATTATATATGCAAGAGCCTAACAATAACCAAGTGTCTAGAAGTTGTCTCACCGTGGCGCAGCAGTGTTGACGTCTCTTGCATAAATGATCACAGACAGGTCTTTGGTGATGCAGGCCGGAGGCACACAGTTCTCTACCTGCATGCACAAACAGACTCAATCAATGCACAGGCACCTTAACTATCACCATGGTCACTCTGACTGCTGGTGTGTAGATCCAGACACTGTCATAGCTTGGCACTTCATAGTACCTCCTGCTTTTGTACAACCTTATTGGCTCTAATTACAAGCAGTGCACTAAACTTCAGTTTTGTCTACAAGTCCTACAAAATACAAAACATTTAGTGTAACATGACAAAGATGCAGCAGATAGCTGTACAGGTGTCTTGTGAGGCACCATAAGACAGTTATGGCCTTACCTCCAAGTAGGCAGAGATGGTCATGAAAATCTTCTCCCCGTAGGGGGTGATTCTGTTGAGCAGGGCTGAGTTGTATAAGGAACTGTCCCAGGCTGCCTCAAAGTGGAAGAATGTCCTACAACATCAACACACACAATGTTACTGTTTGAGGTAACTGAAAACACCACCCAAGGTAGGTAGTGAGTCCAGAAAGTTTCCAAAGCACTGTAATTTACATGTAACTCTCTCTTGTCACTATATGACACTGACCTGCCGTGAGATGACACTGACCTCTCACGTGATGACACTGACCTGTCACAAGATGACACTGACCTGTCATGAGATGACACTGACCTGTCACAAGGCGACACGGACCTGTCATGAGATGACACTGACCTGTCACATGTTGACATTGACCTGTCATGTGATGACACTGCCCTGTCATGTGATGACACTGACCTGTCACAAGATGACACTGACTGTCACAAGATGATACTGAACTGTCACGTAATGACACTGACCTGTCACGAGATGACACTGACCTTTCACGAGACGACACTGCCCTGTCATGAGATGACACTGCCCTGTCATGTGATGACATTGACCTGTCACGTGATGACACTAACCTGTCATGAGATGACACTGCCCTATCATGAGATGACACTGACCTGTCATCCCCGGGGTGTTTGATGTAGTGTGCGGGGAGAAGGTTGAGTGAGAGTACAGTATTCGCCCCATCCACTTCCTTCCATTCCGGGGTTGTTCTGATTCGCCCCACGACTAGTTCCTTCACGTCTCGCCAGATCAGGTCTGGCCCGCTCTCATGTACAATGGTGACCACCAGACGGCGCTGGATGCCTTGGTGGAGAAGGAAGGTACCGGCACACGGCAGCTCTCCATTGTGATCGACCGACACTGACACGTAACTGAAACACAAACAGAGACATTTGTAACAAGGTTTTGTGAGGAAACAAGACAACGACAAATGTTTAATCATAATTATGCACGTGACTTCCGTCACACGTTGTCTTAACAACAATTTTTATGCATGTATATTACATTACTAGGGGGGCATGACATTAGCCAGATCAATCTTCCCATATGTGTTTTCGCTTAATAAACTTTGCTCTATGTTTTGATTGCAAATAAAAAATAAAACTTCATTCTCGCTTAAAAACTTTTCTCTATGCTTTTGTTACAAAACAATAAAACAGATTTTCAAAACATACACTATGGAATGTCCAGCAGCTGCACATGTTCAGCAACCATTTTGAAAGCTTGACAGACCTTGTTGTTAGGCAATGGACCTTGTTGTGATGCACGGTCAATTCTTTAATATACTTTCAACATGAATGTTTAATGACAAAAACAGGTACTTGTAACTAAATATCATTTAAATAAATGTTATCAGTTGCTAGTACGGTTTCTATTGGTCTAATTTTCTATAGTTATCACAGAGATAAACTCAATACATCACAGCTGTCCTTTGGACCAACATAAAGCCAGCCTCAGCCTCTGGTACGTACTCTCCACTTGGACCAAGCTCCTGTATCTCAAACCACACGAGAAGGTCATACGTAGTGTGCACATGACCAGTGCTGCAAACAACATCAACAAATACAATTACTGAGCTGTAAGTAGAATCACACAGCTGTAGTTACACTTCTCGCACACAACTGTAGTTACACTTCTCGCACACAGCTGTAGTTACACTTCTCGAAGTGTTTGTCAAATACAGTGCCTTATAAATGCATTAGTTGGGCGATTTTAGTGATTTTATTTGCTAAGAAGTGAGTGCATTCAGTAACAGTGTAGCAAGGTTGAAATGTTTGAAACAATGGACCATTGTGATGTTGCATTATGAAGCATGGGGATTTTTAATGTGACAGTCCCAAAATGCCAGTAGACATGTTGATATTTTCAAACAAAATTGCCAATTTTGATGGTGTTTGTGACATGATTACAAGAGCTAGAGGTAAGTTATTTTAATCAAACTATTTTTAAAACATCGGTAACATACTGCCAGTAGACACCTTGCAGTTTATTACTTTTTGTTGATCACATACTTGTTACACCCATCCAAAACATTAACATTGATACCAATGAGAAAACAAACTATGTGTTCTCAAGTTTATGGTGTCATGTTTTATACAATCTGAAGACAACTTTATAATCACAACAGTGTAATTAAATACTAACATAAATACAGGTCTTGACTGAAACTTTGCAAGAACTTTCAGGTGCACAACAAACTCATTTGTTCAGTGATTGTCTATTAAATAATGTCACGGCACTGTTGTTAACTAACATAAACTCTGCAACATGACATGCAATGCCAAAAAGAATTATATAGAGAAAACATTACAAGACCTGGAAACAATTAGTAATTCAGATCCATATCATATAAAACAACATATGACTCATATAATGGCAGTATCAGTTGTATGATAGGGTATCATAATCACATCAAATTAGGTCATCTACAAATACTGGCATTACCACCTAACAATGTTACATCAAGAAAACATTATTTGCCATAACAAATTATCCAAAATGAATTAGATTAGATAGATTTTATTCAAGGTAACTCATACAGGCACGGCAAGGACTCACACCATAAAAAGTTTTATTATTTGTCAGAATAAAGAAACTCATAACATATTATTATTGTTATTATCATCCAAATTATGGTAAAAATAACAAAGATACAGCTGGCACAATACACATTCTGTGAGTATCACACTCACTAATCCACTACCAGACAGTCTAGTAGACTGCTACTGATACATCCCTGAACAACTGTTGAATATCTCAATCATGGGCACCACACAAACATGACATGCACAGAGATGGGGTAACACATATGTCCTTCACAAAACATTGCATGTTCTACTTTTGCATCTAAGAAAGCAGATACATATTTAACACAACTATGCCAATTTATTTCACTGTATCGGCTACCCTTGATAGCCTTCTTTGTGAATTAAGTTGAGGGTGTCAGTTCTTCTTCTGATTACCAGATGGCAAAACAAGCCACACATGTGACAACCTGTACGCCATGCCATCTAGCCAGCACAAGAACTGACACCCCACAATAAAGATGGCTATTAATGGTAACTAAAACATTGAGAAGTATTTTAACTCAATTGCGTGAAGAAATTTGAATCAAATACTATGATATAAACAAGACCATGGAAAATAGTAATTAATCGCCATGCAAAAGTGGTAAAAAAATAACACTTTAAAAGAAAACTGGGATTAAAGGTACAAACTGATATCCGTGTTTTTTCACTTATTCAGTTTGGAAGAATGTCTAAATATCTCAACTCTCAAGTAACAAAATACAGTCCCACTAACTATTAAATTTTTAGGAATTTTCATTCCGTGACAAAAATAAAGGCGGCAATGGAGATGTGGTCACATAACTAACTATCAGTCGTGACATCACCCGCGAGTCAGTGAGTACTGGAGTACTTACTCGTGAGGGTGTGCATTGTGTATTCTTGGTGACGGGTGACACACCATAGGTGACAACCTGGTGACAGAGGCACAAGTTGAGCATGCCATGGTGACACATTGACAAGCAACTCAGCAGAACAAACACCAACAGAAACAACTACGCAGCTGTGCAGTGCGTTACAGAACAGAAGGAGGCAGACCACAATCATGACTCATCCATCCTGTGTGTGATGTGTAAATTGTTTACAGCACTATTGATTCAGATAAATGAAGTTAATGTTTTCCGTATGAGTGTATTAGGTTTTTCTCAATTGGTGGCAATGAACAGTTACTGACCACTTGCATATCAGCATGGTTGTTATTCTGCAGAATTCTCCAACATTCCAAAAATCAGTCACCAGACTGCATTGAAATTAAGGTCTATCAATTTTGATGGTGTTTTACAAGGTGTCATTTTCATAAATTTCCCATACGAGGTCAATTAATTGATGTTTATAATGTGTTGTGAAAGGTTCAGGAAATCTGTTGGAAAAAAGTCCAAGGGGCTGAGGAAATGTCATAATATGTGAATAGTGGCAGTTGTCTCACACCCCATACCGTATAATACCTAAAAGATGAGCAGTCGCTCTCAAAAAGATATAATTTTTCATATCCATTTTATTATTAATAATTTTAACATTAGTCATAAATGTTATACTTTTAGACAAGTTAGTTCCATTCCAAGAACTGTAATTACTATATCATTTGGAATATACAATGCGATGCAAATATGTTTTTATTTGTTTGTTCGCTACTGAAAAAGTTTCACATAAATGCATTAGTCAAGCTATATTTACTTTTAGCAACCAATGCACACAGAATTATACAATAGTAATATACATTATATAATTCTACGTTGCATACTGATTGATTTAAGAAGTATGTAATATGTCAATGTCTTAGAAGTACAATAAACCTATTAAAGGACTTGTGCTCTAGGCATCTATGAGGTACTATACGGTAAACACAGAAACAAAAATTCACAGTTGCCGCACATAGTCAGACTAATGGATCTCTTAGCTAAAAATTAGGGAACAAGTTTGCTAAAATACCATGTCACAAAAAAGACATAACAAATTAATTTTAAAAAAAATGGGCCAAGAGGCTCTAAAGTCTTTTGGACTATAATGTGAGTTTGTAATTATTAATGAAATGTTTTTTGGTGAATCATAGTTACAAATCATTAAGGGTTATGATAGAAGTAAAATGTTGACATGTTTAGACCTGTATATGTAAATGTGCACACATTTTCTGTTCTCATTTTGCCCCTACCACCCTCCCCCAGAATGGAAAGAAGAAAGAGACGAACTATATTAAAACTTTATTTGTTCACTTTGCATTTTGACTTTAAAATAGTAGCAATTAATGACATAATACTGACTGAATTGGAGTGAAGTAATAGCTGCAACATGTATAATAAAAGATCTGAATAATATTCCTTGTAATTTTGGATAAATATGCTTTAACCTTTTCGAGAATACCTAAGTTATTTTATCCATTATTTTATACGTAAGTTATTTTATTTTAATCCTAGATCATATCTTTATATTGCATTGATAATTATGTCTATTGCTGTTTTAAAGTTTCTCAGGCGCTGCCAGTGCTGTAGGGATTCCCATTACACATTATAGTTACAGCCCACACATGGAGGCATTCAGTTTGACACTAGGACAATGACAGGCAGTGAACCCAGGCTAGTCCAATACATGGGGTTTTAGAATAATCTCTCCAGTCAGCCACCCCAGTGATCAGAGATAGGACAAAGTCCACTATCCAGTTATAAATAGAGATCACTAGAGCTGCAGAGATCAGTGAAGGAGGCTTACAGCAGCAGGGAAATAATATGAAAATTTAGCATTTGGGGGCCTTGAGGTGCCCTTAGAATGATTGAATCAAATACAGATTTATATTGTATAGTGGCAGTACCCTAAGATACGTCTATGCAAAATTACAGAAAACATTTCTGAGATATAGCAGCTAACGGCAGAAGCAGACGGCGGAAGCAGAGTGATGGCATCAAAGGACTAAAAACTGTGACGGCCTATAAAGTCAGACTTCCGAGTTCTACATGACATTGAATAATACATGTAACTATATAAAACTGATATTATACACATGTGCAAACATTGCATTTACAACACAAATACAGTCCCCAAAAATATAATGCACCAATAACAGGAATGCTAAAAGAAATGAGATAAAACAGAGGTTTGTCATAAAATACTACAATATAAAAAAACATTCTAGTAGGATCTCCTCCCTGAATATTTACTCGTGCATAAAAAAAACTGAGAAAATAAAAACATGTACATACAGAGTTACACATACTCTGTGCATAAATAAACATCAAGCACATAAAACACGTAGAACGACAATAAAAATGATAACTCAAAGTTGACAGAATTGATGATGGAGTAACTGTGAACCCACCTTGGTGATTTGATGACCCCTAACTTCGGGGATGGCACGGGTTTTGAGATGGGCAGGGAGGCCGGGAAGCTCCTCCGTGGAATGTGGTGGGAACTGAAGGGGAAGAGGAAGAACAAGATGAAGGGAACAGACAGATGGCATACAACACGGCATCTCCTGATAACAAGATGAAGGGAACAGACAGATGGCATGCAACAAGGCATCTCCTGATAACAAGATGAAGGGAACAGACAGATGGCATGCAACAAGGCATCTCCTGATAACAAGATGAAGGGAACAGACAGATGGCATACAACAAGGCATCTCCTGATAACAAGATGAAGGGAACAGACAGATGGCATGCAACACGGCATCTCCTGGTAACAAGATGAAGGGAACAGACAGATGGCATGCAACACGGCATCTCCTGGTAACAAGATGAAGGGAACAGACAGATGGCATGCAACACGGCATCTCCTGGTAACAAGATAAAGGGAACAGACAGATGGCATGCAACACGGCATCTCCTGATAACAAGATGAAGGGAACAGACAGATGGCAAGTAACACGGCATCTCCTGATAACAAGATGAAGGGAACAGACAGATGGCATGCAACACGGCATCTCCTGATAACAAGATGAAGGGAACAGACAGATGGCATGTAACACGGCATCTCCTGATAACAAGATGAAGGGAACAGACAGATGGTATATAACACAGCATCTCCTGATAACAAGATGAAGGGAACAGACAGATGGCATACAACACGGCATCTCCTGATAACAAGATGAAGGGAACAGACAGATGGTATATAACACAGCATCTCCTAATAACAAGATGAAGGGAACAGACAGATGGTATATAACACGGCATCTCCTGATAACAAGATGAAGGGAACAGACAGATGGTATATAACACAGCATCTCCTGATAACAAGATGAAGGGAACAGACAGATGGCATATAACACGGCATCTCCTAATAACAAGATGAAGGGAACAGACAGATGGTATATAACACGGCATCTCCTGATAACAAGATGAAGGGAACAGACAGATGGTATATAACACAGCATCTCCTAATAACAAGATGAAGGGAACAGACAGATGGTATATAACACGGCATCTCCTGATAACAAGATGAAGGGAACAGACATATGGTATATAACACGGCATCTCCTGATAACAAGATGAAGGGAACAGACAGATGGTATATAACACAGCATCTCCTGATAACAAGATGAAGGGAACAGACAGATGGCATATAACACGGCATCTCCTAATAACAAGATGAAGGGAACAGACATATGGTATATAACACGGCATCTCCTGATAACAAGATGAAGGGAACAGACAGATGGTATATAACACAGCATCTCCTGATAACAAGATGAAGGGAACAGACAGATGGCATATAACACAGCATCTCCTAATAACAAGATGAAGGGAACAGACATATGGTATATAACACGGCATCTCCTGATAACAAGATGAAGGGAACAGACAGATGGTATATAACACAGCATCTCCTAATAACAAGATGAAGGGAACAGACAGATGGTATATAACACGGCATCTCCTGATAACAAGATGAAGGGAACAGACAGATGGTATATAACACAGCATCTCCTAATAACAAGATGAAGGGAACAGACAGATGGCATACAACACGGCATCTCCTGATAACAAGATGAAGGGAACAGACAGATGGTATATAACACGGCATCTCCTAATAACAAGATGAAGGGAACAGACAGATGGTATATAACACGGCATCTCCTGATAACAAGATGAAGGGAACAGACAGATGGTATATAACACGGCATCTCCTAATAACAAGATGAAGGGAACAGACAGATGGTATATAACACGGCATCTCCTGATAACAAGATGAAGGGAACAGACAGATGGTATATAACACAGCATCTCCTAATAACAAGATGAAGGGAACAGACAGATGGCATACAACACGGCATCTCCTGATAACAAGATGAAGGGAACAGACAGATGGCATACAACACGGCATCTCCTGATAACAAGATGAAGGGAACAGACAGATGGTATATAACACAGCATCTCCTAATAACAAGATGAAGGGAACAGACAGATGGCATACAACACGGCATCTCCTAATAACAAGATGAAGGGAACAGACAGATGGTATATAACACAGCATCTCCTGATAACAAGATGAAGGGAACAGACAGATGGCATACAACACAGCATCTCCTAATAACAAGATGAAGGGAACAGACAGATGGTATATAACACAGCATCTCCTAATAACAAGATGAAGGGAACAGACAGATGGTATATAACACAGCATCTCCTAATAACAAGATGAAGGGAACAGACAGATGGTATATAACACGGCATCTCCTAATAACAAGATGAAGGGAACAGACAGATGGTATATAACACGGCATCTCCTGATAACAAGATGAAGGGAACAGACAGATGGTATATAACACAGCATCTCCTAATAACAAGATGAAGGGAACAGACAGATGGCATACAACACGGCATCTCCTGATAACAAGATGAAGGGAACAGACAGATGGTATATAACACGGCATCTCCTAATAACAAGATGAAGGGAACAGACAGATGGCATATAACACGGCATCTCCTGATAACAAGATGAAGGGAACAGACAGATGGTATATAACACGGCATCTCCTAATAACAAGATGAAGGGAACAGACAGATGGTATATAACACGGCATCTCCTGATAACAAGATGAAGGGAACAGACAGATGGTATATAACACAGCATCTCCTAATAACAAGATGAAGGGAACAGACAGATGGCATACAACACGGCATCTCCTGATAACAAGATGAAGGGAACAGACAGATGGCATACAACACGGCATCTCCTGATAACAAGATGAAGGGAACAGACAGATGGTATATAACACAGCATCTCCTAATAACAAGATGAAGGGAACAGACAGATGGCATACAACACGGCATCTCCTGATAACAAGATGAAGGGAACAGACAGATGGTATATAACACAGCATCTCCTAATTACGACTGTAGTTTGTCTTGATTACAAAGTGATGATTACATTTTCAGTTTGATTATATTTTCATTAACTTGGAGAATTGTGATTACATGTACAATTACAGTACATCTGACCTTTTTATTGTCTTGTATAAATAATTACAACTGATTACAGTTAACATCACAGGTGAACAATGAAGTATTATTACAGAGTTTATCACTTAACTATTTTCTGATAAACTATTTAGTTGCATTACTGTTACATTCAATTAAAGCTAAAAAGAGTGTGAGTTTTTCAAGAACATAAACGATATCCATTAGTGTAATTTTTCCTTTTCAAAACACACACAAATTATTTTCTAATTATGAAATACATTCTGAATGCTTATCAATATGCTGAAACAAATATTTCAATTATGCCTCTCCACGTAAACTTGTACAAATACACAAGTGATTAATTAAGACAAAACTGTACATGAAAAAATTTTCTAATGTGAACGAAGCACTACCAAGATGTATGAAGCCCTGGTCAGAGTGGAAGATGCAGGACTGACCTGATTGCGTCGTCGGCCTGCTGGTGCAGTGGGTGCTGCTGGTAGTGGCCAAACACCTCAAATACAATCGGATTTGTCTTGATGTAGTCAATGAATGACTTGGTGACTGTCACTGTGAACTGAACACAACACACACATCACTGTCTGATATCGACATGTAACTTGCCGGACACTGACATGTCACTTGTGTCTGACACATCACACTTGTTTGACGCTAGACACATCACTCCAGACTGACACCAATATCTGACAATGTTACTGCTGTCCCACGACGATGATGGCTAAACATGACACAGCTCTATTATGTTGACACTTAACATGACACAACACTTCTATGTCCATCATTTGTCATATCACCAACGTCATGTGTCACCAAAACACGTGTTGTAGTTGTAATCTTAGTGTCACCAAGATATACATTAATCAAACAACACTTGTGTATTACATTTTTAATAAACATCCAGCCCATCATAATGTATTGTCAGAGTCCTAATATGGACTGGTCATATTTTATGACAATCTGTCATAGAAGCTATATACATGATTTAGATAGGCAATATGATTGCAGAAACCCTATTGTGGAGAGACAGGAATACACTGGAAACGAATGGCTGAACACTTACATTCTGTACATGGTAGAAGCCAAGGGGTGGACCTTTGCCAGTGTTCTTCAGAGGTTCGGTTGAGAAAGCTTCATCATGGCGGTGCAGAAAACTGTAAACATTGAGACCAATTGCACTGGATATGAGATACTGTAACACCAGTGCATGCATTCATGCAAGCATACCATATTACATAACTTTACGTGATAGCCTTCATGGTTAAATCTGAACCCAAACAACTAAACGTTTAACGCCAGGATACACTGGTACTTTTTGCCCAACCCAACCCAACCAGACCAGACCAGACCAGACCCTACTAGACCAGACCAGACCAGATCAGACCAGACCCAACCAGACCAGACCAGACCAGACTCACCCCGACTGCAGTGTATACACTACACCGACTGACAACGACTAAGTCATACTTGAAGCCAGTGTGAAATCTTAATCATGTAAACTTGAAAACGTTTGAACGACACCAATTAGCCCTGATGTAGTTGAAAATGTTCAAGTTTACTTGATTATGACATCACACTGGCTTCAAGTATGACTCAGCTGGTGTCAAGAGTCGGGGTGAGTCTGGTCTGGTCTGGTCTGGTTTGGTCGGGTCTGGCAAAAAGGTACAATGTATCCCGGCCTTTAGTTTGATATTATGGTCCAGAGAGCATTACATACATACAGATACGGGGGCAGTTTCAAAAGTGTTTGTACCAGACATTTGACAAAGATTACATAACTCTGAACCATTGTTGCAAAGTTTTCCACGATTGTTCCAAGCTGTGCAGACCACCCACTGACCAAGTGGATGGTTCACGTAACTTGGAACAATCATAATTCGATTGTTCATTGAACTGGTAATAGAGGCATGAATTTAAACAAAATAAAATCATTACGGATCTTTCCTGGGGACACAGATGAACCTATGAAAGTTTAGTGCCTGAGATACAAAGCATCTAGGAGCAATAGTGTATGCGTAAACTCTATTATAGTTATATGTGAGAAAGGTAAAAAGGTAAATTCTTATACAGCACAGTATCCAGTCGTTAGAACTGCTCAAAGTGGTTTACATGTTAATCCCTGGCAGACCTTTTCAACCGAAAACCATCTTGCCTTCTATGGGAAGCACTAAGCCACGCTGCAATTAATGTGTGAAGACTATTCGTACACAAATATCCACCACTGACTATAGCCAGGTACTCATTCATACAGCTGAGTGAACTGAAGTAATGTAGAGTGAACAACGTTCGAAACGGCAGCACAGGATTCGAACCCGGGTTCTTTCGATTGAGAGTCCAAAGCTCTAGTCACTGCACCACTGCGCTCCACAATTGTAATTCGGTTGTCCAAAGTAAAGGTAACAGTGGTGTGAATTCTGGAAAAAACCAAAGCATCAAGGATCCTTCCTTGGCCCTTGGATGAAAGTTTGGTTCCCGAGATGTAAAGCGTCTAAGAGGAGCAGAGTGACATACATACACTAACTCTACTATAGTCAGATGTGAGAAGTGACTCACTTGAACTGACAGAAGATGTCGGCGTACTCGGGAGAGATGCCGGACATCTGGAGGACAGTGATTCGGAAGGTGAGCTGTGACCCCAGCTGCAGATGTTCTGGAAGGTCGTTCTCGTCAATATCGGGCAGGTAGTCTGTCACTTTCATTTTCTCACTCTCAGCAGCATCTCGACTGATTGCAGCTTCTGTAAGTACACAAATCATTTTCAGTTTTAGTTTCTCATTCATGGTGTATATTGACTAGTTGCCACAAATCATTTTCACTTTCATTTTCTTGCTCTTGGTTATATTCCAGGCTTAATAAGTATACAAATCATTCAGCTTCCCTTTCACTTTCTCAGTCTTTGCTTAACTCTGACTGATTGTGGCCTCTGTACGTACACAAATCATTCACATTCACACTGTCAGATACATCTCAGATGATTGCAGTCTCAGTAAGTGCACAAATAATCTAGTTTCATTTTCTCTTTCTCACTCCTGTGGTTTAGTTGATTTGTGCATTTTTATTCATGTTCCTTCTATAGGTGCCCTGCTTTGTCAAACATTTAATTTTTTTACCAGCCTAACACAGAGAATATGTCACCTTCAGCACAGCCGGTGTTTGGATCTATTCTCTCGCCCTCAACAATCCTCTCCTGCTGGGAAGTGACATCCTCGTTGTCTGGGCTCACCCCTCTTCCCTTGTGGTACTCAATCTGTAACACCCACCAACAGTTTACTCATCCACACAGACACTACACTCTCAGCTGGTCAAGTAAAGGAAGCAGTGACAAAGCCTGCATAAAAGATGGTGAAATAATGAAATAGTGTCAATAATAAACTTTGACTTGTTTATATAAAAAATAAGATGTATTGCAGAAGAATACTACTACTAGAGTACAGCTACAAATGTTTTTCCAGAACTGCTGTCATGTGACAACTACATAAATGGTCACATGACACCAGAGTGCACTTAAAACTGACCATGATGCAGGGATTGAGAGAGCCTTAAAAGTAATATTGAGCAACATTATGTGACTCTGAAAAGTAAAAAAACAGAATGTCATGATTCACTGCCAATCATTAGCAAAAACTGTGATTCCTGATTTGACCAGAAAAACAGAAGTCTTAGGGTAAACCAACATTCCCAAACTGAAATCTACAATATGAAGTCTAAGTTACTCAGTCATGTGCATAGATCTATACATTCTACACTTCCTTGCATGACTGCCACAGAACAACCACCAGACAACACCTCAGCAAACTGAAAGTGAAACAGCCATCCATAAAGACATCACAGAAACACAAACTACCTTTCTGAAGTAGTCGTCATCATTGAAGACCACCTTGGCTGTTCCTGACTGCTTGATACCAGCAGGCACCTCTTCGTTCTCTGCACACAACAATCCATTACATGTAAATGACCCATTAACTGCACAAAGCCGCTATCTTTTACCTTAGTTTCCTAGCAACATTTATCGGGGATGTCATAATTACATTTCAGAAAAAATAGCCATGGAATCTGCATGTAGTCAAACAGATCTTGGGAAAGATTGCAAAATGTTAGGCCTTGGACATAAAAAGATGTGCTGATAGAAACTTACCATTTACTGCTTGCACTCCAATCCTGATATAGCCTTTGACATCTCCCCTTTCACCAACTATAGCCGCCCTGTGTACGAGGCCAACAGGGTAGAAGAGATTGCTCAGGTAGACAAATGCCCTGAAACCATTCATGATAAACATGGTGTCAGAAGAGGGATCCTTCTATTGACGACTCTCACATTGTGTATGATTATAAGAATGCTTAATCTTTTGGTTTTGTTGGGCCACAGAGCACGGATTTTCCGAGGATTTCTGTGATAAAGAAGTCATTTTATTATTATTATTATTACTATTATGTGCATATTTAGAAAGAATTTTCAAATTCAAATTTCTTCACATCAATCAATAATGTTACATGTAGATTTAACAAGATTGCCACCCAGAGAATTAACTCTAGGTGGCAGGTGGACAAGGAAGCCCTTTGGCTTATCGAGAGTCCGACCCTTTTATCTATGTGTATCCCGCCCGTCTGAGGTATGTGTCGATTTTATTTTAAAACATATTCACGCTTCTAGCACCCACACAATCAGCAGGTAATCTGTTCCATTCATTTACTTTTTAAATTAAAAAAATGTAACTACAACTATTATTATACTTGTCATTAGCTGAGCTAACCTGCCAACCAGCCTGAACCAGGGGAAACGGTCATAGAAGGGATCTCCGCCAGTTGTCATGCAGTGATCCATTTCTGGAGACGTTGGTGACATCTCTGCTTCATTCAGGTACATCTCTCGCATCAGTTCCAGTCGTTGTCTGTAACAAATCCAGTACCTTGAAGAATACCTGGTGATTAAATGTTATGTGTGCAATTATTATGTGGTATGTGGTAATTTTAACACCATCTGTCAATCTCACTTCTGACACCATTTGCTACACATTATTCAAATCCCACTTCTGATGCCATTCGCAAAGAAAATCAAACTTCTGACATTCGCAAAGGAAATTCCACTTCTGACACCATTTGTCAGACAGTCCCACTTCTGGTACCATTTGCAAAAACAATACTCTTAATTCTCTTTTATACCATTTGTGAAAGACAATACTCAAATCACATTTTTGGCACATATCATAAAATCCAACAATCATATCCATCAGACATAATTCGTAAATGAAAATGTTGAAATTCCATTTTGGTACCACTTGCGATAGACACTATTCGATAGTACCAATGTATTTTTTATTTTGTTCACAAAATGCAGTAAACTGTACACAAGTGAACCACCAATTCTGATGGTGTAAACAAAGTGGCTGCATTGGAAAAAGCTGGTTTTATAACTGGAAGCATAAAACACAACAAGCATACAAAATCAACTACTGATAGACAATGCAGCATTTACAAAACTTGAAGAAAAAGAGTTGCTCTTTATAAAAACTTAATTTTGCAAGATATGAATTTGAACAGCAGTAGACAATATACAATTGTCTGCAGTACTTTAGATGCTATTTAAACATCTGTAGAAAACCACACATTTTTTTAGAATTTTTTTTAATATGTGTTAGCTGAACCAAACAAAATAATGGAAGAGAAAGAATTATTTATAAATTAAATGTACTGCAATAGGTCTTGCAACGTCGCTTAAAGGAAAAACAAACAAAAAACAGATTTTCACGAAATGGTGACCAAACCAACACCCCATGAAACAAATAATATTAAGCAGATACACCATGTGACAACATTTGACAGCAGATACACGTTCCACAAAGCAAAGCCAGATGACAGGAAACTTGTCACATGTCCAACAAGAGAGAGTCAGATAGCATCATACTTATCACATGTCAACAAAACAACGCAATGCAAGATGGCAGCAAACTTGTCACACATCCAACAAAGCAAAGTCCAATGAGCTATACACGACACAAGTCCAAAACAAAACAATCAGATTATAGAAAATGAGTCATGTATATTCCCCGAAAAGATCTGAAAATAGCAGACCTGTTCAACGTCCAACCAGACAAAGTCAAACTACAGAAGAATTGTCACACATCTAACAAGAAAAACCTGAACATAGCAGACTTGGCACACATCCACCAAGCCAAACCAGACAACAGCAGTATTATGACAAAGACCTCGGCAGGAAGGCAGACTACACACAGCACTACGGGAGAGCGAGACAACATCACTCATGCTACACACCTGGATGGGACAAGGTTACAAAAGTTAAAGTAGTTGGAGGTGACGGTGAGACAGTTAAAGAAATCGTCCTTCTGCTCTGGAGTTTGTGGAGAGAGGTCATCAGAGCAGTCGCCTCTCATCACGTCCACTCGACCTCTGCAAGGGACACGCGCAACCAACATTAGACGGGACATGGGACTGCAGGGACACTTCAGAGGACAGCTGAGATTAGCTGGGACATCAGTTTCATGAAAGGTGAGAGCAAAACTTGTGACAGGTGTAGGGTAGGTTTGGGCTCAGTTTGTGATAAAGGACAGCGGAGATAAGTAGTTTCATGACAGGAGAATGACAAAATGATGACAGCTGTAGCAATAGTCTAGACACGAGAGGTGTTTGTGACAAATGACCTCATAAGAGTCTTATATGATATTGACATGTTTACCAAGGACAGAGATGCCATTCAAAGGTGACAACTCTGGTTACATGCCAAATATTGGACAGCATCTGAACTGGTGACAAACAAAATGTAGTTGCATGACAATGACGACAAAGGGGAACCTCACGAGGTAATTGTGGCTGAGGTCTAACAGCACCGTCTGGCAGGACAAATGGGGAAGCATTAGTGCTGATGATCCGATGAAAGGAAACTAAAAAACAATGACAGATCGTGTGGTGAACAATATGTTGATATTAGAATGACAAAGCAGACAAACAATTACTGTTGTCATTCCGATATAAAGATGATGTCCACAAGTTGTGACAGAAACGTGAAATAATGCGATGATTTTAGTCGGAGGACAATGACGGATGTATGTGTACACACTCAACTAACTAGAGAGAAAACAACAACCGACGCCCACACACAGATCCAACAGCAACACAGGAAACTCAACACACAGATATGCTCCCAAACACATGCCTCTATCGAACCTCCATAACTACAGCAGTTGTGTCAGCAGACTGAAACACATTGGCTGCTGTGTACAGGATCTGTATAAGTTGTTCTATCATAGTAATAAGTCCTGTATTTGTCAGTCATGGTGTTTAAATTGTTTATGTGGGGGGGTCACATGTTCGGTGACCTGTGGCGAAATACCCCCACATTTGGGATTATTATAATTTTAGATTTAGTGTTTTTGGCAGCAGATAGCGTGGTATTCAGAAAGGCACTTTTTAGTTAATCATGTTGGCTTAGTTAATCATGTTGGCTTTAAAATTAACTACACATAACAAGCTCTGCTGTGATTACATGTCATTCCTTTCAATTGTTCTAGGAATACCACTGCTGCTTTATATGTTGAAATGTGGGCTCTAACAGCCTGATGCTCAGGAGACTAGTATGGGCTCAGTCACAGGCCTGGCATTGGGTTGTAGAGTCCACATTTCTTTTATTTAAATATTACAGTGTGCCAAAAAGGCCTATACACTGGTTACCCATAATAAACAAACGTCATCCATTTGGCCTTTTTCATATCTATATTGTCTCCGTGTTGTTGCTTGCATAAATGTGTATACAGTGTCTTGTGGGTGTGTAGTTAGATTGATGTGTTGGGGTTTCTACAATGTGTGTTTGGTTCTCTACAATGTGTGTTTGGGTCTCTAACATATGTGTTGGGGTCTCTACAATGTGTGTTGGGGTCTCTACAATATGCAATGTGTGTTTTGGGTCTTTACCATGTGGGGTTTCTATTATGTGCATTACGGTCTGTATATCTGCTGGGGTCTCTAGACGTGTGCTAGAATCTATAAGATAGGTGTTGGGGTATCTAAGAGGTGTGTTTGGGTATCTACAATGTGTTTTTGGTTCTCTGCAATGTGTGTTGGGGTCTCAACGATGTGCGTTGGGGTCTTTACAATGTGTGTTGGGGTCTATACAATGTGTGTTGGGGTCTCTATGATGTGTGTTGGCATCCCTACAATGTGTGTTTGGGTCTCTACAATGCGTGCTGGGTCTCTACAATGTGTGTTTGGTCCTCTACAATGTGTGTTGGGGTTTCTATGATGTGTGTTGGGGTCTCTACAATGTGTGTTGGGGTCTCTACAATATGTATTTGGGTCTCTACCATGTGTGTTTGGGTCTCTACCATGTGTGTTTGGGTCTCTACCACGTGTGTATGGGTCTCTACAATGTGTGTTGGGGTCTCTACAATGTGCAATGTGTGTTTGAGTCTCTACCATGTGTGTTTGGGTCTTTACCATGTGTGTTGGGGTCTCTACAATGTGTGTTGGGATATCCATAAGGTATGTTGGGGCCTCTATAATGTCTGTTGGGGTCTCTACAATGTGTGTTGGGGTATCTACAATGTGTGTTGGGGTATCTACAATGTGTGTTGGGGTCTCTGTAATGTCTGTTGGGGTCTCTATGATATATGTTGCAATCAGCACAATGTGTGTTGGTATCTACACAATGAGTGGGGATTTCTATAAGGTGCAGTTTTACATTGATGTTCAAAGGATGTCAGCTACAACTGCATATTGTGTGGCAACTGGTCAGTCAATAGCCTACACGACCCTCATGTAATCAATGTGGCTTGTGACACACGATCACACTGAAACAGTTCTAACCACACATGATCCATCTGACATGTTGTCCACGTGACACATGGTTCAAGTCACACCTGGTGCCAGTGATGTGGTCCTACCTGAGTTTCTCCAGACTCCAGTAGTGAGTCGCTCCGTTCTTGAGATCCTCCACCTCCACGGCCACGATGGTCTTAGGGAAGGGGCGCCCTTCCTCTCTCTCCTCAAAAGGCATCAGGTCCGGGGGCAGTGGTGAGTAGGGCGTGTGGGTGAGCAGGACAAACTGGAACTGCACCTACGGGGGACAGACACGTCTTGGTGAGCAGTGGACAATACTGGCAGGACAGTGACGTGACAGACATACGTTAAGTATAAACAGAGATGCTGATATTGAAACATCAGTTATGTCAGCGACAATGTTCATGTTAGAAGATCAATTTAAATCAAATTTTATTTAGTCATGACTATGAAGTTTAACTGTCATGACATTTATGTGTGGGATAGCCTTTTCACCACACCATCTAGCGAGTAGATGAAAACTGAATTCCCACAATTCAGTTCCTGATGAAGACTACCGACAGTGGTCGAAGTGTTGATACAAGTTAAACTTCATAGTTGTGATCTAAAAAAATTTTTTTTTTCTAAATTTTACCAGTTATGTAGATTTTAGTCATAGTGAAAGGTAGGTGTCTAAGGGATCAAATCCAATGGAAAAAAGTGTGCATCAAAAATCTAGCAAGATAACATCTTCTGATGACGTAACCAATCCATTATACCTATTGTGTAAATAAACAAATTGCTACTTTGACTTGGCTTGTTCGGTGGGTGTATAAAATAATGACACACGGAATCATGGAGCAAGGTAAACAGAGAGTGCTGCCATCTACTGACCTTCTTCTTCAGCTCAACACTGATGGCGTTGGCTTCCTTCAGGAAGACAGCGTTACCCCACAGATCATCCTACAACAACAACACTGAGCACTCATCACTTGTCTAACACAGCAGAGCACGGCACAATAAGTTACATTCCAGCAATACAGAGTGCAGTTTTCTGGGCTAAACCCAGGAATAGAGGATGATTTTTTCTGATCTAATCCCAACAACATTGTAAGTTATGTCCCAACAATACAGAGTGCAGGTTTCTGAGCTAAACCCATGAATACAGGATTATTTTTTTCTTATCTAATCTGAACAACATTGTAACTTATGTCCCAGCAATGCAGAGTGCAGTTTTCTGAGCTAAACCCAGGAATAGAGAATTATTTTTTCTGATCTAATCCCAACAACAAAGGGTGTTGTTTTTTTGGACAAATGATAATTCAGACAACTAAGCAGTCTTGCAGTTCAAAGAAAAGTATGTAATTTAAAGAAATAGCCCCTAATGCCTTGTGTCAATATATGGTATGTTGTCTTACTGGAATAACAGCAGCAGATAAAGCTGAGATGAAATGTAACAGAACCAAAGACAATCACATGAGACCATGGAAACATACACACAGACGAGACAGGAAGTGCAAGAAGAAAGGATACATGACATGCTCAAATAGTGTGCTTGGGTGCAAAAAGGGAAAATTTACAGATAATAAAAAAACACTAAAATAACGGCCTTATGATTAGCAGGCTTATAAAAGACTTAAACTATAAAAATGTATGATAAATCCAACACAGTGTTTGTGGGTGTGTACATGTATGCATGTGTATACTTGTATCAATGTGTGCGTGCGTGTGTGTGTGCATGGTTGTGTGTGTGCGAGTACGTGTGTGTAACACTGTGCATGTACATGAGCATACGTGCAAGCTTGTGTATATTTGTATGTGTTTGTTTGCATGTGTGCAACATTTGTGCATGTGCATACATGTTAATGAGCACATCTGTATATACTGTGCATGGAAGCTGCTTTTTTGTTTGATTCACATATATTTCAGAAACCAAAGAATGTATTTTACAATTGAACAAAAATATCAACTGCCGAATAGATTATCCTTTACACAGCCTATATATCTGATATAACACATACGATGAAGAACATTTTAAACGAAACTGCAATGTTGGAATTTGTAATTTCGGTGAAACTCTATGAAACATGTTGTATATTCTGGTGAAAAAAACAAACACTAGACTGTCTACTAGTGTAAATCAAACGGTTTAAAACATAAGCAGCTTCCCCTCTCCTGACAAACATAGAACTACCGACTTGAAGTAGAGTTAAACCAGTGCTACATTCACCAACCTTTATCTGCCTTGTACACTGCATGTGTACACACAGATCCTGACGAGACAGCAGAATGGAACCAAGTACAGATGTAAGCTCACACGCAAAGCAACCAAGCAAAACAAACCAAAACCACAAGGACACTACTCGACAGTCTGACAGTGAGTGTTCATGAACACTGAACACTCAGTCACTTGTAGGTCAGATATTTTGATGTGACATTATAGTCTGTGTGTTGATTTGTTTTGGAGCAAACAGCACTGCAGTTACAAATAAGTAATGTTCCAAATTTGTGTCCAATGCCTATTGGAAGATATGTGGGGCATTTGGAGAGGTTATTTATAGAGGAAGTTGGAGGGGTACTTGAGGAGGCATTTGGAATGGTATTTGGAGAAACATTTGAAAAGACACATGGAGAGATATTTAGAGTGGCAGGCATTTGAAGGGAATATCAAGAGGCATTTGGAGATGCCTTTGTACAACTTATTCCCTAATTCATTTAACTTCCTGCACTGTACTTGAGATCATGTGCACTCTAGACACAGGACACTCCTGATTCTACCCCCACCATGAAAGAGTTTCACTTGAAAGTTTCAAATTCTGCACAAATATAAATTTGGTACAAGAATTCTGCAAAAATTCCATTAAATATTACTAACAATTTTGCAAACTGCGATAATATACTGTTCCTCCGCCAAACTACCAAACTTGTTGCTTGCAGTAATGCCAAGTAGTGATATGAACTTACCCTGAGTGAGGTGAACTGGTGGTAGTGCCACTTCTGGAATGCCCAGGCTGCCACGTGGTAGTCTCGCTCAATCCACGTACACTCATCTACAGACACAACTCAGTGACAACACGTCATAACAACAGGCTCACTGGTTAACCTCAACCCACGTACACTCATCTACAGACACAACTCAGTGACAACACGTCATAACAACAGGCTCACTGGTTAACCTCAACCCACATACACTCATCTAGACACAATTCAGTGACAACACGTCATAACAACAGGCTCACTGGTTAACCTCAACCCACGTACACTCATCTACAGACACAACTCAGTGACAACACGTCATAACAACAGGCTCACTGGTTAACCTCAACCCACATACACTCATCTAGACACAATTCAGTGACAACACGTCATAACAACAGGCTCACTGGTTAACCTCAACCCACGTACACTCATCTACAGACACAATTCAGTGACAACACGTCATAACAACAGGCTCACTGGTTAACCTCAACCCACGTACACTCATCTATAGACACAACTCAGTGACAACACGTCATAACAACAGGCTCACTGGTTAACCTCAACCCACGTACACTCATCTATAGACACAATTCAGTGACAACACGTCATAACAACAGGCTCACTGGTTCACCTCAACCCACGTACACTCATCTATAGACACAATTCAGTGACAACACGTCATAACAACAGGCTCACTGGTTCATCTCAACCCACATACACTCATCTACAGACACAACTCAGTGACAACACATCATAACAACAGGCTCACTGGTTAACCACAACCCAGGTACACTCATCTATAGACACAATTCAGTGACAACACGTCATAACAACAGGCTCACTGGTTAACCACAACCCACGTACACTCATCTACAGACACAACTCAGTGACAACACGTCATAACAACAGGCTCACTGATTAACCTCAACCCAGGTACACTCATCTATAGACACAATTCAGTGACAACACGTCATAACAACAGGCTCACTGGTTAACCTCAACCCACATACACTCATCTATAGACACAATTCAGTGACAACACGTCATAACAACAGGCTCACTGGTTAACCTCAACCCACATACACTCATCTATAGACACAACTCAGTGACAACACGTCATAACAACAGGCTCACTGGTTAACCTCAACCCACGTACACTGATCTACAGACACAACTCAGTGACAACACGTCATAACAACAGGCTCACTGGTTAACCTCAACCCACGTACACTCATCTATAGACACAACTCAGTGACAACACGTCATAACAACAGGCTCACTGGTTAACCTCAACCCACATACACTCATCTACAGACACAACTCAGTGACAACACATCATAACAACAGGCTCACTGGTTAACCTCAACCCACGTACACTCATCTATAGACTCAACTCAGTGACAACACGTCATAACAACAGGCTCACTGGTTAACCTCAACCCACGTACACTCATCTACAGACACAACTCAGTGACAACACGTCATAACAACAGGCTCACTGGTTAACCTCAACCCACGTACACTCATCTACAGACACAACTCAGTGACAACACGTCATAACAACAGGCTCACTAGTTAACCTCAACCCACGTACACTCATCTATAGACACAACTCAGTCACAACACGTCATAACAGGCTCACTGGTTAACCACAACCCACGTACACTCATCTACAGACACAACTCAGTCACAACACATCATAACAACAGGCTCACTGGTTAACCTCAACCCACGTACACTCATCTACAGACACAACTCAGTCACAACACGTCATAACAACAGGCTCACTGGTTAACCTCAACCCACGTACACTCATCTACAGACACAACTCAGTCACAACACGTCATAACAACAGGCTCACTGGTTAACCTCAACCCATGTACACTCATCTATAGACACAACTCAGTCACAACACGTCATAACAACACGCTCACTGGTTAACCTCAACAGCAATTCAGCATTTTCTAACTATTTTCAGCCAATAACACTGGTTAAATATTCGTAAAGCCATTTTATTTCCAGTACACCAAAAACACTAAACTAATATTAAAGATATATCGATTAGTTTATTTATTTAAATCCCATCCATTATGATGGTTATCAACGTGAACTTGTCACTACTGGAACTGATAACTATTCCATTACAATGTAGGGAGACAATTGTATGTGTCACTATCATGCTTGTGGGAATGTGGGCCCTAAGAAACCTTTCAGACGGGGCTGTACCAGGGTTCAGTATCGTATCTGGCGTGCATGGTAGAGCTCACATTCCTGGTATTATTTCCAAAATGGCTGCATCATATGCATCATCCACTTTCCAATAATAACCACCATTCATTTTACCTATTTCAAATCTCTACTGTATTATACTGGACTTGTTTTGGTTAATGCACAAGATATATCAACCTGTTTCCTTATTTAAATCTCACCCGTAACGCTATTCTATGCCAAGAAAGAAACACACAATGGTTTGTTTTTATTTACAACAGATGACCAACACCTTAATGTGTAGCAGTATTTTAGACTCCCATGCATCGATACAAATTTACACAGATTTAAATCAGAACAATGACGTATCCACGTATCCACATACCAGAACACTCATCCTCTTCATCATAGAAGTCGTCAGGCATCATACTTGATGTCATACTTGACATCATTGACTGTTTCTCCACTTGTTCTTGCAGAGATGCAATCATGCACTCATAGTCCTGCACACAGAGGGAGCCACCATCAACCATCAACGCAATCCAACCACCTTGAATTTCTTATTCCGTAACTACGACACCTGATGTCATTTATAAAGTTTTATTGTATGTCAGCAGACACTAAAAGGACACGTAATCCAGGGACGGTTCATTATTTAGTTTCCCAATGGCAACAATGTCAAACATCTGTAATGCTGTTTGCAAATTTATATTTGGAATATTCCGAAAATCCACTATGTTAGTATTTATCATTCTATCAACTTGCTGAACAAAATTCATCAAGTCTTGTCTTGTTCTTCTCCTTAGTCACATTGTGCAAGGGATCCTCCAGTTATTGATACATGCATATTTTGCTAGCCATCCACAAGCAATTTAACGCGTTTATAGTCCTTAAAATTGGCCGTGTTCATTTTCAAATATAATTTTGCACACAACAAAAAATTGCTTCAAACAAGTTGACAGTACCCACTACTGTCTCAAAGCCCCTACCATCTAAAAAAAACCTACCATCTCAAAAACGAGTGACATTCATTTGCATACCATGAACACGAGTCAATTACTGATCCATCACCATCGTGATAGTAATGTTAACTCCCAACATGCATTAGTTGCGGCTCCCAGCATGCATCAGTCGTGATTCCCAGCATGCACTGCTCACCTTCCTCTGCTGCTCAAACAGTTGATCTGCCTCCTCCTTCTCCTTCCTGTATTGTTCCTCCAACTCCTTCAGTCTGCAACCAACCAACCAGTCAGTCACATTGAAACACTTGTAGTTGATACACTGCCACTGCGCTTTCAATCTAACTATAATCAAGCTAGCACACATGTGGGTGTGCGTGCGTGCATGCATGGGTGTGTGCGTGCATGCGTGTGTACATGTGTGTATTAACATTTATCTTTTAGACAGCTTGCATTTCAGGTGCCAACTTCCAGGGATTAATCTATGATCATTCGGAAATAAAGTATTGCCTTTATTTTTTCTAAATTTCCCATTAGTTATGGGATTTTTAACGCTTTTATGGTTCGTGCCATACATTAGATGAACATAAATGGACTGTTCACAATGTTACACATATTTTCTGTGACTGCTCCGAGGAGCACCAATCATTTGGGGATGCCTTATGTTAACTTGCGTTAACGCGATAAAGCTATTTCCAATTTTATCTCACAACAAACATCATTTAGGAATATTCAAGCAAACCATCTTCTGCATTTGTGAAGTTGGGCATTTTTGCTAGTGCCAATAATTTATTGCATGCCTGACAAACTCTGACAAACAAAACAGTTGTTTAGGAGATCAAATCTACACTAATCTGGTAGAAAAATACATTTCATCACCATCTGCCATATTTTAAAGTTGCTTATGTTTACAAAATTTCTGTGTAAATCGAACATAAACTGTTGTCTTGTCTTGCTTGTGTGTAGACCATAGATCTAGCTTGAGAGTGCTCCTTCCTAGGCCAGACAGTCCCACAAACCAGTGCAAATCAAAAAGGCTGACTGGCGAGGTTTCACATTTGACTGACAATTTTTATGTGAGACAAATGAAAAATAAAACTACTATGAATACGAAAAACAATGACCAAAAATAGTTACACACAGGAAGAAAAACCACCAGGTTTTCACCTTGCCTTAAATTTTATTTACATGACCGAATTGTATGGTTTGGCATGATTTTATATGACACTGAATAACATTGCATTGTATAGGTGAGTGCATTATTCGTAGTTGTTCCTACCTTTTGTCCATCTCCGTCCTCAGGTCAATGCCTTGTTTCGCCAACAGTTCCGTCTGGGCAAACGTCCAATCAACAGCCTCTGTTGCTAAAAGGAAAATTAAGTGACAAACTGTAAATCTTATGGTCCACCCAGTGAACATAAACAGTGGACAGAGTAAACAATTTTCCCCAAGCAACGAACATGAACTGAATCAAAGATTGTACAACAGACGCTACATTAATTACGATGACTTACCGTAAATTGAGTTGTTTCAGTAAAGTTGTTAAGAAAAACAAAAATTCTCATTGGTTCCAAATGAATAAATATGATACAATGACTTGATGACTAATAATAATAATTTAAAGTATTTATGTAGCATTCTTTTCAGCCTAAACTGCTCAAGGGCACTTTCCATGTTCATTAAAACAAGTTACACATAAAAAATATGTAAAAATTTCAAATCTAAAATTGAGTATTTCTAAAATATACAAAATTAAAGCAAATGTCCAAGATATGCAAATTAATGAGTCTACTGTACTTACAGTCTGGAGTTTCTCCAGTTGGCGTCACTTTCTTCTCTGCATTTTCTCTCGCTGCAACAGAACAACAGACTGTATAGGACAAGGCAGGCTGAAACACTACCATTAAGATGACATGAAGGTTAGGGGTGATCTCACAAATCTACAGTCCACAAAAACAGTTTCATTTTGATTCAAGCCACCACCCATCAATACGTGGGGTGTGATTGATCTAAACTAGCTTCCAAAACCAAAGGCAATAGTCGCCAGATCCAACTCACATAACAAGATTGTCAAGACAAGACCGATCATTTGGCCAACTTGAGTAAAAAGTAAAACTACTTTCCAAAAATACTTGAAGTAAAAGTAGAACGGAACTATGTCCAACGTTTCTGAATAATGTATGTGAATAATGTTCTATAGAAATCTCTATTTCATGTTTTCGCAAATTCGACAGTGGAGCACGAAAATGTGTTCCCATATCTGCAACAATGGGCGCTATGATGATGCTGCACCTAGAACGCCATCGAAGCTACGGTCAGTTGACAAACGCAGTGCTAAAGTTGACTAAAGGTTATAAACTATAATGAATATGCTCACAATTGGCTTAACTTCGTCTTACAATCAATATCAAATTATCAATTTAGAATGCACATTTACCATGCTGAATAACATTGTGATTTACCGTTTCATATGTGGTTGACGAATTCATATTTTGGTACACCAGTAGCTTTGCGTTTATCGCAGCAAAAAGCTAATATTTGTGATGCAATGTTAGCATACTGATCTTCCCTACTAGGCTGCAGTAAAACATATCTATCAATTCCTAAGCAAGGTGTATTTGTGAATTTCAATTGCACTTTACAAACCGTTGAAGCCAGGCAAACCAGCGGAAGGTGCCTTTTCGCGGAAGCCAAGACTGGTGCCCTTTTTTGTAAAAAAAATACGTTTTATGAAATGTCGTTGATGGGTGGAATGCCACCAGGCAATGTTATTAAAATAAAAATGTAACAAAAATATATAGCGAAGTAAATTAAAGTAACAAAGTAAAAAGTAGCGTTACTTAAGATAAAACTACTTTGTTACATGTAAAAGTAGTTAGCACAAATTGTACGTCGTTACTGTTAGTTAATAGAAAAACTACTCAAGTAGAGTAACAAAGTAATTTTACTTTGTTACATGACACCACTGTAACTGTTTTATAATATTTTATTTCAGACAAACATGCAGTATGTCCGCAAAAGAAAAATACATTGATAAAACCAGTATATTAAAAAATTACACAAAGCCAGGACCTGTTGATGCTGCAATTTCAATATACAATACATGTCACTAGGTACAATGTTCTGAATAATGGAGTTCAGAGAAATATCAATCCCGTCATTATGCTAAAGATAGCTT
The DNA here is from genome assembly GCA_963995525.1 of Escarpia spicata. Classification (NCBI taxonomy): domain Eukaryota; kingdom Metazoa; phylum Annelida; class Polychaeta; order Sabellida; family Siboglinidae; genus Escarpia; species Escarpia spicata. Next base: position 47,890,542 of record OZ023214.1, read on the forward strand.
TTTTGATGATACATTTACATAAGTTGACATCAGCAACTGCAGACATGTGGCTTTTGCAAACTTACTCGACCACACTTTTCTGAAAAACAAAGTCACAAAAAAGTTTAGTCTGCATGCGTGATATAAAACACTATCTTCTACTTCTGTGACACCCATCACAAGATATGTCTGTACCTTGGTCGGGATGGTTGAACCGGAAGACGTGACTCTTGCCAAGAATAACGCGGGACCCAGTCTTGAGAACGACTGGCTCAGACACACGCTTGCCATTGACGTAGCAGATAGCTTCAGCAGTGGGTACCAAGGTGACGATGCCTGGAATAGAAGCCGTTGTAAAAGAACTTTATCTAGATCATACATGAAGAGTCCAATAAGAGTTTGTAGATATTTTATTTAGTTGTGATGATCCAGGGGAGGTTAAGTGTTCTAACATCTGAATGACTGTTAAAATTCAGGCCTCCCTCTCAACTACAGAATTCATTACATTTTATACACTACAACTGCTACTAAAGTGTCGGTAAATAAACTATTTTGCCAACAATATGAAAACACACATACACCCATCTATCTTATTTACATAAATTCACAATGAACAAATATTTGTTGTAAAAAGTTGACAAGATTTCAGTGCAAAATATTCCCATTATTATGTTAAGTTTCCCCTAAATTCCATTCATTTCACAATCATATCGTTGGTCTTAGTTAAAATATGGACTGAAACATAGCCACCAATATCTGTGATTCATTAAAATTTAACAAAAGCTGAGAAATAATAGTATTAGTTACAATCACCAAACAAATTGCTATAATGTATTATTGGAGGAAACAAAATTTATGTCATTGTCATATCTACTTTGGTCCAAACAACAACATAATTTGGATGCGAGATACACAGTGACTGTGGCAAGTGATGTCCTGTAAGATGTGTCTAAAGTAAGTGAGATTGATGTGACTGACCGTTATTGTTTTCAAAGTGACAGTGTTGTTCAAGGATGGACGATCCGTTCAGCTGTATGTCTTGTGAGACGTGAGACGCCGAGCTGCCAACTCTACAACACGCAGGATCACCAACTTAATAGATCACTAACTGTCAGTGCATGGCACATAGTACACATACAGACACACATGCATGCACTCGCACATGCATGCACATACACACATATGTATACACACGCACATGCAAACACGCACGCACACACGTAAATCACTGTACACACACCAGATCATACACACATGTGCACAATATCATCTGCAGTTGCCCCTCCCCCCGCAATTTCAGCCAAGACAGCGGAGAGAAGCTGGAGAAGGTAAACTGACAGCAGTGGCTCACCATAAAACATTTTCAACAACACTGTCCCCCCCATGTTCAGATCATGTGTTCACAGCCGAGACAGCGGAGAAGCTGAAGTTACACCACCCATCTTCCAATGTCACAGCCGAGCCAACCGAGACTGTCACAAGATGAAGGAAGATGTGAAGATATGCAGCGGCGTGGCGGTGAACATTTTTTAGTGGTACTGAAGCTCCATTAGTCCCCCCAATATGAATTACGTTCCCATGCCACTGCCCCCATGGTGACCTTGACCCCGTGGCCCACCTGGTGACGCCGTCCTTCAGGTAGTAGAGCAGACACTCGGACATGAGAGGGTCCTCATTGAGGTTCACAAGATGAGGCGTCTACAAAACACACATAAATAAGTACACATTCAAATATAATTTCCTTTATTGTGACGCAGTTATACAGTTTTCATTTGGTATATTGTTTACACAACTGAAATAACATTACCTAAGGAAGACCATCTGTGAACACTCCAGGTAGAATTATTTATCTCAATAGTTTGGTTGTCTTAAGATACCAACCATAATATGCCATTAACCATTAATTGTTTATTTGTCTCAAGAGAGGAGATACACACAAGGTGTATTGTTAATGAGCATCATAAAATTTAGAAAATGACTAGGGACACCTTATCATTATCAAACAACAATTTGTGAACTAGCAGAGCTAGGTAGGTGTCCTTGGTACCATTGGAAAGCCCTCACAATTGTCTTTCATGTAGTGTCTTCATCTCATCTCAAAATATAATTTCCCGCCTTATTCCTGATTTTGATGGTGCGGGTCACATACTGTAACATCACAAGATAATTGCTCATGTTAAAAACCTAAATGACATGAGTTGTACCTGTTTAGGTGAGAAGACACCGACAGTCCCCCCGTCCTCTCTCAAAGCTACTCCCATCTCTGCCAGGACAGCCTCACTGCAACAGGCAAACAACACAACGTCACAACTGCTAAACCATAACTAACAATTACACAGTTACACACTACATGCTAGAAATTAAAGGGGGGTTCCATTCATGTTTTATTGTAAAATCATGTTATACTGTAGTACCTGCCTTCAGCGACCCCTCTGAAACAGGGACTACTGTACTGTATAGACTGTATGTATCTAATGCACTGACCATCTAAATATGTGTAAATGAAGCAGAAATAACTGTTGAATTCTATAGTTCTATACACGTACAAAAATCGCTGCGCTGTCACTCAAATGTATGAAATATAATATACTGTGTATATCATTTATAATTTTTTTTTTCTTTCTTAGTAGTCAATTTTTTTTATTGTACTATCAGTACAATAATGAGCATTTTATATTTAACTTTTATTGTACTGTAAAGCACATATATAGTATGGTAGTTCTGAGCTACAAAAGTTTAAAAAATACTATATTATTAATATTACAACGTTCATATAATACCTTCAGGCCCACAGTTTTCTGAGGTTATCAATGACTCTACAACCTATACTGACAGTCCAAGTTAATAGGCTGTATCATACTGTGACACTCATCTTGAATAAACATGATGCATTTTTGCATAAAATTCTACCAATTTCATGGTTGTTAATTAACTTCAGGCAGTTAGATTCCTTCCATTTTCTTTAAAACAACCCTTGTACAAACAACTCTACCAACAAACACAATACACTATAAAAAATTATACAAAATAATTTTTATATTAAATTAAATGTTGCCATGGTTACCGTTCTTTGCGGATCGCCTCAGTCTTCCTCATCTTCTCCTCCCAGGTCTCGTTGAGCTCTGAGATTAGTTTCTCTGAGAGCTTGAGCCTCTCGAGCGCGTCTTCCCCACTGTCTGTCGTCACCGAAGGCTTACGGTTGCGCACGACGTCCTTGGGGTCGGGGACTCCAGACAGACCTAGCAAGACACAAGGTCTGCTGTGTGGGGACTGGGCAGACACTGTGGACACACAACAAGCTCAAGCACAACTAGCAGTGGAAGCAGCTCGGGGCAGCAGCTGGGGGCAGCATCTGGTGACAGCAGCTATGTTGACGGCAGCAGCTGGGGTGACAGCAGCTGGTGTGACAACAGCTACAGCTGGGAACAACAGCTGGGGCGACAGCAGCTGTGGTGACAACTGCCACAGCTGGACAGAGCAGTTGGGGTGACAGCAGTTGGGGTGACAGCAGCTGGACTGACAGCAACAGCAGCTGTGGTGGTAGCAGCAACTGTGGTGACAGTAGCTGTGCTGACAGCAGCGGCAGCTGTGATAAAATTGCAGCTGTCTAAACACCCCAATACCATCACCACAGCCATTGCAGAAGCAATAGGAAACTGCAGCAAAGCCAACAGCATGGATAACAGAAACAACAGCAGCAAATGTAATAAAAGCAGTAATAACGGCAGCAGCAACAGCAGCAGCTCACAGACTGCAGCAAAACATTATGTAGCAATTACATCACAGTCAAATGACAGGTGCATCGACCAATCATGTAATGGATTAATTAATATAATTAATTACATCACAAATAATTCTGCAATAGTCAAATCATGCAAGAAACAATTACACGGATGTCTTCCGCTACCTGCAATGTGCTGTGGAGAACTGCAACAATGTTATGGATGTATATAGCTGTGGATCTTTGGTGAAAGCTGGTTGTGGATATCTGATAAGCCTTTTGATTTTTCTTGCTTGTCCCTGTTAACGATTTTGCCCAATGATTTTTGTATGTTGCACCTCTGAGCTCAGATTCCTGGGGATTTAGACGCTATAGAAGTTTGTCATTATTATTAATATTATGGATATCTGAGTAGTCTGTGGATCTTTTGTGAAAGCTGGTTATGGATATCTGAGTAGCCTGTGGATCTTTTGTGAAAGCTGGTTATGGATATCTGAGTAGCCTGTGGATCTTTTGTGAAAGCTGGTTATGGATATCTGAGTAGCCTGTGGATCTTTTGTGAAAGCTGGTTATGGATATCTGAGTAGCCATGGATCTTTTGTGAAAGCTGGTTATGGATATCTGAGTAGCCGTGGATCTTTTGTGAAAGCTAGTTATTGATATCTGAGTAGTTTGTGGATCTTTTGTGAAAGCTTGTTATGGATACCTGAGTAGCCTGTGGATCTTTTGTGAAAGCTGGTTATGGATATCTGACAAGACTGTGGACCTCAAGCAAAACAAATATGTAGACAGGTGTTAAGAAAATGCTGTGAATTCCTAAGATTCTAAATACTAGATCTCTGATGAGACAAGACGCAGGTGGGAAACTTGGCTGTGCATCTAAAATAAAACAAGACTGCAACTGTCCAGTGAAACAAGGAAGAGGATCCCTAACAAAATAAGGTTGTTGGTCACAATCAAAGCAGTACTGTGAATTTCTGACAAGATAAAGTTATTGATCTCAACTGTTACTTAACAAAACCACAGGTGAAACTCTGCTTAATCAAAGTTGTTGACTGCCGATGAAATAGTGAATCTCAAAAGAAACAATGCTGTGGATTTCAGGTACACAAAGCAAACTTCCAGTGACACAATTGAAGCCATTGTCCTGTTTTTAAAGCCCATGATTTAATCATGTGTAATGACGAGGCATGTGTAATCATAAATGCTTTCACAGTGTGTCAACTGCAAGTGTTCCAGACAGAAATCAATATTGTGATCACAGGTGAACTTGCAGTGTGCGGAACAGAGCCCTCCTACCAGTTCTATTGTCAACTTGTGGTGATTCTACCACTTGGAATACATCGTCTTGGGTGGCCACGGAACGGTTGTCGACTTTGAGCAGAGCAGCTAAGTTAGAAACAGTTCCAAATCTAGTTTTGAGTTGCATGAGAAATATTCAACGAAGAAACATGTGCTGCTGAAATTCCACAGTGGTAATACAAATGTATTCACTTGCATCTGTTAGACCAAATTACAATCATTCACTATAAATGGCAGTGGGAAGAATGAAGTAATGGGTTTTAGGACAGTTTTTAAGTTCCTTTTTTCTTAGTAATCCAGTTACTATATGATTGAGCCTAATTATTTATACAGGTTGCCTTTCCATAAATCTATTATAACTATGTATACATTTACCCATTTTCTGGGGTATTTACCTTATTTGGGATACACACCATGTAAGACTTATACTGGAGCAAGTGGAATAGGAAACCTATTACAACATATGGGTGTTAAAATACTAAGTGATCATCATAATTCTACATTGCTTGTGTAGAATTATTCTTTTTGTCACTAGGATGACGTGAGCCAATAATACGCTGTTACCTATGTTATATTTTAATATTTTATATATATTGTATACACTGTGCCCACCAAAATGACGGTGTAATTGCCCTTACAGGGATGAATAAAGTTATATTGTATTGTATTGTACTGATGCCTTGGGATGAAGACAGGGGCAATTCTTTTCTGTGAAACAAAGACATCAATCAGATACAGACTTGGCACATTTGTACTAAACATGAAATAACAAACATTGACAACATAAGTGATTATTTGATGTTGAATTCTCATAAAGATTAGAAGACACCTAATTTTTTTCAGAATGATTTGTACTAAATTTACGGTTGCTGTTGATGCTGTTGTTGTTGCTGCTGGTGTTGTTGTTGTTGCTGCTGTTGTTGTTGTTGCTGCTGTTGTTGTTGTTGTTGCTGCTGCTGTTGCTGTTGCACATGCTATTGCTCTAATCCAATACGAACTCTTACAAATTTGAATAATTTTTAATGGGCCATGAGGTGTGTACAACCAGAATAAACTGTCAATATGGTTAGTTAATGGATGACCTAACAGAGGTTTCTTGAGTGAATATTAATTGATGCACCTGTAGCAAATAGCAGACATGTCAGAGAACACCAGCCACAGGCACTGGAGGGATAAACTCAATAATCTACCATCTCAATCAATAATTGCTGCTGTCGTTGTAGTTACTTGTAAAGCTTTATAAATAGTTAAATTACCATTACCCTTAACTTATATCAAACATTACATCATATCAGTTATCATAATGTCATTATTATTACAGTGTCAAATAACAATACACTTTATCACTTGCACTGGAGCATCAACCAGGTTGTCTATAACAATTGTAAATATTTGTAACGTGTTTTCATTGTCTATTTGTACTTAATTTATTTCGTAAGCATTACATTTCCACTTTCTCCATTTCCACAAGAAATTGTAATTAGATGGATTGTGTAATGAAAGACACAGTATTTGTATGTCTGGTGTACTACAACGTTCACATGGAAATAAACTGTCCTGTCTACAGTACTGTACTGTACTGTACTTGACTGAAGAGTGGAAGAAGACAAGGAGAGACACGTGTACTCACCCTCCCCTATCTGTATGCCCTCCATCCTCAGTAGTTCGCGCAGTCGCTCCACCTCAGCCTTGAGTTCGCGGATGAGTCGTGCGTTCGGGTCCTCGTTCACCACAGCCTTACACATGATCTGCTTCGCTCGGTCCGCGTACCTTCAGTACACAGTCAATGGTCAGATTTATACGTACTTCCAGTACAATGTTTCTCATTAGTTTACAACCTGTCAGTGTGCCTGTCTCTGTGTAATCCATGTGTGAATGTATATTATGTGTAACTAGGACAAATAGTATATTACAAAACCAAAATTTTGCCCAAGGATTTTATGAGATTTTTCTGTGTGTAGATGCATAATAAATAAACAAATCAGCCAACTTTTACATAAATTATATTAGTGCTTATGGGTAAAGTTTGGGTTCTGATAACAATGTTACTCTGTTATGCCAATATTTCTGCAAGTTTTATGTTTGGATAAAAAATAAATTGATAAATAAATATTATTATGGATAGTCCAAAGCTGTGCGTGGGAACCCAACCAGTTTTTGTGTTTGGGGGCTTTTTGATTTTTGAAACAAACTTTAAAAATACAGGTTTAGTTACATTTTACAGTTGCTTATTATCTATATATTAACAATTTACGAGTACAATGAAAACCCATCCAAATCAACCCCAACACCCTGATATATTTACCTGAGTGTGCTCAGTGTCTCATCATAGTTGATGTCTGCTGGACTAATGGCTGCTATCATGGCCGTCTTGGAATTACCACCTGTCATAATACCTTATACTATACATGCCTTCATAAACAGTCAAACTTCAACACGCAGTTGTTACATTGTCATTTCCATGAGCTGTTTACAAATTTACCCAAATTAAAAACACTTGCTAAAACACTAAATAATTTATATTTCCTTTAGTTATTTGTCAAGTCAACAGCTTTTATGTTATTATTTTTATAGTTGTAGAGAAACTTGCACATTTTCGCACTACAGTAACTAACTTAGAAAACGTGGTGTAAGAAGTTCTTAAAACATTCAACATTGCTGCGTGTTTATGCGATAATGTCATTAAGAACTGATTATACATTTCTTATAAGATATAACAAAATAATTCTGACATTCTAATTTACAAAAACAAACAAAGTTCTGCATATTAGTTATGAAATTTGAATATAAATAAATTTGTCAGGACAGTCTACCTAGATTCTCCCGCAGCAGCCATGTCAGCACAGAGTCACGATACGGCACAAAGTCTGTCTTCTTCTTCTTTCGTGACGACTGCAAAATCAAACAAACAAATTTAAGAAGATAATAACAGCACACAATCATAGCCCAGAGGTGAAATAAACCAGAATCATTAAGCATGAAGTGAAGAACTGGGATGGAGAAGTGTTGGAAATAACTACAAAACAAACAACTATGATTTTATTGTCAGAGCGAAAGACTAGAGGATTAAAAAACTTTGAATAAACATATCTTCAGATTTTGAGGAAGGTTGCTATAGTCTCAGATGATTCTTAAGTGATCTAATTGCGATTTCATTCCAGAGTTTGGAAACAGCTACAGAGAAAGTGTGCTTGCCTGAGCTGAACTGGCATAGAAACACTAAGTTAACATTCACAACATTCAAGGCAACTGTTCACAAACTTGAAGATGATAGTAACGCATTTTGTAGTTAAATACCTCTTTGATTAAACAGCAACTAAAATTTCATAAATGTGTGGTTCATAATTATGTATGTACTTCTATACCAACTAAGGCCAAACAAACCATCCATCTTTCTCATTAGTGAAACAGGTACCACAAAACTTGTTGATAATTGTGATGCAAATCATGCTGAATGAATTTGTTTACAGCTTTGCTGCTTGTAAGAATAACACCTGGCACACTCCTGTGGTTGTTGGTGGCTGAGAAAAGTGCTTTTGATAGCTTTGCTGCTTGTAAGAATAACACCTGGCACACTCCTGTGGTTGTTGGCGGCTGAGAACAGTGCTTTTGATAGCTTTGCTGCTTGTAAGAATAACACCTGGCACACTCCTGTGGTTGTTGGCGGCTGAGAACAGTGCTTTTGATAGCTTTGCTGCTTGTAAGAATAACACCTGGCACACTCCTGCGGTTGTTGGCGGCTGAGAACAGTGATTTTGATAGCTTTGCTGCTTGTAAGAAAAACACCTGGCACACTCCTGTGGTTGTTGGTGGCTGAGAACAGTGCTTTTGATAGCTTTGCTGCTTGTAAGAATAACACCTGGCACACTCCTGTGGTTGTTGGCGGCTGAGAACAGTGCTTTTGATAGCTTTGCTGCTTGTAAGAATAACACCTGGCACACTCCTGTGGTTGTTGGCGGCTGAGAACAGTGCTTTTGATAGCTTTGCTGCTTGTAAGAATAACACCTGGCACACTCCTGTGGTTGTTGGCGGCTGAGAACAGTGCTTTTGATAGCTTTGCTGCTTGTAAGAATAACACCTGGCACACTCCTGTGGTTGTTGGCGGCTGAGAACAGTGCTTTTGATAGCTTTGCTGCTTGTAAGAATAACACCTGGCACACTCCTGCGGTTGTTGGCGGCTGAGAACAGTGATTTTGATAGCTTTGCTGCTTGTAAGAATAACACCTGGCACACTCCTGTGGTTGTTGGCGGCTGAGAACAGTGCTTTTGATAGCTTTGCTGCTTGTAAGAATAACACCTGGCACACTCCTGCGGTTGTTGGCGGCTGAGAACAGTGCTTTTGATAGCTTTGCTGCTTGTAAGCATAACACCTGGGACACTCCTGTGGTTGTTGGTGGCTGAGAACAGTGCTTTTGATAGCTTTGCTGCTTGTAAGAATACCATATGGCACACTCCTGTGGTTGTTGGTGGCTGAGAACAGAGCTTTTGATAGCTTTTAATGCTTCATCATCATAACAAAATAATTGCATCTCTCATTTACTACTTGATAAAGTACTGTAGTGTATAATCAGCCAAACACAATCCCAACTATCAGACCTCTTTCTGTGACACAAAATACAATTACCATGGCCAGGAAAAAGTATATTTGTATACTTATAGCCTTCTGAGAACTGGTTAATTGAAAATAAACTGCTGTTGCCCAACATCACAACAAGATTTGTATTACTGAATATTTATCGTTATAATGTTAAAAATCATGTACAACTTTGCAAACATGCACACACACCAAGGAGCCCAATTACAATCCACACCATGCATACATTACACATATAGAAAAACAAAAATTGACAAGAAATATCATGCATTTTCATAATAAAATAAAAATTATGCTCCACAATCATGTCACGAACCACATCAGTAACGGCAGTAAAACAAGGTTCTTCAAATTGTAACAGAAAAACCAAAACAGCTGCAGAATTCTAGCATAGCACCTAACTTTCAATACTCTCAGTACTGCATCATGAAATTTGTTGATTTCCCGATCTGATTGTGATATGGTGTTATCGCACATTACCATAATCAGATCCCCAGGTGGTCACTGACATCTAGATTTATACACCAATAATTGTTTAGTAATGTTGAATCATACAGAACTTTCAAATCAAATACAGGAATTGCAATACAATCTAGCAACAACAGGCACCCAGCAACAACACCAACTACATGCATGACCTCCAAGTGTGCACTGGATGCCTGCAAGGCACAATGCCACCATGACTTACTTTGGCTGAACTTGCTGTATGATGGCTCTGTGGTAGAACGCAGTCACAAAAGAACAGACACACTTAGATCTCAGTTGTACTCATTAATGAAGGTAGACTAAATCACAGTAAGTGAATTACGGTAATCTTACTTCAAATAAATTGATTTTTTATAATGATAGATCCTATTCCCTTCTTGGTTTACAGTCACAATTATTTGTTTTCTTACGTTATGGAAAACCTGCTATGATTACAATTCTCCAAGTTGGTGTAAATTAAATTATATTAATTTATTCAATAAATAAATAACATTTTAACAAAACTCTTTTGGGGAATGAGTTCATTTTATCAGACTGCGATTTAAATATTAGTGTAGTTGAGAGTTAACCTCCAACATCATAACTGAATACACAACCAATAACCATTGAGGTGACTAGAGGACAAGGGTGACGTTGTTTACCCTACCATTTCTGCAAGGGCTGAGATGACCTTGCCAAGGGTGGTGAGGGACTTGTTGATGTTGGCGCCCTCCTTGAGTCGTGTGCCCTTCGCTCCCGTAGAGTCCGCCCTCTCACTGCCTGCCAAGTCCACCAGGCTGATCTTGCTCACCTATAGAGGACAGTATACAGTGGTCACACATGAAGACAAGACAGGCTGACAGGTGGATAGATAGACAGAAACAGACACATGGACAGATGGATGTAGACGAACATGACAGGCAGTTGGACAGATAGACGGGCATGAGAGACGGACCGTCAGACCGACAGGCGGGAAGACACGACACACTGACAGACAGACAGACAAAAGATCAGACAGAAGGTCTGAAGAACAGACAGACTGAGAGACCAACTGACAGACACATGGACAGACACACAGACAGACAGACATATATACACTTCATTAGCCACTACAGTGAGTGAGTGAGTGAGTGAGTGAGTGAGTGAGTGAGTGAGTGAGTGAGTGAGTGAGTGAGTGAGTGAGTGAGTGAGTGAGTGAGTGAGTGAGTGAGTATGTGTGTGTGGTGTGTGTGGTGTGTGTGGTGTGTGTGGTGTGTGTGTGTGGTGTGTGTGTGTGTGTGTGTGTGTGTGTGTGTGTGTGTGTGTGTGTGTGTGTGTGTGTGTGTGTGTGTGTGTGTGTGTGTGTGTGTGTGTGTGTGTGTGTGTGTTCCTGTGTGTGTGTAAATGTATGGTATTTACAAATGCCTTTCCATGTATATTGTTACACAACAATCGTCTTATAACACACACTGTAATAAATCTAAATACTGAGCAGCTACGGTAGGTGGCTAAAACAAGATATTTATAATGATACACCTATATGGGGCTGGATGCAAATTTCAATGTTAAGATGACACAGTCGAAATGCTAAATGAAACTGTAAACTGGCGCAAACTCTTGCCAGCATCAAATTAAGATGCAATGCATTTACAGAACTATACCAGGAGTGATATACTCACTTTCTCCCCAGACAGTTTTGTTGCCTTGTCATAGTGTCTCTGTGTGAAGAGAATGGTGAAGACAGCGTGGGAGCGACTACTTGTCTCATTCATGTTGGTGGCTGCCACCGTTCTACAGAGACATGGAAATATGTTATAAATACTTACTGTAGCAGGTGTAAAATTAGCTTACTTAATTTATTAACCACTTGCGGTGTACAAATCTTAGTGAGCTATACCTAACGCCAATGTTTAAAAAGTTGTTCGTTATGTGAACATACATTTGCTAAAACAGAAAATTCAGCTCAACAAACATAATTGTAATAATCAATATCAAATGTCACTACATTTAATACTATAATTAGTTAAATGAGATATGGCAATGCAGTACATGTGCATAGTCATTGTTTCTCCTCCAATAGCTGTGAAATGATGTGTAGAAAATGGGCTATGTTATCCCTCTACAGTATATTTATTGCTGAATTACCTAACGGTAATCTGAAAATTCATACTGATACTTACACAGTAACACATGAATTCAAACCTTCAATAAATATTGTTGTTACACATACATTAAAATAGTTGTTCATGTTTACCAAAAAAATGTGTAAAAACTTCATGTATAAGTGTTAAAACTTTTAATTAGTATTCCTTACAAGGTTTCTCTTAATTGATTGATGCTGATTTTTATCAGCCTTCATAAACAAACTTATTATTCATTTACTGGGGAAAAGTTTTACCTACAACATGCCATGTGCTATACACTTTACTATACCATATTAGCCATACTTATTGTTCGGTAAGACGGTAACATTACTTTGTTTGTCTCTCGATCTCACCGGTCAACAACCTTCTGCTCTAACAAGTGCTGCTACAGTTATTAACAGTCACCTCAGATTCAATCATCAATCCAGTACATCAAGTATTATTAACTACGGCAATTCATTGAATGTCACAATGTAATTACCACCCACACTGGAGAATTATGCAGAGTCAGGAAAGTGCACCGATTACTCCCACCAGAAACCCCAAAGGTCTGTCCCAGATGCTAGATTCAATAACCTTGGTAAACAGTATTAACTTAGTGCATGTATTCAGAAATCAAAAAAAATACCTAAATTCTAAGCTGTCAGAAAACATAAAATACAAAAAATTTTGTTGTCCAAAAAAACACAGTCACTATGTACTGCATGTAATCGGCCACATAAATTATACGTGTCTGAAAACACAGTCACTCTGTACTGCATGTATTCGGCCACATAAATTATACGTGTCTGAAAACACAGTCACTATGTACTGCATGTATTCGGCCACATAAATTATACGTGTCTGAAAACACAGTCACTCTGTACTGCATGTATTCGGCCACATAAATTATACGTGTCTGAAAACACAGTCACTCTGTACTGCATGTATTCGGCCACATAAATTATACGTGTCTGAAAACACAGTCACTATGTACTGCATGTATTCGGCCACATAAATTATACGTGTCTGAAAACACAGTCACTCTGTACTGCATGTATTCGGCCACATAAATTATACGTGTCTGAAAACACAGTCACTCTGTACTGCATGTATTCGGCCACATAAATTATACGTGTCTGAAAACACAGTCACTCTGTACTGCATGTAATCGGCCACATAAATTATACGTGTCTGAAAACACAGTCACTCTGTACTGCATGTATTCGGCCACATAAATTATACGTGTCTGAAAACACAGTCACTCTGTACTGCATGTATTCGGCCACATAAATTATACGTGTCCAAAAACATACATTACCAAAAAATATATTTGTAGAACTTTTGGGTGTCCAAAGACATATAGTGCCGGAATACATACATTCAATACAGTATTAAGTGTGATTAAAAACATCAGTTTATACAAAGGACTCCACCTAAAGCAACGTTGTCTTTTCTGTATCCTAGAATCAGTCAGGGAGGTCATTATTAGCAGGAAGTTCAATTAATCAGTTGTACATCATCTCATTTTGCAGCCAGGATTTTATTAAGCGAAACATTTTAACACAACGGGAAAACACAATGATGATAATGTATCACTGATTCTGCTAAACAGCCGATTCTGTCATCTATGATTCTATTAAGCGTAGTTGACTATATGAGAATAGATCACAAGGACACAATGATAATGAGACTGTGGCTACTGTGTTGGCCCAGCACTGGCCCAACTTTAGCCCAGTGTTGGCCCGATAAACTCACCTTGTTTTGTTTCCCTGCTCAATGAGGGCGTTGATGTCTACAAAAGACGTCACTGCCAGTTTCGACAGATCCTCGACGTATGGGCCAAGCAATGGATGCTCCCTCACTCTCAGGTTGTTTTTGGTTTTGGGGTTGAGGAGGTCACGCACGTGTTCGCAGTAGATCTCCATGTAACTCACCTGCAGTCAGGGCAGTGGGGCAGACATGTGATCAACAGTGACGGGTCATTCATATGTATATGGACGTGCGTGCGTGCGTGCGTGCGTGCGTGCGTGCGTGCGTGCGTGCGTGCGTGCGTGCGTGCGTGCGTGCGTGCGTGCGTGCGTGCATGCATATTGGTGCATATGTGTGATTGTGTGTAAATTACATGAATTTTAAAATGTGCATATAGTGTAGACATATGGATGGATATTATTTTTGTATAGATTTGAATGGTTGCACTTTGTTCGGCAAGAGTTGAAAGTTGACGATGAGTGATAATATGGTGTCAGCAGCAACAAACGCTGTACACAGTGCTTGTCTAAAGCTTATAAACAATGTCAACGACAGGCAAGGAGTTGGCAAGGCACAAGGGTATTGATTGGACTGTTCTCAGTGTCCAGTCATCAATGTAAGATGTGATTTAAATAATTCCATTCAGGCCATTGTTCTGGCTGTAGTCCACGCGGCCATTGTCTGTGTTCGGGCGCAGACTGGAGTAAACTGGAGCGCTATTTGGGCCTCAAAATGAGCTAAGCCTAAGACGCAATATTTTTATAGCATAAATATGACTGGGATGATGTGGAATTATTTAATTATCGCATCAACATGTCAAATTTAGACAAAACTATAGTTAATAACAGCAACATCGAGGTGTGTCCAGATTCTACTCAAGTGCCCTTCAGTTTTCTAAGATTCCTAAGACAAGTTTTTGTATGCGTCTTTGGGGCACATGCGGCAAAATAGTATGCGGCATCCCAGCGTACAACGCGTCATTGACGTGTTTCCGTGCTCCAAGGGAATCCCTGCAGGCGTGTAGGTGTGTCTAGGTATATAGGTATAAGTGTGTGTAGGTGCAGGTGTGTTAGAAGTGTATAGGTGCAGGTGTGTTACAGAAGTGTGTACAGATGCACATATGTAGCTGCTGCGTATGAGGGTATGTAGGTTTGAAGGATAATCTCTGCTTCTCCTGGCTCATAATAAATGATATAAGTCATCTCACTAAGACTCTACATACCTCGACAGAGAAGGTTGTGTCCTCATTTGCATAGTCGTCCATCTTGTTGAACAAGTCTTCACACAACTGAAACACAAAAGTGCAACCTGTGTATAGGAAAGCAACATATACTTTATATAATACTCAACATATAGTTCATATATAATACTCAACATATACTTCGTATAATACTCCAAAAATACATCATATTGTACTCAACATACACAAACTGTACTTCATATATCACTCAAAGTATAACTACGTTGTGTCCCTTTAAAATCACTGATGAATCTCAATCAGATAACATTAACTACTAGTACATAATAATTTTAGTCGATTTAGCAAATTATGCTAAGCATCATAAACAACATTTCTTCTTGCTATAAAGCCAAAAGTGCTTAAGGAGGGAACCCAACTCTAAAAATAACTGATGATTGCCACATAAAATTGCTTGTTATAAACAAACTGGCCATAAATATGTTATCCACGTGTCTTTTTTTGTCTCTCAAAACATGTATCCATCCACTTGTGCAATCAGGAGGAGTTTTAACTATTTATTTTTGCTGAATGGTCATATAAACAAGCTATAGCCTGTAGGCTCCTACCTGTGGGATAACCCCTGCTTCACCCTGATCATTTCGTCCCATCATGGTATAGCTCTTTCCTGCTCCCGTCTGTCCGTAGGCGAAGATGCAGACGTTATAGCCATCAAAGGCATGTTCCAGCATCTCAATGCCAATGTCCTCGTACACCTGCGACTGAGATGCAAAGTTCGGGTCATCCGCCTACAACACAAACAGCAGGAGTAAGTTACATTGTCAGCCATCTTGTATCACCTTGTTAATGTACATTGTCGGCCATCTTGTATCACCTATGTTAATTCACATTGTTGGCCATCTTGTATCACCTATGTTTATTCACACTGTCGGCCATCTTGTATCACCTATGTTAATTCACATTGTTGGCCATCTTGTATCACCTATGTTAATTCACATTGTCGGCCATCTTGTATCACCTATGTTAATTCACATTGTTGGCCATCTTGTATCACCTCTGTTAATTCACATTGTCGGCCATCTTGTATCACCTTGTTAATTTACATTGCCGGCCATCTTGTATCACATTGTTAATTTACATTATCGGCCATCTTGTATCACCTATGTTAATTCACATTGTTGGCCATCTTGTATCACCTATGTTAATTCACATTGTCGGCCATCTTGTATCACCTATGTTAATTCACATTGTTGGCCATCTTGTATCACCTATGTTAATTCACATTGTTGGCCATCTTGTATCACCTATGTTAATTCACACTGTCGGCCATCTTGTATCACCTATGTTAATTCACATTGTTGGCCATCTTGTATCACCTATGTTAATTCACATTGTCGGCCATCTTGTATCACCTATGTTAATTCACATTGTTGGCCATCTTGTATCACCTATGTTAATTTACATTGCCGGCCATCTTGTATCACCTCTGTTAATTCACATTGTCGGCCATCTTGTATCACCTTGTTAATTTACATTGCCGGCCATCTTGTATCACCTTGTTAATTTACATTATCGGCCATCTTGTATCACCTATGTTAATTCACATTGTTGGCCATCTTGTATCACCTATGTTCATTCACATTGTCGGCCATCTTGTATCACCTATGTTAATTCACATTGTTGGCCATCTTGTATCACCTATGTTAATTCACATTGTTGGCCATCTTGTATCACCTATGTTAATTCACATTGTTGGCCATCTTGTATCACCTATGTTAATTGAAATTGTCAGCCATCTTGTATCAGCTCTATTAATTCACAATGCATGGCTATTCACCAAACTGTGATATCACACTGGCATATTATCCAAGAGAATTATTACAGTTTAGGTCATTAACACCATACGGATATTACTACTATAGAGCACTAATTTTTGTTGACAAAAGGTGATATAATGCAACATCAAGTATGTAAGAAGTTAGAAAAACTCAAGTGAGCACTACGTCACACTCTGGCAGGCTTGTTCATTCCAACACTACATTTCTCAGGAAAACATTCAGCCATGCTGCAGTTACTGCATGGAGACTACTTATTAATTTATATCCACCACAGCCAGATACTCATTATACTGCGCATCCCTCTATATGGGGCATTTTACACCATTTTTATGGGTTAGATATTGTGTTTTTTAGACCACCTGAGCCCACAGCATTACACACCTATCCCTCTATGTGGGATATTTTGCTCCCCTGTGTACAATCTCTGTAGAAGGACTTCCAGGGCTTATTATGTTTAATATCTTAATTTCTACCATAAAACTACACAAAACCGTAAAACTACACTAAACCATAAAACTACACAAAACCATGGCACCGTGCAAACGGCAAATAAAGACTAGTCGACACCTGACATGTTCAAAATGCGATAATTGGGTAGATTTTTTCAAAGTCGGGGTGTGAGCATTCATGGAAGGAGGTGCAGATGGAGGGTTTTTAGTTTGAGTGTCGAGGTTGTAAGAGGTTTACTGGCGGAGGTAGACGAGCGGAAGAAGTTGATTGAGATGATGACAGGAAAGGGTGACTTGGACAAGGCCCACCCAGATGGTGAGACTAGAGAGCTCAGTGAGAACAGAGGCAAGGAGGCTGGCGGTGAGGAGAGAAGCCAAGGAGACTGTTGAAGGGAGGAAAACAGCATTGACAGGACGGAAGGAGACAGAAGGAAAAGGGACAAAGAAGGTGACAGGAGGGAAAGTGACAACAGGGGGAAAGAAGACAGGAGTTAAGGTGGGAGTGAAGGTAACAGGAGGACATGACAGCAACGAGACGGACGGAAACCAACGAAGGAGCTACTCTGAAGCAGTGATAGAAGGGGTGAGGAGAAAAGCGAGAATATTTATGGGTGACTCTTTAATGACAAAAACAGGCAAGAAGCTTATTGAAGGAGAAGACATAGTAGTTTGCTTTCCAGGGGCCAAGATAGAGCATATAACAGAAAGTGTAGAGAAAGCGATGGGTCCTGGGAAGGGAGGGACCATTTAAGTACATGTAGAGACAAATAATGCAGACAGGGAGGGGCAACTGGAATAGTCCAGAAATACAGACAGTTTGTCTGGAAGTTAAAGCAGACAAGGGTAGACCAGATTGTTCTCTCGGGAATTTTGCCAGTAATGGGAGGAAGGGGGCAAACATATAGAAACTGCAAGAGGATGGCAATCAATGCATTAGTTGAGTAGATGTGTGGAGAAGGGGGGGTGGCATTCATAGATTTATGGGGATACTTTGTTGGCAGGGAAGATATGTATGTGAGAGATGGCCTCCATCTAAGTGGAAAGGGGGCAGCAGTTTTCTCAGAGAACTTGCTGCAATCTGTTGAAAGTGGGACAGGTTGCATTTATTTAAACTAGATGCACAGGGGGGATTCACAGAGAAGCCTGAAACTGGAGCCATAGATAAAGACAGCAAAAATAAATCAGCAACGAACAGCCTGGAAAACTGTTCTGAAGCTGGATATAAATGCGTTTGTTAACTTTGTTTAAATGCAAAGAGCATAGAAAACAAGAGAAGTGAACTAAACATTACGGTAGAAGGAATTGACCCTCACATTATAGGTATAATCGAATCATGGGCCACCACTGATATATCAGATGCTGAATTGGAACTGATAGGCTGTGTAATGTTTAGGAAAAATAGAATAGGAAGAAGGGGAGGTGGAGTTATTTTATATATTAAAGAATCTATCCAGGCTTATGAAATAATATTGGAAAGAGAAGCAGAAACAATCAAGAACTCAACGTTAGCTGTTGGGTTAGTTTATCAAAGTCCAAACTTAAGCATAGAAGGGAATGAAAAAGTACAAAACGCTATAAGGGAAGTGAGCAAAGGGGGTATTTTAACCATGATCATATACAATGGAAATATCTATAGAGTACGGGGAGTGAGGACCACAAGTTTTTAGTTTTATCACAAGATATTTTCCTTTCTCAACATGAGATAGAACCAACCAGGGGTGAGAATGTGTTAGACATAGTTTTGTCCTCACAGAATGAATTAGTTGACAATGTCAAGATATATGAGCCACTGGGGACTAGTGATCACAACCAGATACATTTTACTATCAAAGTAAAATCAGAAAGGAATAGTAAAAAGCAGAACAGGAAAAATTTCCACAAAGGAAGATATAAGGACATGAGGAAATATTTAGCAAAGATAGACTGGAACAACACACTGAAGAATAAGACAGCAACAGAATGATGGAATATCTTAAGGAGTGAAATTGAGTGCATCATCAATAAATTTGTTCCATTGAAAAAAAACAAGGGAAACAGTCCACAAATTAACTCTTATCGAAAGAAACCATTAGAAAAATTAAGTATACAAACAAATGATGTGGAAGTCATATAGACACACTGGAAATTATGAAGACTACAACATTTATAAACAAGCACTTAACAAAGCTACAACTGAAATTAGAAATTCAAAGAGAAGCTATGAACAAAAATTTGCTTGTAATGTAAAACATGACAGCAAGAGTTTTTATGCATATGTTCGGAGCAAACAGAAAGTCCAGGATAAGGTCGGTCCTTTAGAAGATAGTTCTGGAAATATAATATCAGTGGGATTCTTAATGGCTGAAGACCTGAACAAGTATTTTAGTTCGGTGTTTACCAGGGAAGATTATTAATTCACTACCAGTACCAGAGGCAGAATTATACTATTTAGGACAGTTAATTGTAACCCCGGAAATGGCAGCTAAGAAAATAAGGGCAATGAAGGATAATAAATCACCTGGAGTGGATGGGATTCCTCCCAAGCTACTATTGGAAATTGTAGAACAAATTAGAATACCGCTTGCAACAGTTTTCAACTTGTCATTAGAAGTGGGAGTAGTTCCTTTAGAATGGAAAGAAGCAAACATTATATCGTTATTTTAAAAAAGTTTGAGAAACAAGTCAGAGAATTACAGACCAGTGAGTTTAACATTGGTGATTTACAAATTATTAGAAAGACTAATTAAAGATCACATGGTGGATTTTCTTGCTAAACATAACTTGATAAACCCATCTCAAAATGGTTTCTAAAAGCGAGGTCATGCTTAACAAATGTTATGTTTTTTCGGAAGATATCACTAAGTGGGTAGACGAGGGATCACCAGTAGATATCGTCTACTTAGATTTTCAGAAAGCTTTCAACAAAGTGCTACATCAAAGATTACTGCTTAAACTAAAGGCCCATGGCATAGGAAATGGTACAATTAACTGGATAGAAAATTTGTTATGAAATATGCCTAAAAGAATATAGTTTAATAATACTAGAGACCAGGAGATTGAGAGGAGATCAGAAGGTTTAAAATATTGAATGGTTATGAAAATATTGATAGAAATATTTTGTTCTCAGTTAAGGAAGATAGAAGGACTAGGGGACATGAAGTTACATTAGTAAAGGAGCAGTGTAGATTAGAAATAAGAAAGTTCTCATTTTCACAAAGGACTGTATATGATTGGAACAGATTACCTGCTGGTTGTGTAGGTGCTAGTATCGTGAATATGTTTAAAAATGAAATTGGCACATATCTCAGAAGGGCGGGCTACACATAAATAAAAAGGGTTGGACTCTCGGTAAGTCAAAAGGCTTCCTTGTCCATCAGCCATTTAGAGTTAATTCTCTGGGTGGCAATCTTGTTCAATCTTGTTAAATCTATGTCATATGAACATTATATATTGCCTACATCCACCTGCTTGGTGTTAGATTTTTATTAGAGATTCACTACAATTTGAACCCTCTGGGAAAACATCAAACCGTAGCGCCAGAAGGCCAGTTATTGCACACACATGCAGGTGATGTTTACAGTAATAAACATTTACACATGACACCCTATGTAGTCATCGCCCGACATGTCAAAACTTTCACAACACCGACTCTTGCGTACAATAAAACTGCCTTAATTAACAGAGGAGTCCGACTGTTAATAATCGACGCTCTGAATCGGATTTTTATTGGCCAGGTGGGTGGGCGTGTTGTTGATACGATCAAGGATGTGTTTATTAACGGGTCGAGTTCGCGATCGCGGGTGCAATAATGGCACATATCAATAACCTTTTATGCAAACATACACGCTCATCCTGGTGTTAGACTCGGGCACTAACGACGCCTTACATTCCCCCCACAACATCCGGATCGCTGCCGCGTTTCTCTACTACATACTGCGTAACTGCGTGTCACTTCACATTATTATCACGTTAGTTGGGAAGAAAAATCAATAGTGTCATTCCTATTGCCAGGCCAACACAGTTATCTCGCGATTACCATTACGCTGCCTCGACTGTGAGCAATGGGGAGGAACCAAAACAAATCTGTTTCCATCTGCCGACCATTCTTGGAAAACGCAAATTCCGCAAAATTAAAGGTTTAAAATTCGAACTTTTTTTCATAAAATTATGGCACAGAGTGTAATGCTTTGACAGCCAAAATGTGCTTAAGAAAAATATAATATCTGTTTACAAATATCGACCTTGTTGTTCAGTGTGCAATGTAAATAAAACATCAACCCTGCCATTCAGTGTGCAATGTAAATATCAAATATCAACCTTGCCATTCAGTGTGCAATGTAAATATCAAATATCAACTTTGCCATTCAGTGTGCAATGTAACAAACAAAACTGTCAAATAAATGTAAAATGGGTCAAGAGGCCCTGAAGTCCTTTGGAGTAACACGTCGATATGTGACTCCGGCTGACCAAATGAGTGATAAGTCGGAAAAATTGTAACATTGTTTTCTTACATTCTTGTAAAGGTTGGGCAGGGTGCTTTACACGGTTTCAAAAATTATGACTGCTACAAAAATTTGCGAAGTTATGGAGCATTGAACATGGTAGGGGTCAAAAAATGAAAATGAAGAAAACGGCTGTTGAAGTTTTATATTATATATGCAACTGGATTGCATGGAAATATTACATACATGACATTCAAATGTGGCACACAGTATGTATGTTACGTTGCAATGATACACTGGAAGTACAAATGTGCTGCTACAAAGACTTAGCAAGTTATGCCAGATTATGTCTTTATGTGTAAAAATAAGTTTCTGGCACAATACATAACATCTACTGCTGGGGGTGGTCAAGGGCCCTTCTCAAAACCACATCTCTAGATAATGTAAAACTTTTGCACTTTTGGGGTCCCTGAGGTGCCCTTAGAATGCTTCAATCAAATACAGATTTCTTGTGTATAGTGGCAGCACCCTAAGATACATCTATGCCAAATTAGAAAAAAAAGTTGCTGAACAGTTTTTGACAAAATAGGTAAAATGTGACAAAATACCAGCTTTTTGGGCCCTTGGGGGCCCTACGGGATCCTTAGAATGATTCAATCAATTACAGATTTCCCGTGCATAGTGGCAGTACCCTAAGATACATCTATGCAAAATTAGAAAAAAAGTTTCTGAGATACGGCAGCTAACGGCAGACGCAGAGTGATGGCAATAGTCCCTTGGACCTTCGGCCCAGAGGACTAAAAAGGACAATGGTTATTACATTTTTAAAAACTTTGTTCATTCAAATATATTTGGCATGTCAAGATGTCAGAATATAGTTTATTTATACAATATACAGCTGTAACATGATTTATGATAAATACTATCAGGCTGCATGAGTCATACCAAGAGGACAAAACGGTGTCCCAATAGGGATACTTAAGTCAAGTTAATTGGATTACCCTCGGTTTATAACAGGATTATGTGCAGCTTAGAACTGATCTCAGGAGGCAGGTCAGCAGAAAGATGTGTGAGATGTGTGTAAGATGGCGGTCCTTTGTGTGAGAGTTACTAGGCTGGATCGTGTCTTGGCCCAGTCAAACATTCTGATTCGGTCACAAATTGGTGCTTAATACAAAGAGCCTGCAGAGAAATACCAAGCATATGCACAAAATGCAGCCAATACTTCTTGTTATAAGTCCTACAAATGACATTGTTTTCATAAGGTGTTAGGCTGATTCACAAACTTGTTAACTACAGTGTGTGTAGAAAATGAGTGCTAATTACTCAGGGCATTAGCATGTACTTAAACAATTCTCAAAAGGTGACAGCATTTTGTGTAATTAAATATTATATTTCAGTGTAATATTTAAAAGCCAGAAAACGTTATTTTTAGACTGAGAAAAACAGCTGCAGTTTATAATTTATTATTAAGAATAATGGTGATCTGCAGGTGCCTCAGTGTAACTAGACAACATAAAGCAACTTTTGGTAGTTTATCAAAAGGGTCTTTGCACAAGATTAGCCAGCAGTGGGTGGGTCAGTAAACACCAGAAGAACAGATTTTCAGAAAACAGGCAAAACGAAGGAGCTGAGGGGCGAGGCTGGAGTGAAATGTTCAAGAAGATGTTAGTGAGGACTCTGTTAAAGTGAGCTGTGGAAAGAACGGAAGGGGAACAGATATCTGAACAACTACAAATAAGGATTCGTAGAAAACTCTTGTTTTGCAGAACTGAGCTAATATAATTATTTTAGATGAAATGGATTGACGTTGTCTTTCATTGGACTCTTCTGAAGTGATCACACGGCTGCTTGAAGCAACCATGCAGAGAAACTGAAGACTAGATCAGCATGAATCCGGGGGAATCAGTGGAGGTGGAAGATGACCCTTTGAATGATAAAAAGTGTTTCTCTGAAGCGTGGGAGTTTACTAGGTCATGTGAGTCGTCTCATCAGATGAAATGATGTATGTGTAACGTTAGATGCCTCTCAGAGGGGGAGTTTGCTGAAAGCATTGCACATGGGAATCATAGACATAAATTTGACTACAAAAGAATCTTTGCAGCATGTAAAGTAGTCTATTTGGGGAAACTGTCCACTAAATGGGGCAGACTCCACCAAGAGACTCATCCGTTGGCCACTTCTCTCCAAGCTGTAGTGGCAAGTGGATCTTCCCATATTTTTTGTTGTGACAAGAACTAGCTGTTATCATTTTTATTTGTTTGTGTTACTGAATTATTCATGAAGTAGGAATGTGTGAACAGGGGATAAGAGGCACGTCTTGTGTGGATCACAGTGGAGTGTTGGGGAAGACCAACGATAAGACTGTGTGAAAAGGTATTCAGTGGATAGGGACAGGATGTGAATGCGTATCATTTCTTAGCAAAGTCCTACTAGGATATTGACTTACTTAATTACTTAATCCTCTCCGTGTGTGTTCACACATAAAGCCAACTAGGATATTGAGCTGATGGTTTATTTCAGAGTTTCTTTCTTCTTCTTCTTCTTCTTCTTCTCCTTGGCAGCCACCATCCATTGAGCAGAGTCTACTCGGAGATTATCCTTCTCCAGAGTTAGTGAGTCCACTACAAGTTACACATTTACCCCTGCATGGGGTATTTTACTTTCCCTGTTGTAAACACCAGATAGAAGGAACCAACAGCTTATAGTGTCTCTTCCAAAAGACACAGGTGAGGTGAATGAAACTGCTCAAGTTTCAAAAATGGTGGTCAGTACCAGCATTCGAACCCTGGTTCATTTAATCAATAGTCGAGGACTCTAACCAAGCAACTACCACGCCCCACTGACTCGAGTGGAGAATGAATGAGTGAGAGAGACAGCAGTGAAATGGAATCAGTGATGGACAACCACAGAAATGAAGGACAAGCATCTGTGTCAGCCTCGCCCCAGACATCAGAGACAAACAGAAGAACAACAACATCATTAACTGTTGTGATATATGTCACGCTACCAGTGAACGAAACATCAACTGGTTAACTCTCTGCATCTTAATCCTGGCATCCGGTAAACAGGTATGATGCAGTGACATTTGCTAATAATGTAACCCAAATAAACAAGAAATGGATGAATTATTTATAGGCTGATCAATACAATGACATAGCAGAGGTTGCTGTGGTGAACAGGTACGTTAACAGCGTTTCAAAAACACACCTGAGCTGACTAGCTTGTACAGGTACAATGAAAATCCAGCTAAATAAATAACTATAAAAAGATAAAAAACAGAAGGCAAGTGGTCTATGGAACATTTGGCTATGGAGATTCTAACATTTTTGTATCTATGTCAAACATGTCATTCTGAGATGTTTGTTAAATGTAAATTTTGTTTTAAATATAATTCATGTTGCCAGCATTTACACAATCGGTATCTACTTTGTAGCTTTCATTTACCATCC
This sequence comes from Escarpia spicata, assembly GCA_963995525.1. Lineage (NCBI taxonomy): Eukaryota > Metazoa > Annelida > Polychaeta > Sabellida > Siboglinidae > Escarpia > Escarpia spicata. The sequence continues at coordinate 47,915,815 of OZ023214.1, forward strand.
TCTGTGCTAATGACTAAAGTTCTTACCATGTATCCAATATACACTGTTCCTTCCCCAATGTTACTTCATGTCATTTCTTTCTATCTTATTTATACAGACAAATTTCTGTCAATATTTTGATAACCATCCAATATCTGAAAAATCTATTTGATCTACTCATAATCGCCTGGGTCCGGTTTTATGAAGCCTACTTAAAATACACAACTACTGAGCATTATACATTTGCATAAACTCTAAAGTTTACTTATTTATAAAAACATATAATTTATTAAGACAATTGGTTTTTAGTATTAAGCATTCTTAGCCACTCATTAAACCCCCCTGCTCTCTAGGATTATTAAATTACATTCTTTCATGTGTTTTTTAGAGACGATGTCTCTCAGTTGTGTGGTGGTGTTCGTCCTTCAGTAGCAAAGATGACCATATTCATCATCATCCATGGCTTTGTGGGTTCGGAGGTGGCTGATGAGGCCTATCCTTGCCCAATAGTTTCTGGTGCAATGGGGGCAGGACAACACTGCTGGCAGAGCTGAGGCAGTGGAGAAGCTGCCTGTCCGAGCTTTGTGCATTATCCGCTTGGTTTTGGTTGTCTCGAAGCGGTGCTACTCATAAGTAGTGACTCCCTTTGAGCTTGCAGAATGCCAACCTGGTCGGTCCTGAGCGAGGGTCTCCCATGAAGCAGAGTTGATGTCAAGTCCTTCATGGAGACTTTCAATGTGTCCTTGAAGCATTTCTTTTGACCGCCATTAGTGCGTGCGCGAGTCTGCAGTTCGCTTTGGGAGATGGTCATTTGATGACATTCTGGTGATGTGACCAGCCCAGCAGAGTAGACACCTGCAGCATTGTGTCTGCTCAAGGATCTCAGTGTCACAAATCTTGCCCTGCCACTTGACTTTCAGCAGCTTGCCAAAAACAGCACACATGGAAACGATTGAGTTTCTTTGCATGTCGTTGGTAGACAGTCCAGGTCTTGCATGCACAGAGTAGGGCAGAAAGGAGTGAATTTGTCTGCTACTGTCAGCTTTTGGTTGTTCACTGTCAGAGTCGGCTCTTGGTATGGCTTCCCTGGCATTGGTTGGTACAACATTTCAGTCTTCTTTGCACTGATGGCCTCAATTGTGTACAGTGCATTAGAATGACCACTGTTTGCACAGGAATGTCTGTATCACTCAGAGCGCAGTCGGTGCAATGAGGTGTGGTGTTGTGATGTGATTACTGTTTTGATGATATCATCTGGAGTCTGGTCATAGCTAGCAATCTGAGTAATAACTGAGACAGAAGTATTGTTGCTGTGTATTTTGGTAAGGTGAATGCACTGATTCACTAGAGTAGTCTTATTCACATGAAGAAATAAGACTGAGCTAATGCCATATTTCTTACTCAGTGCAGAAGTAAGCATTATGGTTAATTCAGAATTATACATATTTTCCCTGTTATGTTAGTTTTATCTTCCTAAGTTCAAACATTGTTGAAAAGCTGGAAATAAAATATATTCTTTTAAATAGAATCTGATATTTACAATTAACTTACTTATAAAAGTCTACCAGATCACCTGGCCAAATTAGGTCAGTGTTGACTAATCATAATACTTGGGTATAACTGTGCAGCTTTGCCAGATTATTTCATTCCTAAACACACCAAACATCAGACACTCACTTAGTTTCTCAAATAATTACTGTTTGTACAAAAAATGCAAAAAACAATTAGTGTTTTTTTTGTTCCCATTATTAGAGACGCATTCGTTCGATTACCGGCAAACCCTTTATTAAAGGACATTCAAAGATTGCAGCAGCAAATACAAAATGGCAGGTTAACAAGTGCCAGCGCAGGCTGCAGGTTGAACCTTATCGTTTGCCTCACTGCAATACAGCAGTTATTTTAGAAGAGTATCTACTTTGCATCATACGCACGACAATAACACAAACACAGAAACCCACGCGGTGTATTTATACACAGGACACAACAGCAGAACCTTGAAGGGACAGACCACTATTTATAAATCTATTCTGTATTATCAACCACAATCCATTGCCGACTCTGCCTTTTCAAACAATCACCAATTACATGTAATAATATTTACACTGTCTCCATACAACAACATACATTTTTATAGTTAGTTCAATGATCTAATGACCCAGAAAATCTACTTTGCGCTTCCCTGTTATTCTACGAAATGGTCCCTTGAAATTAATATGAGCCATAAGAAGGTTAGTTATTTAATGGTTTTGATTGTCTATATATAATTTTATGATACACAAAAATCCAAAAGATTAAGTGTTGTCTACAGTCACCACCTTTTTTTATGAGTTTCCTGTAATTTTTACAGATTTCTGAAATGTGACTTTTAATCTTTTAATGTGTTGGATACATTCTTTATGGATTTGTATATTTTAAACAATGTAGGCATATGCAAATTAAATAGACTGTACAAGATCAGATAGTATATTTATATTTCTGAATAAACATGACTTGCTCAACACAGCATCATCTCAATTATTTTTAATAAAATAAGAAAATAATAATTTTGATTGAACTAAGAATACATCAACTTCATGTATATAGTTTACCCATGAATACCTCCAATGGGAGAATTTATGTTGTATTCAAGATTAAAACTTTCTTTACTTTTGCTGTGGCCAATATATGGAACGAACCCTCCATCACTCAAAAATCAACTGAAACTATAGCCATCTTCCGCTAAAAACTGAAGACACCATATTTGACCTCGTTATCGGCCATACCTGTATTATTGCCCACCTCCTATTATAAAATAATTAAAATGTTTGTAAATGGTACGTTAAGTGTCGTCCTCTTCTTAAAACAATGACAATAGTTCATTAGAAGATTGGTTATATGAAACTAAATCATGTCATACAGATGTTTCCATGTCAGCCTTAGTAACAATGCTACATAATGACGTGTATTTCACCTGGTAGAGGCTTTGTAAAATACACTTTGGATCTGAAAAATGAAAGTTTTGGATCTGAGAAAAGAACTATCCTCGAGCTCATTCCAGTACTTCAGTTAATAGCCTTAAATAATAATCGGATACTGTTTTATTAATGTAAATTTCAACAACTAGTTGCCGTTTCTTGATATCAAACATAGCCATTGTACTATCATGCAGTAGTGCACTCGAGGCATTCACGCAAAAATATAAGAAACATATAACTGATTATAGTCGCATCCACCGCACATTCTTTAGTGTAATAATAATAAATTTCTGTAGTGGCTAATTCCCCGAGAAACTGAGTGCGCTCTTCCACTGCATTCTTTTGTCTTTGGCAACATCGTCTCATGCCGTTAAGTGTGTGCTGCCGCTAAAATACTGGCACGACGCCTCGCTTGCCTTATCTCAGCGTTTTGCGGTACGCTTTGATGTCGCCAGCAGAACCACCACAGCAGCCAGGATCTATTGACATCAGCTGTTTGCAAATGCAAATTATCAATGCTGTAGTATCCCATAGTCTTTTAGAGATACTTTGATAACATTCTTACATCTGAATAACCAATGAACTTCAATTCACCACGCCTCCCTCGCAGAGCCATCACATCCACAGCAAGTGGTGAACGTATTGGACAACGCTTGACTTGACAAACTAGTAGTGCCACCTTCCGCATTTGTTCAAACTAGCTTCGGTGAGCGTACGCTGGTTTCACAAATTCATACCGTACCTACTTTCATTCTGGAAGGATCTCATTTCAGTAAATTTTAGTTACATGTATGTAAAATTATTCTCAGCTCTATCAGTGTTTTTATTATTGTTTTGAGAGCCGTTACTTTCCAATCGTCGGCGTTACTGGTGCCACAATACGAGCTTCGTACACTGTAAGCACAGTTTCCGTGAAACCTGCCCTGTGGTTGTGCAAATGGAAGAAAGTCAAACACGATCGTTGCCCAGGGCTGGGCTGTCAGGGTCCCACTCAATTTATGTCTTTTGCAAGGGTCGATATTGCAGGGGCAGGGGGCGGTATTGCAAATCCATATTATCGTCCATGCTCGCAATACCGCCCACCCCCAACTTTGGCAATATCTCGACCTAACCGCCCATGGGCGATAATGCGGTCAAATATGGTATTTATTCAAAATTTTCCACCCTAAATCCTTTATGATCCCTGGGGACATTGGCTCCGATGATCTGATGACTTTTGCACATCCTTCTTTATAATAAAATGCTTAACAATTATGGTTTATTGTGCTTTGAGCTCAGTTTCTCGATGAATTTGCCATTACAGAAGTTTAGTATTATTACACTAATGTGCGGTGGAGGCGAGTCAATTTGCCCAGCGTAACACCTCCATTACAACATTTATTGTATCAGATCTCTTCATTAATCAGCCAACCAATAAAATTGTCCACCATAAGGCACTAATTCAACATCTCTGACGACCTCATTAGTTCTCAGCTGCTCGTCACTGCTGCGTTCTTACTAATCCACAGACCCACGAAATACACCGCATAATGAATGGCAGGACAATACATCCACACAGTCGCTTCCACAATTCTGATATTGACATCTGCTGCAAGAGGACACACCTCGCTATAATTAACTCTCACCAGGATCAAAGTCGCCAGCAGAATTGATTAACGAGCACCAGTTATGTCAGGCGCATGTTCCTGCGATGTGATCTCCGAGCCGGGGTCACAAATCATACTAATTACACTGGTTTGAGTGCACTTGTAGTGTCAAAACCCAACATCAATACACTCCATCTTCCGTAGGTACAATCGACGGGAGTTCGCAGTCTGTTATTTTTCTCATACAACTCAGTATTGATTGCATGGCTTCCGAGAGGAAAAATATGTTATATAACGCATAATATAGTGTAGATATTGTAGTAGCTTGATCGCTGTGCTACTTTTGGTCATTGCAAAATACACTGCACAACATTACAACTTGTTCCCCGCTCTCACACTGGTTTAGTCTTCCTCATTCCAAGTACTTACATAAAAGCTTTAGAGCCTGATTACGTTATTTTTAGAGTGCTGCTAACAGCAATCTAATTGGAGCTGCAGGCATACAGTTTACACGTCCGAGATATTTCTATTGTCTCTGAATTAACCCGACATGTGCATTAGTGGTATACTTAATCCTTTAATCCAACACCTATACATTAGTGTCAAGTTTAATCCAGGATTAACACATGCACTACTGTATTCTCATAGAGTACTATGAGAATATTGTGGATGTTCTAGTAACTAGAGAATTGGTTTTCTGCATGAAAGAACTGGCACTATCCTTTATGTTTGTTAACTTTTTCTAGAAGGTTTTATTTGACCTAAATAGAATCCACGTACATTGAAACCTAAATAGTGAGGTGACCATATTAGCGGAACTAATTTCCTATACTTTGTTGTTACGAAAATCATTTGGGACAGTCCTAGGTTGTCCTTAATCGCAAGGTGGCTGTATTACCAGAGTGACTGTAAAGTAAGGTTTGACTGTATAACTATAAACGTAATATATATATATATATATATAATATATAGCATTGAATTTTTCAGTTGTTAATTTTTAGTGCAGCATGTCTACGTGACGTTCTGTGATATCAGTGTCAAGCTTAGAACTGGAAAGGACACATACACAATTACTGCTGGCTGAAAGTCAGACAAATGTATTTATATTCACCGACGGCGTCTCTTGAAACCGAGAAAAGGGCAAAAGTGTCAAATCATCTTATCTCGCTTCCGGCTCTTGGGTAGGCGTGAAAAATGTCACTCCAAAATATGACTCGTATCGTCTTTTCACAAAATGTCACACTCTAAAGGCTACAGAGTAAATTGCACTGATGACGTCGAACACAATGCCATCAAAATTGACATAAAATGCTATAATTTATTTAATTTGAGTAACGTTGTTGCTACTCTCCTCTATATTCCCATAGTGTGGGATGAGGCCTATTATCCATACTTATTTACAGTTTCCTAACTGAATCACTCCCGCCGCAATATCGGGTACCAAAATAACGCAGTCTACAAATGAGAAATGCCTTTCACATTTACATGAGAAATGCCTCTCACATTAAAAAATTCAATTTTATCCCCCTACTAAAAGCTCTGTCATAAAATACTGGCGTGCAACAGGCAAATAGTTTCATTTTGCAAATAACAACCAATCAAGAAAATAATAACATTTTGAAACAAAACACACACAGTATATAGGAGCTACTTAATTTCCACTAAAATGTCCGGGAGCTCTTTACTTTAGACATCAGTGGAACAAACTCCTGTTTAAAAATGAATATTTTTACTCACGTTAGTTTGTGACCAGTAGGAGTAGTCATAGTTGAAACTCTTGATTTTGCCGAAGTCGTAGCCTTGTCTGGGGTCTGTGATGGCTGCAAGAACAAACAGTATGGACGTCACACAAGACCAACAATCACAAACACACGAGATGAAGGATAGCTTTGAAAAAGAATATCAGAAAATTACTTTTTAGACCCATCTGGGATATGGATATCTGACTCTTACAGGCAACATGTCTGATTTTATTATGTATCGAAGTGGAAAAATCAATCTCTAGCCACTAACAGAGGTGGAGTTTTGTTACAGTGGTGCACATAAGTTGTTCATATGAACTGAAGCACAAACCACTTGTCTAAGATTACATGCTGACACGTGTAACCTTGGGACACTACATGACACCAGGGCTGTATTACCATCACTAGTGATTTTTTTGTCGGATGGATGTTCCATGTACAAGTGATAATATTATAATAACGAATTCAACAACTAATCCTCCTCTATAGAAGTGCATATCAAATTTTAAGATTATCATGATTGTGTTTTTGAGTGACGTATAAATTTTAATACCACAATGCAACACCTTTCCCACAATGCAGCACTTTCACCATGATGCAGTATATTTCCCACAATGCAGTACCTATCCCATAAAAATATAATTCAACATCTTTCTCATAATATAGCACCTTTCTCACAATGTTGTTGTTAATCATTTATATATTAATATACTAACTTTGGGGGCAATCTGACAGTATTTCCTCCTAGGTATTGATTTAAAGAAAGTTATTTGGAGTCACTGTCTTACTACTGCCACTGGTGAACCTCTATCCAGAGGGCACCACTGTGGCTTTACATTCGTTTTACCTGAATGAAATAAATATTTTGCATGCCATAGTTGGTGACTGCAGACATTAAAAGTTCATTGAAAATGAGTTTAAGATGAAAAGCATGCAATGGTCCTTGGTTTGTTGTTCCACTAACAGGTGGTAGAAAAACTGATGTATGGGGTTGTAGACCAACAAACAGGTCACCAACTGGGGTCACCAACAGAGGTCAGCACAGGTGAACTATTCCCGGTCGGGTCCACTGTGAGTAGTTAATGTCCACCAAAGTGTCTCCTGTGGATAAAACTGGATGTTGACCACCCTATATCTCCTGCTGGCAGTAATCACCAGGTCACATAGGACATGTCCGGGTATCTCATCTTTATACATTCCTGCTTCATGGAAAACTCAGTTAAGTCCAAATAAAAATGCTGACAATTTATCCCTGTGCAACAAAAATATGGTAAGATCCACTTGTCAATGCAGCTTGGAGAGCAGCCAATGAATATAGGTCTCTTGGTGGCGTCTGCCCCACTTAGTGGACAGTTTCCCCGAAATAAACTACTTTACATGCTCCAAAGATGCTTCTGTAGTCAAATTTGTGTCTATGATTCCCACATGGAATTAATCAAATAAACTTCCCTCTTGAGATGCACCTTGCATGTCTCCCAGTTACATGCACATCATTTCATCCAATGAGCTGAATACTTCCTCCGGATTTAGTAGTTTCTGGGAGGAGTACTTCAAGAAACTACTAAATCCGTATGAAGAATATGAGATAGAGATACCGCATACTGTAAAGAGAGAGCTGGAGGTGAGGACAATAACAGAAGAAGAGGTGGAGAAAGCAGTAAAGAAGATGAAAACAGGAAAGGCTGTAGGAGTGGATGAACTCTCAGTGGAAATGGTGAAAGCAAACAGACTAGTTGGAATCAAGTGGCTGACCAGGCTGTTTAATGTGTGCTTCACAGCAGGAGAGATACCAGCAGAGTGGCGAAGAGGAGTGATTGTGCCAATATGGAAGGGGAAAGGGAACATCCATGACCCAGGGAGATACCGAGGCATCACATTACTGAGCCAAGCCCTGAAATTGTTGGAAAGGATACTGGATGCTAGGGTGAGGCTTATATCATAGCGGTCCCGCTAGTTAAAGGGGGAGGTACCAATTAAAATAAGTCACAACAAGATCAAGTAAACTAGAATCAATATTTATTATACTCTCTATCTCTTACCCTATATATATATAATTACTTGCTAACAACCCACTGTGAAATCACATCCACATAGACTCCTGACCAGCTACACGGTGTGACCACACACACACCCTGCAGGCTGAGCCAGGCTCTTGCTCCTGCCTAGCAACTCCCTAATTTTCCCTCTACAATTCTCTATATCTAAACTAGCCTGACTATGGAATTTAAACCTATGGGGGGCTTCATCTTTCCCACCAAGTACACCCAAAGACAAAGCCATCTACAAGACTACAGTTAATTAATAACATGTGGTTTAACATGTGGTTTCTCTAAGACTCCAACATCCCTTAGAGAAATGTCATTACTATTCTTATATATTGCTTATCACAGAGGGCAAGAGCTACTGTTGGTGGTCAGCCCTGCCCCCTGCATGTTATGTCATTTAAGTCATCACTCACTCCTCTAGCATCTAATCACTAATGTTCATCCATGACCTAATTAATATAATGAGCCCTACCAGATTTACAGTGGAGAGCAAAATCGGAGAGAATCAGCTGGGATGAATCAGCTGGGATTTAGGAAAGGGAGAGGAACAGATGATCGATTGTTTGCCATCAGAAAAATTATCGAGTAGAAGAGAGAATTAAAAAAAGATGTAGCATTCGGTTTTGTAGATCTGGAAAAGGCATTTGACACCGTGCCGAGAGAACTCGCATTTGCAGTCATGAGATGGATGTAGGTTGGAGAAGCAGAAGCCAGAATGGTGGAGGAAATGTACAAGGAGACAACAGTGGTAGTGAGAGTCGAAGGAGAAACATCAGAACAATGAGTGCCCTGGTTTTCATTGTAGTGATGAACCTGATTAGTGGAAAGATATCGGAACAGGAAGAACTTAAGAAGATACTGTATGCAGACGACCTAGCAGTGGTGGCTGATAACAAAGAGAAACTACAGAAAGCATTGCAAGAATGGAGTGACACCTTCAGAAAACACGGCCTCCGAATGAATCTGGAGAAGACTGAAGTAATGTGGATAGGTGAACAGGTAGATCTGCATGTAGTTGTTGATGGAAAGACCATTAAACAAGTGAACAGCTTTGTATACCTGGGCGGTACAGTGTGTGAGGATGGAAGGAGTAGTAAAGAAATACAGAGGAGGGTGCAACCAGGAGCAGCAGCATGGAAGAGGGTAGAAGGCATTATGTGGGACAGAAAACTGAAGAAACAACTGACAGGAAAAGTGTTGGAAGCCTGCATTGTACCAGCCTGTCTATGTGGGTTGGGAACACTGCCACTGACAGAGTGACAGGAGAAACTACAGGTAGCAGAAAACAATTGGGTCAGAAGAATATGTAGAGTAACGAGAGAGAATAGAAGGAAGATTAAGGAATTGAGAGAGGAGATTGGAATGAAAAAACACTTAAAGAGGAAAGTAGACGGTAACAGAATGAGATGGGCGGGACATGTACATAGAATGGGTGAAGACAGACTGGTGAAAAGAGCATGGAAAGTAGAAGAGGGTGGCAGACGAAGGAAAGGAAGACCAAGGCTGAGATGGAACGACAGCATAAAGAGACCTGGGGAGGGTTGACGTGAACAGTCATGAATGGATGGCCATTGGGGACGAGAGAGAGAGAGAGGTGGAAAGAACTGATAAGAAAAGTAGAAGTTACCAAGTGACGTGGACCCCACCCCACAAAGGAGCAAGGGGAAGAAGCTGAATAACTCACATGACCTAGTAAACTCCCACACTTTTTAACATTCAAAGGGTTACCTCCCACCCCCACCGAACTCCCTGGACCCATGCAGTTCTAGTCTTCTGGTACCCTGTGGCCTTAAAGAACCACTTTGTGATCACTTGGCAAGTGCCAAATGAAAGATAACATCAAACCATTTATCTACATAACTAAATTAGCTAAATTCTTGAGAATAAATGTGTTTTTTACAATTATTCATCTATGCATGGCCTTCCCTTATCAAATAACTTTGTTTTTAGACATTATATTGCCGTGGCAGGGCTTCACTGATTTACACAATCGAATACTCTACGTTGAAACCTGAGTGGCATAGATATCTCACTGGAAAATTCAAACTAACTACACACTGACAGAGAAACTGTACGAGTGGAGCTACCTTCATTTACAGTCCACCTTTTCTCCATGTTAATTACTTTTACTACAAGCAATAAAGTGATCATAAATGATAATGTAATGAATCCCACACTCATTTGAAATGTCAAGAGGAGCAGGACATTCCTGACAAGCAGAATGACAGTGTGGCAGTCACACAGCGAGCGCGACAAAATTAAACCGTGTTCATTACGTGACACATATTTATTCGAGACAGAGCACCGTCAGCCATGCAACGCCATGGCAACTGTTTAATGTCACATCGAAGACCCCAAACAAAGGACATGAATCATCTTAAGTCCGCTCTGTTTCTGGCCTGAAGCGTGTCACAACGACATCGGTCGTCACACGCCATTTATCGGAGCCATTGGCATGAATCGATACCAAGGACAACGGAGATCAGAGGGAGACAGGAATCCACAGAGGGAAACTATATCATGGGTCCCACCAATCAACATGTCGTAGGCTGCGAGTGCTAAACAGCCCAGACACCGAGTGTAAAATGCCAACGGTTCTCAGAGGAAAGATGTCAAATGCCTGTGTCCACTGACAGGGCTAGATCAGATGATGATCACTGACCTGGGGTCAGTGGGTTTGTAGGTCAATTGGAGTCATTTGAGGTCAAGTTGATACAGCAAGTGAAATTATTGTAATCGCTGTGAGTGAGATCGTGTCAGGTGTTAATCGACCTTGTGCTCGGCTTGAGTTGATTGGTTCACGTATTAACCAGATGCAAAGACGTCAAGCGGGGACATTTTCTCCTATAAGTGGGTGACTCTTCATTGATAGTCTAGCAGCATGAATATGTGCAAAAAGAGAACTGACATATCTAGCTGACAATGGCAACTGAATAGAAACTAATATGTTTTCGAGTTATTTTAGACTTTTCATTAGGCTTGAGAAGATTGACAAATCTACGGTTTGTGCACCTGTTAGTCTGTGCGTCTCGGACTGTCAAATCTGTCCATCTCTATCTCCGACTGTCAAACTGTCGGTTTCTGACTGTCAGTCTGTCAGTGTCTGCCTGTGCATCCCTGACTGTCAGTCTGTGCACCCTGACTGTTAGTCTGTGCATACCTGACTGTCAGTCTGGGCATCCCTGACTGTCAGTCTGTGCATTCCTGACTGTCAGTCTGTGCATCCCTGACTGTCAGTCTGTGCACCCTGACTGTCAGTCAGTGCATCCCTGACTGTCAGTCTGTGCATTCCTGACTGTCAGCCTGTGCATCCCTGACTGTCAGTCTGTGCATTCTGACTGTCAGTCTGTGCACCCTGACTGTCAGTCTGTGCACCCTGACTGTCAGTCTGTGCATCCCTGACTGTCAGTATGTTGGTATATACTACACAGGACTGTGCAAAGCACTTTATATGGCACTCCATGGAAGAACTGTTCTTTCAAAAACTATCTCAACTTTTCTTGGAATCATTCAGCCATGCTGCAATTATGGAGCAAAGACTATTCATTCACATATCCACCACTGTCTACAGCCAGGCACTAATTTACACAGCTCTGCAAACTGAGGAAATATGCAACCAACAAAACTGCTAGTGCTATGACATGGCAGCAAGATGATTGAAAACTGCACTCTCTCGATAGAGAGTCCAATATATATATATATATATCTCGATGTAAAAACCATAATTACAGAAGTACATGTATTGTTGAGAAAACTACCTCCTGTCTACCAGCACCACATGATCGATTCACACAGCATGTTGTTTTTAGTTGTCAATCAGTTTCGGTGATCATGACACATGCTTATTTGTTCATCGTGTCTGGGATGAGCTACTCAGCATGCAGCCATCTATTGGAATATATCTAGCTGCCCCGTCTGGCCCTGTGAGTCACACTGTGTGCAGACTCCAGAGAAGACATCTACATCACATCAGGGGATGAGCGATAAATCAGAACAACCTAATAAAACAAACGCCATAGCCGAGTGCGTCAGCAGGAAGGTAAGCCGTGAACAACACTTGAACACTTCATGTGCGTCCAGGTCACGTTGATCAATATCAATAACACCATCCTGCATGACCCGTGACTCTAAAAGCTGTCAGAAAAAACTTATTACAATGGTGTCCGTGTAGGTAATTATGGCATGATGCTGCATATCTATAATGAACGCCAGAGTGATGGTTTCTATATTGCCATTTCCAGCAAACGACCATCGACGTATGTACGTTGTCACTGGCACATCTTAAATTGACCTCCAAATTACATAAAATCTTGTGGTCATTGCACATCACCGAAAATGGAGTCTGTCATGAATATTCTTAATCAAAAATTTGTGTGGGCATTCTGTAAACCAGCATGACAAATTCTTCTCCATTTCTTCCATACATGACAGATACATTTTATGGGGTCTCTAGCCAACTAATAAATTCCTGCACTGTGGCCTCATATACAGATGGATTACATGGCATCGTATTCCATGATATGATTACGAAACCCTAGATCGCATGTAAATATCAATACCTGAGTCTACTGCTGTGTGTGGTGAAGATATGTGGCTGACAAAAAACAGAACTTTGGCTGATTAATAAGCAACACTGTTGATGACTGTTATTAATAATCAAAAGAAAATGTAATAAATCTAAATAGATATAAAGATATATCATATGTATACATACCCGGGTATGTATGTACAATAAAATGTTAAGCACAATTTATCTTGTAATTTCTGCCATAAACTATATTAATACAAAGAAAATAACCGACGAGCCTATTTTAGCAGTGGAAGATCATTTACCTGAATGACAATATTTCTAGTGACATCATCGTGATTTAAGATCAGCAAAGCAAAGTGCCAGAAGTCATAACCCGAGAGGCGGCTAATAAATGCATTATGTCGTAAACCGAAGCAGCACTTTATGTGTGCCAACCATGAATATTTAAAGGAGAAGAGACTGTGATGGATTCGTGTTGGCAATCGGCCAATACTCGTTGATTGAAGCCAATATTCAGTCTAGGATGATTTGTTTCCTAATGTCTACTAATGGCAACATTGAGAAAATTACCAACAGCTGCAGGGCATATTTATGATCCAATAAAGGTATGATAATGCAATCCTTTATTTTTATATTAAATTATGACTTAGCATAGAAATCACTGACATTCCGCATTCGTGTTTCCATATAACACGAGCACAGATTTTATCTTTTGAATATCCTGCAACCTGGTGACAACATCAATATCATTCATTCCCCAAATCAAACAATGTCATATGTATGCTGGAGTATTTCTGGTAACCTTTTCCACAAATTCACCTCATTTATGCTTTGTCCATTTAGCAAGCTAAATCCATTTAAGAGATTAATGAGCGCACTAAAATCTCCCACTAATTCATCATATAAAGTCAAGTCATGACCTACACTCTTTGATAAGCCTGGACAGAGAATCAAACATGACCACTTCCATCGGACATACCATTGAGAGTTGACTCTTCCTGCTGCATTGTGCTTAAATTTTATGTTTAGTTTTCTTCTTTCTATCTATTTTATACATAACTATATATGCATGTATTTCTTACTGTATGAACCACTTTTATTTTTACAAAACTCTTACCAATGTTCATGCGAACCCCCTTTTGCAAAACCTCATTTCTGAAGTGAAACCGCCCCCTTTTAACCATGTTTTTGGTGAGCATCAAGTGGGTGTACTTGGAGGGTAGGGGGCTAGAAAGAGGGTATAGTTTGTAGATTGTTGTTGAGCCTCAATGGAGGTGCAGTTGACATTTTTTCGTGAGCATCATAACCCATCATTACCGCATAAGGCTCTCTTACAAACAATAACACATTAGGCCCCTATGATAAAAATAAACCCTCTTTTTGAATAAAAATACACCTGGCTACACCCTGATCCACCGACGTCCATTGTACAACATCCACCTATTTCTGTATGAACAATTTGCAAGACAATGACGTGTATCTGCACATCGCTCCCACCTAACATGTGAGCCATGCGTGTAATGACAATGCCAGCCACAGCACTCCACTTGATGTCCATTAAGATATCCCATCAGCAAATATAGAGAAGACAATCAAACGGCTTCTGCGTTCTATTTTCAAACTGAATTAATATCATGAGAAGGCAGTGTAGACTGATTAACTGTTCTTCAAGAGGGAATAATCATGTTTTGTAGGACTATTAATAAACCATGACATATGGTGGGTGGTCGTTTCAAGATTGGTACATGCTACCAACTTTTCACTAAATGTTTTGACCAAGCAAATTTTAGTACTTTTATACCAGTAAATACATATATACACAGTTTAAACTGGGCTTGTCAGGTCTTCATTTTTTTTATATAATGTTCTTAATACTATCAAATAAATATGCTAAAGGTATGCTGCCCAGCAGTGCCTGCAAAGTCTTATTTAATAAGAGCGAAATAGTGTTCGTAATTTGAATGTTGCAACTACAAAAATTGTAATTGTATACCAAACATTCAAATAGTAAACATAGCTGTTGTGGTGGCAGGCGAGGCTAACTGCAAGTTCCTGGAATTGAATCAAGATTGTAAGTATGTAAGTGGGGTAAAATGAACATCTGATTCAGCAAACTTTCTGTTAAATGACTAAAAGTAAAACTAATACCATGCGCATCCATGGTTTGAGATGACGATCCCTGGTGACTGAATAAACAAGTTTCCTTTAAAATGCATGGTTAAAGTGTACATTGCGTTCCTCAAATATGTCTGTAAAATTGTCAAAGTGAGGTTTCTGTGCATAAAATGTTATACTGCTACTCATACATATATTCCGGTTTCTTGGAAATGAATGTCAAAAATGTAATACTTATGTTCCACTTTCTTAAAAATGAATGTCAAATAAAATACTTACTGGTGGTGAATCCTGACATGGAGATAATACAGGTGCAGTCGCGGTTCAACTCCCGCTTGTTGAAGGGACGCACCCTCACTGCGACCTTCACCGACGACATCCTGGCACTTTATGGTGTGTCACCTGAAACATTGTACATTATATTCTCAATTTCAAATGAGTGGGTATAATTATAATTAAAATGCATCAAATGCAATGTTACATGATCTACTTACTTTAGACTGTCATAAAAACAAATATTTTTTGCACAAGAATTGCTGTATATTAATGACCTCATTATACATAATCTTTTCAAAATTCCTCCTGTGTTTTGTTAATGTGGAGAACCCACACACTGTTTGTGGATATATATCCATTGATGCTCAGAATTTGAAAACCATGCAATTAACTGAAAACATGGTAATGATCAAAATTATATTACCTTCTATCCACATTAATTATAATAAGTAAATCAATACTTCCTAATCCCCGAGGCTAACCTGCTAGCTGAGAGTGCAGTAATTTTCAGCAAGGAAGCATAAATCAATTGTTGTCATAACTGATGTTGGTGAGTCCGGTGGGCTAATGGATCAACTTCCTAATTACCATCAACAGAAACCAGGCTTTGGATTCTGGCCCAGTTCTACAACATGACTGTATGGAGGGATGTATTAATAAGGAATTTATTTATATATTTTCATTAAATATTCTTCATTAAATACTGCATCAACTATATCTACTATGCATACCAGAAGGCACGGACTGATGGTGATTTGTAGGCGAGTGTAGCCAGTGCAAGAAGCAGCCAGCCACTCTTCGTTTGGACAATTTGTGTGGGTCTAATTAGCACGATGGATATGTTTTCAAACTGGTGGAATAACTGTGCATTGAGACAGACATATATATTCAACAATTACATCCCCTTTATGTCACTATATTAAACATTTTCCCCATAATGTTTAACAGAATTGACGCGCCATTTTAATGAATATGACAAAAGCAGTAAATAAAGTTTACATTTTAAACCAGGCTAATGTATCAATTGGAAAACAACTTAGATCACCATACCACCCATATTACCTTGATGCTAATTACATATTGTGTAATACAAATAAAAGGAACAATATAAAACAGATATGACAGTAAAGTTCATCATTAAAGCATGTACCCCTGGTGTATAACATCCAATACCAAAAAACCATCAATCCATTTGATCATCAGCTTAGACTATTTCCACCATATTGAAGTGTGTCGCAGATAACAAATCTATCATTGCGTTGATATGCCTCATCCCATCAGACTAGTAATTGTATATCAATCATTTTCTTGTTTTACAGTCAAATTTACTTTTTGTACATAACACATTGGAACCTTGTTCTATGGCCACCTCAGTAATACAGCCACCTTGCAATTAAGGTCACCCTAAAACAGTCCCAAATTATTTCCATATATAGGGAAAGTATAGAACATTAGTCCCGCTAACACAGTCACCTCATTATTCAGGTCACTTTTGTCCAGTCCCAAAGGTGACCTTAATTGACAGGTCCTACTGTACAGATGGTTTGGCAACTTGCAGAAACATTATAAAGAACAAAGGTAAAATCGACTCTATAAACAAATCCATCTGATACAGTAACCACTGTATCTATTTGCCTGGCTGAAGTTGTCACTGGTCATACCAGGTATTTGTGAACTTCGCAATAAATCAAACGGTCCCATCAACTGAGCATCTGAGTCAATAGTTTACAAAGTCAATGTTAATTTGTGTATGAGGCCTGTCATTGTTCTTGCGGTAAGGAGAGAGGCCCAAGATGCAGGATTGTGACAACGATGCAGGATTGTGACAACGTAGCTCCCAGGAGTCATTATAATGATTGGCTCACAACCTTGCACTGAGAAAACAAAGGTCAAAGGTCACTCTATGTAATCTTACATAATCCCATAAGCAGCCCTGTCACACTGGATCGATTCCATTTGATGATGGAACATTTCAATGCCTGACCTTGCTGTAGATCTCATTAAATAGCCACTCTGTAGATTAACAAATCCATACATGTAACTGGATCTATATTGTTTAATGGCATTATACCATATAAAATAATTATAATTGAAATGTGGTGTTACTGTTAATAAAAATGTTGAGTGTAATAAAAGGGGCATTAGTGTTAACATAAAATATGGATGTTAACATAAATTGCAAGTATCAGACAATTCAAATTCATACTTTTTTATCAATTCAATTAAGAACTGAACCAGGGCTTTTGTGGATATTAACATAAAATGTGGGTGTCAACATAAATGTTGGTGCTAACACAAAGCATGGGTGTTAAAATAAAATGTGTGTCACCACAACATGTGGGTGTTATATGTCAACACAAGCTAACCCCACATATATTCATCTATGCCAACTGGAGAGTGTCAGAGATACAACGGACATGTCAAGTTGATTGCATTGTAGCGGCAGTAGTCAAGGCGACCACACCAGAGAGGCTGGCAGGCAAAGGTAGTCCCCCCTCACTTCTCCTCGCATCCACAGAGCTTTATATAACCAACCACTCAATACACATTGAGCTGTGAGTACACGTCCGCTTGTAGTTATCCTGGATGCTAGCTAGACATCAACAGCGGTGCAGTGGTAACAGCGCTCGACTCGCAAACAAGAGAGGCTGGGTTTGAATGCATCTGCTGCTGGTTCAAAGCTTGGGAAATGTTGTTTTCAATGACAGATGTCGTTTGGGTGAGACACTAAATGTGATATGTACCTTCTACCTCGTGTTTATGCCAGGGAGAAAAGATCCCACACAGGGTTGTGTAACCTGTTGTGGACTTACAAAAATTGTGATTTTGATCTATGCATTGTACAGTACTGTAATTGTGCACCCACTAACATAAACTTGTGCATCATAGCCTTATACCACTTGTGCACTAGAATTTGTGGACACAGCAATTTGTTTCGGAGTACCGGGTAATGATGGAATAATAATCACTAGAGAACGTTTTTTTGTTTCATGCAACAATATAATGTATGAAATACAAGGTGGCTACAATGACAGAAACCAATTTGGATTTTAGTTGAAACCTCCTGTCTCATTTGACTGAGTTTACAATTACGGTGCATCAATTAAATGAATCATATTGAGTCAATTGTAACATTTTAGTTCATAGGTTCAGCAGAACTTTGTTATCTTTTGAAAGATTACATGTACCAATAACTCCCACTAATAGATTGTCCACTGGCCATATAAGACAGGCTGGTGAGTAGCTGGAATTGTCAACTTTTAGTTGATTTTTTTGGGCAATGGCTAAAATGAGGTTGTCCATTCCCTTACCTGGTATCAGTCAAGGAGGTATTTATTGACAGGAAGTTAGCTGAATTGGCTATCTTGAATGCGGGAACACAGCGACTGTGTTGACTATCAAAGAGCTGTGTGGATAAACCAGACAGCCTCTGCTATTATTGCAAGTTTACAATCTGAATGTTTTCTTTACAATTTCAACATTTCATGGGTGCAACTTTCAAACTGCGAGCATTGTTACAGGCTTATTTAATTAAATTTGGTTGGCAGTATACCTTCAACATGTTTATTCCAGTTTTGGAAACATTAATTAAAAATTCCAGAGCAGACAGCCTCGCTTTAACTAAATTTCAAAACTATATCAAAATGCTAAATTATAACAATGTTTATCATATATATATATATATATATATATATATATATATATATATATATATATATAGAACTGATTTCCCTCAAACATTATTGGTCTATTTTATACTACATACATTAATTCATTCTTTGTTTTCAACCTCGCCAATCATTCATAGGCTGATTTACAGATGAGATTGATAGTTCATTACGCATTACTGAACACAATCAAAATGTTGCAATCACTAAATATTTCTTTCAGAAAAAAGGTCTAACATTTTCTTGATCGTTTGACATTCACTACCTGGCACTCTGCCTAATGATGTATTGCAAATGATGTGACATTTCCATGACACAATTACTGCTGCACAACGGCTCCGACATATAATAAGTTTGCATCTTACGCAAATTTACTGAGCATTATTATATAGATGCACACGTGTGCACACTTACACAAACACATGCACACAGAATGTGCACACATGTTCGCATACACACATACAGAGTCGCAGACATGCCCGTAGACACACACAGACATACACACACAGAAATGCACACATGCATGCATACACACATACAGAGTCAGACATGCCCATAGACAAACACATACAGACACACACACATACACGCACACATACACACAGTGACAGACACATATACACAGTGACAGACACATACACACAGTGACAGACACACACACATACAGATACATGCACAAACACATATATATGCGCATGTGCACATGCAGTCACATGCACTCAGCTATCAGAATCAGACAAGGGGCATCCCATGTTGAATCTGTGAACAACTGATGCTGAGATCTGACAGTAGTGCAACCATGAATGTGCACGTGCATGTCGCATGCTGACTGACCCAACCCACATTCAATACTGTGAACGATTCTTAGTTGTCCATACTGGGGTAATATCACAGAAGTATGCCTACATTAGAAGACTTGTAACACCATAACAAAACTGAAGACTTTGACACGAGGACTGCCAAAGAAAGGAAAGAATAAAGATATATATATATATATATATATATAAATAATCTATATATTATATAGAGGCAGTGTAAGTGTATCCCCTTCCAGGTGCCGAGGTCCCCTCGCCTCTTTCTGTGTTCAACTGGGTCCTTGGTCCATTGGCTGAGTGATAGATATATATACCAATTGGCGATGTATTAAAAAACACAAATGTAGTTATTTAGAGTTATTTATTTTTCTCAGTGAATAAATTAAGTGGTCTACCATTTCACACATAGTGACACATTTGAGGTACGTTCAATTTGACTGGAAATTTTTATCTACTGTATTTAACGTCATAAACTGGCAACAGCAGTCTAAATTAAAATCAGAGGGAACGGTTTTAAATCAAAATACTGTTAGTTTGATAATTACATTTCACAGGTGCACAGTTTGATTGAGTAAGCTAGTATACATTATTCATTATTGATGATATGATTACGGAGGGTGTAAAGGTAGTTGGATGAGACATCAGGGTAAGAAGATTGAGAGGGAAAGAAATAACATGAAATCAAGGACCCGCATTGATGTCAGCCTCGTACTGGACATTCCATGAACAGAACAACCATATTAATATACATAATTATATGTTACAACTCTGTATATTATCACGGACGCTGATTTTCTATCCAAACATACTGCACAGATGAAGAGCTGTACAACATATACTGATAAGTTCAATGGCCAGCATCCCTGCTACATCAAAACTGTAGTTTTAAAGGGCTACTGAATGGAGAGAGAAACATTACTTAGTCATTGGGCAATGTCTAGTTGGCTTTAATTTTAGTCTCTTACGTCATCAAATTCTTCTAAACATAGAAATAACCGTGACAGATATATTCCACATTACCTACCTGTTCATCGGTTGTAATAAATAAACATATCACTCCAGGCAACAGGGTTGGTCAGTGTGTATTGCGTCCCATCTGGCATTACAGAAATGAGACATCCAACACGAAGCACTATGATAATGACCCGCTCACGTACCACACCTCACGCTGTCGATTACAACCAGACTCCCTCCACACCAATACTCCTTGATCCTTACGTCTTGCGTGTTCTTAACGTTTCAGTTTCTCCGATTATTTCATCAGTATCTCCTTTGTACAGACCTCTGTAGCAGAGTCTCCCGCCACATTATGTGCCAATGTTGGCTGCCGCGAAACAGTGTCTGTGCTTCACAAGGCACCAGTATTGATTGTTACCAGTCTGCAGCGGGCAACAAATTATTAATTACGCATGCCTCCCCCATTCATGAATGCATCAGCCATTCTCATAGCTGTTGAGCTGTTGTATAAGTAAAGGATGCATCATCACTGTCGAAGGGCCATCCGGGCAAGATATGGTCAAGAATACATAAATCTATAAAACCTAGCCAAGAGGTTTGTTTTTTGACATTCTACATATTCTGGCACTGCATAATATATGGTAAACGGCAAACAACGCATCTCATGGTGAATGCTTGCTGATCAAAAGAAACATGTATTCAATCAATGTTATTTCAGCAGTATTTTAATTCATATTTGATATTATTGTAAAATTTTGTTTATCAAATTTGATCAATCTCATTAGTAATTCAATCAATAAAAAACTTGAAAATGTAGCTATTTTACAAAATCATGTTTACTTTACAAAACAATTATTAAGTGTCGTTTCTCCATACAGCCCCTTCTGGGGCTAACCTAGGAATTGTGCAGTGCGCATTGCGAAGCACCGTGGAACTAAATTTGAAAAATAATTTTAAAAAGAAAAGTGAAATAAATAATTGTGTAAACCAAGTTCAATAATTTGTGCAGATTAAATACACAGTATCTGTCTGTATCTATAGTCTGGTAAGGTAGGCTAGAGCGACAAAGTGGATGGTACTCAGTCTCAGGGCTTATTGAAATGGGTGTAGACTGTAGTATGGGTAGGCTTATTATTTCTGGGGGAGTAGTAAAATTGTAATAATAAAAATAATGTTTTTATTTCAGACAAAAGTCCATATGTACATACAATACAAGTAAATAAAAAATAACTAAAATACAAAGATATAGATACACATGAAGTAAAATAAATGGTTAATGAGAGATATATATATATAAAATGTGCATTCAACTTTCAACTTTATTTAAACATAGGACTTCTAAAATGTATATCAGTATAAAAATAATTCACAAAAAGTGGATTTTAGACCGTTCAAGTCAATCAAGAGGACATAATTATAATAAGCTATATAATTATGGTTGAACGCATACGTTATATTTATAACGTCAACTGATGAATATCTGTATTGGTCTTATACATATTACGCTGAACGCACAGTTTCTAACATACATCGTTAATACTAAAGTCCAGCAGTATTTGAAGTCTGTAGTAGTAATGATTACAGTAGCAATGTCATGTGACGTTAGGCTAGCTGTCAGCCGCTGAATCACTGTCTCATTGACGCGCATAACCAAAACAAAACAGGACGATACAAGGGCTATTAACGCAACACACCTACTTTTCAATAACTACATGATCGTTCTTACCTATTGAAATGGCCTCGACACTTCTTCTGTCTCCGTCTTTTTACATGATGCTTATTTTTCCATTCATAATAATGAAAACATTTCCTCGTAGCCTCTTCTGCTCTTGGCACAAGCGCGAGTGACGGTCGTGCGCATGCGCCGTGTCACGGATTTTTAACGAGAGACAACGCGTGCGCATTGACACAGATTCGTGTCATTGGCTTTAGAAGAGTGACGTAGTACCCCGTATTAAAGGGCGGGAATGTTGCAAATTAACTTCCTTTCGGGCCTTCACCATTTACGATGCTTGCATCGTCCTAACCCTAATTTTGTGTTATGCTTCCACTGCCCACCAGCACAACATCGGCTGTTTTACTGGCTTGCTTTCAGCGGATGTGTGGCAGTGGTGATAAATAAATAAAAAAAACAAGCGATATGGTGGAGGTACGAAAACCTAGTGTGTTGACAAGTTTGCAGGTCTGTGGCTGTGCTGTTCCCCTCTCGGGGTACACCATGCATGATGACATTAATTTATGTTCGCAACTTATAGCGCCTGGTCGCTGGCGGGGTTGCAGTTCCGACTTGGTTTCGTACCCGGTCTGAGCTCCCTTGTCGGTGGCTTGTGCTAATGTCTGCAAACATGTCGAGCACACAAAGTAAACATGTATAATGCACGTTTGGTGACCTACGGTTGTTTGTTAACCATCAAACGCTCGTACCAAATGTGCATACAAAATAATAAATACATTTCACCAACCATGCATCACTTTTTAATTGAGTGCTTGTATTTTTGTAATGTAAATTATGTAATAAACATTTATAAAAGTGGCAATTAAAGTACAGTCGAACCTCGCTTTATGGTTACCTCAGTAATACAGCCACCTTTGCAATTAAGCTCACTTTGGGACAGTCCCAAATTATTTTCATAAGTAAAGTATAGGAAATTAGTTAGTATGGTCACTTCACTACTCAGGTTATTGTTGCCCAGCCCCAAGGGTGACTTTAATAGAAAGGTTCCACTGTACATGGTGACAACCAAATCACTATCCACCGATAAATAATGTTAATTATCAATTTTTGTGAGTGTGAACTTATTCAACCACCCCTTAATAAAGACAATACAAGACAACACCAATAATCACACTCCAAGCACTTTTATCAAGTAAATAGTTTATTTTATAATATATACATAAAAGATACATAGAATTGTACAAACTGATGGAAAACTATGGTAACTCAAATACCCGAGAATGCACATGCCTAGTCCTGCTGCAACCTTTCGACATAGACAACATGAAACTGAAATGTCACCACAGCCAAATGGTGATAATTCTGGAACCGTTACAGTGATGCTGCATTTGTGAACAGGGGACAGTTTCACTCACATTCTCATGAGCTCGGAAACAGAACTTTGCTCTTTAAAATGAATTTTGCTTCTTAACATTGATCTTGTACACTGCAAACTGTGAACACCAGGACACTTGACGGGGTGTCACAGACATAGTGGCCTTGGTGAAATAGGGGCCTTGGTGAAATGGGGGCAGCTTTTTGCATTTTGACAATTTAACAGTGGATTCTGTTAATGATGTATTTTCTCTACCAGCTCATTACCTCAGTGAAACAGTCCCCTAAACATAACTTTAACACAGCATCTATGAATGAGTGTCTGTGTTTTATAACGTTTTCGTAGTGTGTTAATGATAAAAACTTCCAAAGACAACAGTCAAAGGAATTACCAACACAGTCGATCATTATTTTACGAACAATAATCTATTTCACAAGCTTGTGAGAATTTTATTGCAGCAAACCACTGGCAAAAACACCATTTATTAACAAACACTTGTATTACTGAAACAAATCAATTAATCAATCATTTACATTGTATCACATCAGTTGTACATTATATACCAAATCAAATAGCTTATTAATTTGTAGTTTCACACATTTTCCATCAACAGCAGAAACTCTTAATGACAACCAAATATTATGCTTTTGTTCAACATAATATAATCCATGACCATAATGGAATTCATTATACAAATATCGTAGAAGAGGTTGAATGGTGTCGCTGTTTTATTGAGATTTAATTTTTTTGTATTATGCTGGTCATAATGAAAATTGGGCACATCTTCGTAATTTTGTCAGGAGGATATATAAATGGTAAGGACAAAGAAATATTTGAAGAATATAAGAAACACTTTGGACAAAGAAAGCCACCATAAAACCAACTTCTACGAGGGATATGTCAACCTCTAATCTCATTCACATAATACCTTTTAGAACAAGCACATAATAGCATTATTACTGCAGGATAAACATGCACCTTAAATCCAGAATTAAAGCTCTTGGATTTCCATAAAGATACATTCCTAAAACCATCTGAATAACGATAGAAATAACAGTATACAAGGACCTTTAAACAACACTTCTCCCTGGGAAGTCAACAAAGTTTAGTGTGAGAACAAGGTTCTCTGAGCTATTAGCAAAATGTTGTGAGCTGAGATAAAATTCATTATTAAAATGATCACAGGATCATTTAAATAAACAGTCAAGAGTGTAACTTATATTGTTGCTTATAAAACAGTCTCATAAGAGTACTTCCTGCAAAAATGATCAACACTTCTGTTATGACCACAGCATCAGTTACGTATGACATTATTGCTCAACAATATTAGATAGTCAATAACTTCTCCACAAAAAACATTTCATGATTATTATAAGTTCATTACCATCTACAAATAACCTAATAACCAGTAGGCACCATCAGCAACTCTTGTTTGAAGCCATGGCAATTCAGCCTACAGGAAAGCCAGCAATTTGGTCAAAGGCAGATGTTTCGATCAGAGAAGCATTGACAACTTACTAGCAGGATTGAAAATTTCACAGAGGAGTTATTCTCAACACAAGAGGACAACGTGTGATGGGGAACTTAATAAGTTGAAATATTTTAATTCCAATAAAATAATATGTGGGTTTTAAACAAAACATCTTCAGCCATCCTCGCTAGCCAGGGCTGCTTGCCATACAAAACTAGCCCTGGCTGATCCTCTACGCGAAGTGCGGAAGTTAGCCGAGTCAAACTAGCAATTGACTTCACCAGTTGCGAATGCATCACCCATGAGAACAGCGCAAATATGAAGACAGGCAAATATGAAGACAGGTAAACGACTTCTGGGAATCCCAATATATAATGACCCATTCGTCCATTAGCACTAGCAGCCGAGTGTGTATTCGAATAATTGCTTCTACTTCCTAAACATTGCATGTAACATGATCCACGGTTGGTTGAAATTAGTTTTATTATGACCGTCTGACTGATCCACTGATCTAGTGAGCGATTTTATAGGCTGAGCTAAAATTCAGAGTTTCGCAAAGTGATCAGCCATAGGGTACTGCTGGCTGGCACTGACATAATCAGCAGCAGCGATCCCTGGCGCACGACGATGTCTTCAGCTGAATTGTCTTAGATCAAAACATTCAATTTAAATACATACTTCTGTGATTTGTGATATGTAGCATTAATGACCACCTGGTCGATTTATAATATAAAAGACTAGAATGCAACAGCCAGAAGTGGATTCAATAACTCATAATTGTAGGTTAAACAAATGCGAATATCCTAATTGTGAACTAGAAACAAATCAAATGAAAGTCATCCAGCTGCTTATCGTTACAAGACTGACTAGAATACAAAAATAATATATAGTTTATTTGGGATAAATGTTAAATAAATTTTAGGTTACAAACCTATTATATGATTGGTGTTTCATACACATTCAAAACAAATTAACATCACGCACATTTTATAGTAACATTATACAGCGTATCTGTAAGAACTAGCGCCAAAGACGGTAAATAATTGCCCATAGATGGCCGTGGCCATGGCCCAAATGCCACATATATACCACTGTTTAATTGCTCCCACCCTCCCTCAACCTTGATGGCAATGGACAAAATTTCTGGATAATGACCTCCATCTGAGAACACTGCTGACCAATTATTAACCAAACATTATAAATACAACGTCAATTGTAAAGCTTCAGCAAAACACCAACTACGGATAACAGGTAGCCACATAAGCAAATGTGTTGTTTACAAAGTCCCAAACTATGTATAGCATTACATATAGTGGATTGGTCGTCACATGTCGTGGAGAAAATAAACTGCTACAGTGGTGCCACCTATTGGGTGGTACAACTATTAATGTCCATTGATGCTCTTGTGCGTATCAAAATCAGGCAATTTAATCTAGTGGTTAGTGGCTGTGGTTTTAGAAACCATACTGAATTGTTCAAAATCTTATGATGCACACAATCTTTTGGTAAGGGTTGTTTGTGGTTTGATGAACCAACACCAAATACTACATTTCTTTGGACTTTGCAATCTTACGAATCTGCCCCTAAATGCACAACGCAACTACAATGGCACAGAATAAATAGTATCTTCCATCAGAAAAATCTCTGAATAAATAGCACTACATTACTGTAATCCACCATTTGTGTATATTTATATATGTATCATCAAGATTGTTCAATGAAATCCATGTTTGGTAGAATGACATTGTTCCACAAATATAATCACATGCTGTCAAGAACTGAATACTTTTTCATACATTACCATGAAATTAGATCCCTTAAATACAATTTTGTTCTGTGGAGCGTCCATTTGAGACTAGCATTTTCAAAGGAACAAATTGTGTTTTCAGAATATCTGCATCATTTAAAACGTATTACGAGATCCAAAAGGAACTCGGAAAATGTGAAACACTCTTTAATTGCACAAGTTTGACAAGACGTCCGGAATGTGTGTTATTATCTGAAATGACAAAAGTACAATTATCACCCCATGCGCTTGTGGTCATGTGATATGATTGATCATGTGATGTGCGATATCACTAGTCTTGTGACTTTGAAGCACCATCGTTGCCACGGGAAGCAAGGTCATCGGGTACCGACTGGGCTGTCCTGGTGATCTGTACGTCTTTCATCCGATCCGCCATCGTCACCTGATCACTGCTCTCTGAACTCTTCATACGGCTCGTTGACCTTTGACCTTTCTGAATCTGTACCCACTGGCGCAGGGAGTCTTCCCGCCCTCCCATGGAGTATTCCCTTGTACGCACCCCAACTGCCTCCAGAATCACATCCATCTTCTTCATGTAGTCCATGTGCCCGTTTACCTGCAATTAACAGAACAATTAAAAGGGCGTAGTCTGTTCCAAGTTTTTCATGTATTAATTAATATAAAGTTCTTAAGACTACTAACTTTGTTGAAGGTATACTGCTCACCAAATTGTGTTTAGTAAGCCCATAACAAGGGTCGCAATTTGAAGGCATGACCATGGGTGCATGTTCAAATAGTAAACAAAACATCCAGTTTCAAAGCCAAGCTTTATTGGCAATACGGCTGAATCAGGCTAAGTTTACTGCTATACACTTTGGTGTTCAATGATGCTCACTTTCCCAAGGTCAACACAGCAGACTTCCAGTTAGAAATTACTATTCCCGCTAATTCCAGGTAGACGAACAGACTACGTCCCTTTAATAATAATAATTTTATTTATAAAGCACCGTATATCACACACACACATGCACACTCACACACACACACACACAATACACACACTCACACACACAATCACTCTCACACACACACACACACACACACACACACACACACACACACACACACACACACACACACACACACACACTAGCTTGGTAATAGTTATATGTTTATATTCTCCCAGAAATTATCTGTGTATCAGAAAGACACAAATCCAGACACGTTGACAAATTGCTTAATTAATAGAAAAACACTCAACTACTGATGAATGAAAAATCCCCATTGTTTGACTGATTTGTACGATTAAATCCTAAAAAATCATGAGATTGATATTAAATTAATTTCAATTGTTGGTGCAGATGTAGTGTTTGGCAATATATCAGTTATTTTTTAAGTGACAATGTCGCATTGATCTCTGAGCAGCTGCACTGATGTACTTCTAGTAATTAATTGCTGCCAAAACTTACAGAATTAATTCTATTATTTCACTGTTGCCTTGAAGATGAGATTTGTCAACGTTTCTGGCTACCTGCCAAAAATTCTAAATAATCTAAAAACTGGTATCCATTATATTTATTAATATATTTGTAAGACATTTCATTATTTTTAATTGACAAACTAATAATTTATTATTCTAATGATTTCATAATTATAATTTTGCAGACTATTATACATTTGTATTAGTTATTACTTTATTGTAACTACCAAGTTTTATTTACACATTTATTTAACTACCAATGGTATTTTGTTATATGTGTGTTTTAGTACTTTGGAGTTCTGTGTATAAATAAAGTTATTATTACACTTTTGAATGGAACAATTGTGACAAATTGACAACATGTGGGTAATTCCAGCATGGATTTGGGGATTCACCCAGCTAGAGCCCCCGTAACAGTAGGTATCATGTTAACACATTTCCTATAACAAATCATGCATTTAATTTAGATTTAAAGCACAGATATAGATTAAACAAATCTAATCAGACAAGATAATTAAAATGGTGAATATGAAGGGGGATTAATATTATCCTCCAATAATAGATATATGTGCTTGTTTCAATGATTTAACCCAACAAATCTAACACGTCTAGAATCAACAAAACTCCTTTGTGTCATTTTTGATTTAGTTTTGACGAAATCATCAAGCCATTCAATTCCTGCTTATCTGATCCATTAAAACTGTGCAAGTTGCCTGATCTAGCGGTCAAAATCATTTCTTTACAAAATACTATCAGTAACGTTGCACTGCCACATCAAATACTGAAAAGATAAGTTCTTATACAGCGCAGTATCCAGTCCCTAGGACTGCTCAAAGCGCTTTACACTTTACTCCCTGGCAGACCTGCAATTAATGCACAAAGACAATTCGTACACAACTATGCACCACTGTCTTTAGCTAGGTACTCTTTCATACAGCTGAGTGAACTGGAGCAATGTAGAGTGAACGAACTTGCCCAAGGTTGCAGTAGCTAGAGTCCGTAACTTTAGCTACTGCACCATTGCACACCATGCATATTGTGATAGGTTGATGTATTGTTGTACCCTTATTGGCTGCTGCAGTCTACTCACAACAGATCCAAGGTCAACATTCTGCATGCGTCTGTCCTTCCAGTCTATAGGATAGAGACCGGCGATGTTCACTTGAACTGATGTGGTTCTGTACACGTAGCGCAGTAGCCAATCAGCCCTACAACACACACTCCATGTGCAGGTCCTGTACAGGGATGGTTGCTATGCAATATGATGTTGGGACATGGTCAATTGTTCCTGTATGTAAAACAGTGCAGGACAGAACAGGGATTTCACAACGTGTGTCTTTTATGTGGATGGTTGTAACACGGTCCTTATAGTGAGCATGGACTGTTCACTGCATAACGACATGACTGGTTAAAATAATTACAGTCAAAATACTGATATTAATAATTATTTCCCAACATGACATTACTGCTAGTGTTGATAAACTACTTGAAACTGTGATGGTGTTTTAATTAAAGTGCTAGCTTATGAAAAGGGTCAAGTTTTCCTTTTATTGTTGTACATGAAGATTTCCTTTTGTTTTCAACCCCTTCAAAATCTAGGTCACATTCTTAAAGTATTGGAATGTAAATTTATTAACTATTCTTACAAGGTTTAGATGAAAAATAAACTATTTTCAAAATGGCAAGATTTCAAAAAGTTAATAGTGTGTTATCGATATATTCTGTTGAACTATTGGCCTAACACCAGTTAGAAGATAACATTAAATTTAAAATTTGATCCTCCTTTTGGTGTATTAAGAATGCACATCCATAACTATTTCAGTTTCATGTACTAGCTACCTATACATAACTTACATTAAAGAAGTTTTTCCTGCATGCCATAACAATATGAAAACAAAATTATAACAACAAAGTTCAATTCTATAGATAACTTCATCCAGGTTACAAGACAGACTCACTTGCAGTAGCCATTCACCAGTCTTCCAGCCACTATATGACCAAACTCCGCCCACTGAGAACTGTCGCCTGTCACTGGAGCTCCGAGTAGGATGGCGTCTTCTACTATTCCCATGCTGTCTGGCAAACATGTCAGACCACATGGTCAGCCTAACCAGGACACATCCACAACAAGGAGTTGGTTCAGGTGTGTGTGTGTGTCTGTGCGTGCGTGCGTGCGTGCGTGTGTGCGTGCTTTCATGCATGCATGCATGGGTGTGGCATGTGTGTGTGGGTGAGAAAGTGAGCACATGCATAATAATGTATGTTCCAATGTACATAACATCACATGCCAACTTTGAGCATTAAACATGCCTATGACCATAAGGAATTTCTCCTGCCTTCACCCACAAACAATATCAAAAGTTATACATTTGCCAACCACAACATGCCAAAATCTTGGAGGATTCTTATATACAGTATACCTACCAGGTACTAGACAAGACAGCAATATTACAGAAGGTGAGGGCGACTTACTCTTGCGTTTGCTCAGCTCCTGCAGACAGTAAAATATGACTCGAGCGCCGAGACTGAAGCCTATCAGGGTCACTGGCCTCTTGCCCTGGAGACAGAAGAAATCAACTCTACATGTCAGCTAAACCACACGTCAAATCTCTTTTCAAATAATCACACAGTATGCATAAATATAGTTGCATTATGTTATTATTTACAACTATGAACTATATCTCTATCTAACACTGTTAGATAGAGAGCAGTGGTCAGGCGGCAGAGCGTCAAACAATCAGTTGAGGGAACCAAGGTTTGAATTGTACTACCAACCATTGGTTCAAAACTTGGGCAATGTCTTTCACCCTTGTCTTTTTTGAAGAGACTTGGTCTGTTCTACCTTTTGCTAGGCCAGGGGAAGCAAAATATACAACGCAGAGAGTAAATGTGTAACACACAGTGAACTCACAGAGCTGGGATCTTAAACTCTAACCTCCCGTTGGTGTAAGTACCCTAACAAAACGCCAGTTATTGTTATAAATGTAGATAGTGCTTTCCCAATTAAAAATGATGATAGGGTGTGTTTAGTTTCTAACTCGGATTATCAGAAACATGTTCATGACAGACACAAAAGCTACAAGTGATGCTAACCAGTCAAATGTTGTTCAATTTTAACTGCTCCAAACAAAAAACATTTCACATTACATGAGCACTCAAGCAGAAGGAACCCTTTGCCTTTTAAATATACTTCTCCAAAATGGCACAAAGTACTAGACACCCCATCTATATAAGACAATCAATACCTCAAAACAACCTTATCCATTCCTCATTTATTAAATAATGTTCTTAATATCAAAATATATAAGTTGAAAGTTACATCGTCCACCAAATTGTTAATTAAATTAAACTTACCGTATTCGTTCTAATTAGCGTATATGCCCTAATTAGCGTACACCCCCATTTTTGGCGATGTCGGGAATCCGTAATGCAATGTCCTCTCCCCCGATATCAAATTACTGTGACATATGACGATCTTGTACATAACATTTTTTCACACATATCTGGAGACTTTGCAGCGTTCTTGTATCCTCTTGACCACATGTGAATATATAAATAGCTGGTAACACTAAGCAACCTACATTAATAGTACTAAACACATAGTATATTCCAATGTTTGATCGAAAGGTGAACGTATCCAACTCGGACGACACGCTTAATTGGCACATAAATCCATTAGCACACCCAAACAGCGAGACGATGGTGCCACCTGGCGAATATACAGCTAGCTACGTAGTAAGGGACTGGTTAGTATTTATTCTCTTGCAATAGGCAGTTTCGTTGTGGCTGAGAGGAGCAACCGAGTGCAAGGGTAACATAATCCCAGGCATTTAGGAATATTGCGTCTTAGCACACTTTTGAGGTGTAAATAGCGCCCTGGTATGCATCAACATACGCTGCTGTATTGCTAATTTAACGTGCACGATGCGGTAACGCACGACCGCAGCGGTGCAGACTAGCACAAACATGGTCGTATTTTTTGTAATATAAATATGCCTGGAATGATGATGAATGATGGAACTAATGCACTGAGGTAT
The DNA here is from genome assembly GCA_963995525.1 of Escarpia spicata. NCBI lineage: Eukaryota > Metazoa > Annelida > Polychaeta > Sabellida > Siboglinidae > Escarpia > Escarpia spicata. The sequence continues at coordinate 47,948,268 of OZ023214.1, forward strand.
CAAAGTTAGGCAAAACTCAAGTTATAAGGACGAAATCAAGATGGGTCCAGATTCGACACAATGGCTGCACAATAACGGAGGCAGGTACGGATAACCACGAGTTTCTGGACAAAGTCCAACGGATTCAGCAAACTTGTGTACATTTGTATAGGTAATATATGAGGTATAGTCTAATGCTGCCTTCCAATAGGCTCATTTATACAGTAAACACGACTTGGTGAACTCAGAGTTCAGGAGCTGCCCGACTTCAGCACTTGTAAATTTATGCAACTGGGTCAAGTAGGCATTACAAAGTGATATATACAATAAACATGAGGTGATTGGAATCCAGCATAATACTATACTCTGGTTCGAGTTATGGAACAGACAAGGTCGCTTAAAAACACACATGGTTATACATACAACCTGCAGTCAATCTTAACACAAGATGAGAACGGCACATGAAGGCATGCCTGCTCCAGACCACTTCCCACCTGTTGCCGTGTATAGAGGACGTCAGCCAGGATCTTGCCAGCTGCCATTGCCCTCTGGGTACACACACCCCAGGGGTTGTCAATCACTGCGGCAACCGACAACACCGCCACGGGCCACGTGATGGCCACCATCAAACCTGCAGAGGGCACAGAGCACAGGAGTCATTATGTACATCAACAGAATTAGTTTTAAATATTTAAAGGTAAGTTCTTATACAAGTACGTTATCCAGTCCTCGGAACTGCTCAAAACACATCACACTTCACCCCCCTGTTCATCTGACTTCTCTGGGAAACATCAACAGACTACCGGAAATTATAATCTAATATGACTAATTATGATCCAATATAGGGACACCAGTGCATGTAATTAAAATAAACTTGTCTGTGCTCGTTGGACCCACTTGCATGTCCACTGAGTCTTGACAAGTGCTGATAGAAACAGAACAATAAAAGGACAATTCTTCTATCACTCTCTACCTCTCTGTGCCCACTTTATCTCTGCGAGCCAGAAAGTGACTGACAGACAGAATGAGACAAACACTAAGAGAAAGAGATATGGGGTGGGCAAGATGGGAGGAAAAGGGTGAGAGTGGGAATGAGAGTGGAGAGGGGGGCGAGAGAGATGGAGAGAGAGATGGAGAGGGGAGATAGAGAGAGATAGGAAGGGCTGGAATGCTCCAGCATTGATCTTTTAATTTTCATTTACTGATATGTATCATTATAAATTTATCATTTTGTTTGCAGATTTGTAAACTTGTATGTGTTTTTACTCATTCCTTTGCAAATATTCCCACTAAATATGACATACATGTGTGAGCTCTTTATGCAAATGATACATTTGAAGATATATAAAGAAGTTGTATTGTACCATATTTACATATATTTGACTTTTTCTGCTGACTACACACAATGAAGACTGTAAAAACTCAAACAAGAGGGTACCTTGAATATTTGACATGGTACTTATTTGAGAGTACAGTGTACTTTATGTGGTACTTTCTTGTGAGTAGTGTACTTGCAGTGGTACTTACTTGAGAGTACAGTGCATTTGCTGTGGTACTTACGTGAGAGTAGTGTATTTGCTGTGGTATTTATTTGAGAGTAAGGAGTATTTGCTGTGATACTTAGCTGAGAGTAGAGTGTACTTGCTGTGCGATTTACTTAAAAGTACAGTGTACTTGAAGTGGTACATAGTTGAGAGTATAGTGTACTTGATGTGGTACTTACTTGAGAGTATAGTGTACTTGATGTGGTACTTACTTGAGAGTACAGTGTACTTGATGTGGTACTTACTTGAGAGTACAGTGTACTTGATGTGGTACTTACTTGAGAGTACAGTGTACTTGCTGTGGTACTTACTTAAGAGTACCATGTACTTGCTGTGGTACTTACTTGAGAGTACAGTGTACTTGCTGTGGTACTTACCTAAGAGTACCATGTACTTGCTGTGGTACTTACTTGAGAGTACAGTGTACTTGCTGTGGTACTTACATAGAGAACCGTATACTTGCTGTGGTACTTACTAGAGAGTACTGTGTACTTGAGCAGCTCCTGGGCAGCGGTGCTGACAGCGAAAGAGAGGACGTAGTCAAGAGACTTGCCGAGCTCCCTCAGGTACTTGGACTCGTACTTAAGCACGTACTGCTCCTGACTGTTGGCCAGACCCAGCCACGAGTGCTTGAACTCTACAACCATCTATCAGTCTCGGACACAGTTTCTAATCCTCAACCTACGGCCATGAACAGGATCTTAAAAATATCGTAAGGCTTGTTTAATTTTTGGCCAACAAAATTTGAAATGACACATGTAAAAAACTCAAATTGAGGAGGCAATTTTAAAGGCAAAGATTTTAACATAAGGCTATAGAGACTAACAGAGTGGAGATGTCTTATCTGTGCCATATCCACCATAACATATACAGAAAGAAGTTTTGTATTGTTGATTAAAAGAAAGGAGAATTAAAGGATACAAAGCAATATTAGCATAGGAACAGATGTGATTAGAGAAGAAAATATTCCTTCTCAGAAACAACTATACATGATTGGAAACTGTATCTTCTTATTGTATTTACAAATGCTAACAATGTGGATAATGTATAAAACAAAGCTGACAAGTATCCTAGAATGGCAGGTAACATATTGCTAAAACTAATTAGGCTACTCATAAGCCAAATGCTTCCTTGAGCAGTTGCCATAGAGGATTTTTACTTTACATGACAATCTTGCTAAATCTTAGTAAATCATGTTAAATTGATTACATGATGATATAATACGAATAATACAACATAATAATTTAAAAAGAGGACAAATCTCTGAAGTACATTCAAATGGAAATATTCCTCAGACATAGGCTCCACAAAGATGACTATGACAAACACACCTTGATGTTCAGCGAGCCAGCCTGAGACCGCTATTGTCACGTGCAGTTGGTTGCCCTCTGTCAGAGGTTCAAAGGTGAACTCTTCGATCTCGCCAACCCTCTTGCTCATTTTGTACCCTGTCAACACATAACGTGCACAGAATCAGCTACAACCAATAATGCGATTTCACACAAAAATAGCTGCAATGAAATTGACAACTGAAATACTTATTAAAGTTTTCAAAACATCTGTTTTACATCAGTCAAAAATTACCCCCAATCTATGCTTAACTTTTGTGTTTTCGTGGATTTTGCCCTGGTTCTTTGAGAACACTATTTCCTAGCAGTGACAATTCTAGGAATGTTGTCATTGTATCATATGCGTTAGCTCAATGAATGACACAAACAGTTCCAAGACTTTAAAACTGTACTGTGGAGGCACATAACATGGTGAAGAATAGGATATGCCTGCAGCAAGAGCATTTAAACAACTAATAATGAATTTGTTCTTTGAAGCATGTTCTTTGAAATGAACTTTATTCATAGGTACATGGAATTGTGTACTGAATAACAAGATTAACATTCACAAACAAACATTGTTCAAATTATATTAACAAGATTAAGGTTAATTAAAACACATTTGAACAGCCATGACAGCACAGGTAAAGTTTATGCTCTATGACGTTATTTTATTATGTAAAAATATTAGACTTTGTACAAATTCAAGATGTGTTTATGTGACTCATATTACGACTACACAGAGAAAAGCAGCTGTCTTCCAACACCCTACCTCCGAGGCCTGCGCCGGCAGCACTGAAGAGAGAACTGACTATGGCGACCCCCGCGGCTGACCCGAGGGCTGTAGCCCCCGCACTGCCAATGACCGCTCCGGCCCCAGCTGCCAGGAATGGCGCGGCCAGACCACCGGTCAAACCTACAACATGACCAGTAGTTAAACCACTTCAGAGCTGCCTGATGGGTCAGAAACAAATCATTAAGTTAGTTTTCCCATTGGTTGCAATGATAGTGTTTTGTATCATTATAAGAAAACGTGACCTACAAAAATTCTGAAGCTTCTTATCTGCTGTTATCATCATCTCATTGACATGCTGGTCGAGTTTAGTCAAAATTTGATATTTCTAGCTCTCGCAAAATGCCTGTATGTATGACACCCATCAATATGTACGAATGGATGTAAGCAGTACTCCAGCTAAAGGGTCAAATAGCGAAATTGCTACCAAATAGCCTTCCGCTTAGTAAAATCACCTAAAAATACACCACTTTACTGCCAACAGCTTCTACAACCACACCTGGAAATCTGACTACTCAAATGCACTTATGTAAACAATTATTTCAAAAAAATACACTGCCTTTTTGTCTAACTGAGGCATGACCCCTTAATTAATTAATTAAGGTACTTATCCACAAAGTATGTCACACTATTTTGTGGATATTTTTAGACATGCTTCATAACGATGACATGTACATCCCCCTAAAATTACATTCATTTTGACAAAGACAAACGTACATCTATAATAAGTATTATATTCATTGCATGTTTGCATTGATTCATTCTTTACACAGAAAAATATAAGTCTTGAATAGTAATGAAAACAGTACTGCATTGCATATGACTCGCTCGTGTTAGATGACATGAGATATTAATTAATATTATCTGCTTATATATATATATATATTATATATATATGTAATATATATATATATATGTACTATATATGTATTGTATGTACTATATATGTGTATATATAATATATATTCATATATGATTCATATATATATATATATATATATTCCTTGTAACAGGATTCATATACTTGAAAAACTATAAAAGTCCATACCATTGCCATGATTTTTCTAGACTTCAAAATTGTTTTAATTCATGTCAAAACCAACTACTATTGAGCTTGATATGTATGCAAAACATAAAGATAGCACTAGTAAACCACCATTACACTATGTTCATCATTTACCACTTTTTCTCACAGTGACACCCCCTGGAGGTGAGTGGTTCGCCACTCACGGTTTCCATAGGCGGAGGGCTGAACAATACAGGTGTCTGCCACTTTACTTACAAAAACTTAGAATACTAAGCTTTTCTGTGCCATTTAGAAAATTCCAGGCTTTCAAGGCCTTGATTATTTACTAAATAGCTGAGTTACCCGGCATTGCCTGGGAAAAAAAGGCAGTCATATACATCCTCAAATCATTTGCACTGATATATATATATATAATTATATTGTTGACGTAATTATGAACACCGAAAATAGACCAAACCTCAAATGCCCAACATTTGAGTTCCAGACCCCCCAAACCCATCCCAAATTTGTCCAGTCAACCCGCATTAATAAATTATAACTGGTCACTGGACTAGTTGTTAGGACAACCTTTTGCCAGAAATCACACACGCTCACCCGTGTAACTGACGTAACCAGCAACAGGCTGCTGGGTTACGCATCCTGGATTTTGTAATGTTAATAACATAAAAATGGGCCAAGTGGCCCTGAAGTCCTTTGGACTAATACGTCTATATGTGTAATTTGGCTGACCAAATGAGTGATAAGTCGGAAAAATTGTAACATTGTTTTCTTACATCCTTGTAAAGGTTTGGTAGGGTGCTTTCAAAAAATATGACTGCTACAAAAATTGCAAAGTTATGGAGCATTGAACATGGTACGGATCAAAAGGTGAAAATGAAGAAAACAGCTGTTGAAGTTTTACATTATATATGCAAATGGATTGCACAACATTCAAATGTGACACACAGTATGTAATATGTATGTTATGTTGCAATGATACACTGGAAGTACAAATGTGCTGCTACAAAGACTTATCAAGTTATGCCAGGTTATGTCTTCATGTGTAAAACTAAGAGGACAGATTATCTGAGAGCAAAAGGTAGACTCACTGTTTGACACAGTTGAAAAACTACAGGCAACTGTCCAGTTTAACAGGGGTCTAGTGGCTTAATGCTGTCTGTTGACACAAGCTACTGCCAGTGACCAATTACAGATTAGTCACAGTTTCCATCAAACAATAGCAGGCAGAGAATCTTAGCTCCACAGCTGGGTGTAATACACAACCAGAGCCACCACTGATTCATGGTCAAGTAGATTAGCTCAATGCACCAACTAAGACAATACACAACACTTTGAGTGACAGTGTTCAGAGTGAGGCCTAAGCAATGTCATCATTGCTGAATAGATCAATTAAACCTGCCAAGTGGGTGACATTCTGCACAAGTGTTCATTAATCCTTAGTGATTGTTCAGAACACCAGACTGACCACATACCTAAACAAAGCGAATGTAATAGGTGAAGAACAGTCAGTGTTCAAATAGGGGTATTGGTTGAATTGTATTTGTCTAGACGCAAAAGGCTTTATTGTGCCTTCATCGATTATAAGAAAGCATTTGATTTAGTAGACCGGTCCTCCCTGTGGTCTAAGATAATTTCATTCGGTATTAATGGTACTGTGTTGAAAGTTGTATACAACATGTACAAAAATGCTAAATCATGTATAAATCAGGGCCAGGCTATGTCAGCCTTCTTCTCATGTGTAGAGGTATGGCAAGGAGGAAACTTGTGTCCTTTGTTATTTGTTATTTACCTGAATAATTTTGAACACTGTTAGTCACAATTATAATGGACTTGACATGGCAGCTGGTGAAATTTACAACCTTAGTGATGATGATGTAGAAAATATATGTTCTACTATATGCTGATGACACTAGAATGATTCAATCAACTACAGATGTTTTGCTTGTGTATAGCGGAACTATGTCAACTCTTCTAATGGTTGACATTTGGTTGTTTCAGGTGTCAACTATATTGTGAATCTGTAATTATTAGTCTATATTGATACAACTGATTTACACAGTACCATGTCTACACAAGGCATGGCAAGTGTAAACAGAACAGTAGAATGCATTTGATATAAATAAAGTGTAGGATATTTCACTCTATAGTTGTCCAGAATATAAATTTTCTATGTTTGTCACCTACAGGTGACAGAATATTAATTTTCTATGTTTGTCACCTACAGGTTTCTACAGACAATACATCTTTAACCAATAGACACAACAGTCACACCATTTTATAATAATTAAATGAACATAAAAATAAACACAACTTGCAATTACAGAAAATCAATAGTTTTGAAGATACAGTTTAAAAGTGTTAGGCTAACAGGGGTCAAGTGTGTCTACTCTGCCTGGGTACTGTGACCAATTAAAGATTAGTCAAGGTCTCAATGGACTAGGCTGTAGAGATTAGTCACAGCTGTTGACTTTGTGGCACAATACATAACATCTACTGTTGGGGTGGTCTCAAGGGCCCTTCTCAAAACCACATCACTAGATATTGTAAAACTGTTGTACTTTGGGGGCCCCTTAGGTGCCCTTAGAATGACTCAATAAAATACAGATTTCTTGTATATAGTGGCAGCACCGTAAGATACATCTATGCAAAATTAGAAAAAAAGTTGCTGAACAGTTTTTGAAAAAATAGGCCAAATGTTACATTTTTACCAGTTTTGGGGTCCTTGGAGGCCCTAGGGAGCCCTTAAAATGATTAAATTAAATACAGATTTCTCGTGCATAGTGGCAGTGCCCTAAGATATGTCTATGCAAAATTAGAGAAAAAGTTGCTGAACAGTTTCTGAGATACATCAGCTAACGGCGGACGGCGGACGGCAGACGGCGGACGCAGAGTGATGGCAATAGTCCCTTGGACCTTCGGCCAAAGGACTAAAAACTAATACATTTGTCTACATACACCCAGTGATACATTTATACATGGAATAATTACCTGTACAACGATATAAAAACATTAAATTCCGTGGCTGGAACTGCACAGAATTGTTGCACTGTGTTGTTTGCCAGAAGTGGCACATGCTCAAGGGGCTGATGTGGCAAAATGCTTACCTGACCAGCAATAGGTAGACCCGGTGCATGTTAAGCACTGAGGATTTTCAAACGTCAATAACTTAAACCTTTTGAAATATTGAGCCCCCAAGTTCTCCACTCCCAGACGAATTTAGAAAATGTATAAATATACGAACCATCTCAATGGGCCCAGTAGATCACTTGCAAAATTACAGCCCGATACATGCAAAACTGACAGAGATGTGGGTGCACATACAAACAGAGAATGAACCGTTTTATAATATAGATGAAATAACTTGTAACTTTCTCAGGTAAGCAATATTACGACTATGTGTTTACCGAGTAAAGCTCCTCCCCCAACAGTTGCAAGACCAATCATGACATAACGCTTCCTCTTCTTGCTCTTCTCTTTCTGCCTTTGCTCTGCCTTCTCCTCCCTGCAGACAGACAGAGGACACATCACATTACCCTGCTCCATGTGTATACACGGCAGTATGTGAACCCACACATGAACTGTTAGACTGCCATTAAGGTTTATTTACATATTATCATAACCACTCTATGTATTCATGCAGGTAAAAATAATTAAACTCGCAACTGTCCGAAAACATAAAGTTTAAAAACAATATTATTTCTGTAGATTTTTAGGGTGGCCAAAAAAGTAGTGTCCTAATACGTATGTGTCATCCTGCTGAGTGCAACATTCTGCACTTCAACCATGCACCTTACTTCTGTTTTGATAATAACCACCAGGTAATAAAATGCGGAATAACTGCGACACGTTACCAGTTGACATGTCACAGTATCAGCTGACATGTCACCAGTGTCAACTGACATGTCATCAGCGTCAGCTGACATCTCACTAGTATCAGTGTCATGCCACCAATGTCAACTGACATGTCACATTACCTACTGACATGTCACCATTGTCAACTGACATGTTACCAGTGTCAACTGACACATCACCAATCATGTCAACTGACGTGTCACTAGTGTCACTCACTCTGTCAGATGGTGTTCCTCCTCCTTGAAGCTGTGCACTGCCTTGTCCTCGAGACTCTCTACGACGTCCCACTGCACGCCCACGCACGCACTGACTGCACGCAGCAGGACGCGCACACGCGAGTCATAGCACCCTACGAGTCACAACAACATCACAAACGTCTATGAAGATGGAACCTTGTTTTAAGGTGACCTCTGTAACACAGCCACCTCGCGAACCTTGTTTTAAGGTCACCTCTGTAACACAGCCATCTCGCAATTATGTGCCAAGTTATCTCCATAGCAATAAAATATACGGAGCTATTCAGGCTATTTTGGCCCAGTACCGAGGGTATCCTTAATAATTAGGTTCGAATTGTGTTATGTAAATCACGACAATTAAAAAATACAGTCAGTCAGATAAACTTGGGTCTAGCAAGTGTTGTTTGTTTTTGCAATGATGAATCTGAACTTATAAGAAATAATGTTTACCATGCATCAGAATTAGCTTATATTAAGGTGGTAAGGATGCTTATGACATGCTTGTTTTTATTTAAATCAAATTAATAAAGGTTTTGAAGAAAAAGTAACAATTTTGTCACAGACAATGCCTATCACATTAAACAATACTCCAGACCAAAAAGAATTTATTTTGTATGTTGTTTAGTGATATTTAAATGTGTTTAAAGACAATTAAAAAACATATGTAAAAAATCACCCTAAAATGGCATTTTATTTCATTTTGAGAAAAATGTGTATGGTTGTAAGTACAAATATGTTATTGACATTTGTATGGTTTTTTTTGTAAACAAATGCATATTAAGTTTGATACCGCTTCATAAACATTTTGCTACAATGTTGAAAGACAGCAAAAATCCGTACTGCATTTTTGGCACGACCCCTTCACCAAACATGGGTAAACACAAGCCGAGTTCATATGCCAAGGTATGGCTTTGTAAGTATTGTAGTTTTTATAAAAAGTTACATTAAGTAATACTTCCTAGTTGTTGCTGATAATACAAGTGTCACCAGATGCTTGTTTTTTTGCTTAGAAATGTGACTTTTTCACTGGCATGTGGCTTATTTCAACACAATTTGACAGACACTTCTATTACTGAGATTTCCCCCAAGGTTTTCCTGCCAAGTTGGAAAGATATTGTGTTATGAAGGGTCATGTGTTGAACTTGTTGTGGTAGTCAAGATTGATTGACACCTGTTGAAGTCTGTCAGGTGTCATTGCAATGGGGTGGCGGAGGTCGGGCATTATCGGGAGAATAAAAAACTACCGCCAGTATTTGCCATGGTGATTTGACAGTGTGATGCATTTAGGTAATTATAATACAACAGCATAGTGGCATGAGAATAACCAGACTATATGATGAACGAATTTATGTTTGAACTGGGCTGACGCACACGTGATCGTCACTATGAAAACATCGTTAGTTTCGAAGAATCTGAAAAGGGACTTTCCACAGACACACTAGAAATACTAGTTTTTAAAGGACGGATTGGTGACATATGGCGCTAGTGCCTTGGTTTTTTTAATAGTACACATGTTCATACTGACACCTACTAATGTTCTATGAAGAAAAAAAGAAATCAACGGACATGATACCCGCCCCAGCTACCTTAAGTGATAGCCTTCTTTAAAGCTTAGTTACTTTTATATAATTTACGAGGAAATTATTAAAATTGCAAATGTTTTTACAACAACATCTGGATTTTACATGTTCATTTGGGATATTTTTTAATATATTATATTTCATTAATAACTACCTACATTAAATTAATAATATGTGCACAGTTTGTAAATTTATAAATTAACTGGTCTACTACCGGTACATATTGCAAAAACATGCAGACTGTAGAAAATTTGTGATGAAAGGAAAACAGTGAATTAAAAAAGTGATGCATTCATAAATAAATGTATGATATTTAATACAAATCGAAAATTAGGGAAAAATGTGACAACACAAGCTAGAATCATACAGTAATAAATGACTGAAACAGGTAAGAATTTAAAAAAAAAATGGTGCATTACTGACTAAATACAACTCTAGCATTATCTGGTCATGCACTGTGGCTTACCTCTCACCAGTCCTTCAGTGATGAGCCATTCAACAATAAATATAATAATCAGGAAATTGTCCACATATTTAATTAAGCTTAATTTATCTCGATAAATAAAATGAGAATATGTTACGGTTTTTAAGTATTAATAAAAGTATTATATTACCTTTATAAACAAGAAATAAAAAATGTTCCTGATTGATTATACAAACAAATATTTTAAACTAAAAAAGCCAAAATATGTAAAGCGTTATGAACGCTATGGATATGGCGCTATATAAAATAAAGATTATTATTATTATAAAATGAACACACTAAACAGTGTGAAATCTATAAATTCAAGTCCAATTCTTCTATGCCTGGTACGAATTGGTAGAACCGTTTATTTACTAAATATACTAGTTCATATCACAACTCACCAGTGCAGATAACTGGATAATAAACAAAAATTACAATAAATCAATAAAACATTTAAAACATATTTTAACCACTTTTTTACAATTTTAGCTAACTGTGACCTGGCCACAAAAAAGTACAAATTTTCCCTGAAATTAGTCTGCAGAAATATTGACATGAAAGGTGAAGGGTGACCTCAAGACAACTGTACCTCGCTGTATGGACAGTGTGACAAGGTCGTACAGCAAGATGGCAGCACCATGCTCCTTGATGATGTCCATCTGTAGAATGACCTGAGCAAATGGGTCAGGTCGATCCATGCCCATTCCCTGTTGCAGGGCCTGGGCCGACTCCAACACCTGCAATGAACACAGTAGTATATTGTTGGGAATATATATTAATAGTAGTGAACGCAGTAATGAACGCAGTAGTGAACACAGCAGTGAATGGAGCTGAGAAGACCTTTAAATACAGTCATGCACATAGCCACGGACACAACAGTGCAAATACAGCAGTGAACTCTGCAGTGACCACACCTTTAAAAGAAGCAGTGAACACAGTTGTGAACATGGCCATAAACATGGCAGTGAACACAATCAATAATGAACACAAGAGTGAAAACAAAATCCATTGTTCAATCAGCCAACAAACATGGAGTGAATACCAAAGTAACTGAGAAAGCCCTAGATCTAATATTTGTTTCAACCATGGGAACAAGAGTAGATCAGAACAAGATGACCATAGCTGCCTGGGCTTTCTTGCAAGGGTGAGCACTGAGCACTGACTGTAAATGGTATCACAACCTGCCAATCTGAGTTGATGTCATAATGGCCTCCATGCTGGGTCTGCCAGCTCTTCTCACCACTTCAGTATTGGGAACAAGATCATGCTGTCTGATGTAGATTCATGTCTCAGCTGTGAGCTCATTAGCCGGTTTACACCTGTGTAGAGCTCTTGTGGTTTCTCTTGAGTGTAGTAATGAAGTCACCACCATAGAGAAGTAGACTATTAGTTTTGATGGGTGATGCAATGTCATGTTCAGAGGAGAGACCTCTGTATAATTATACTGCCGGAGAATTTTTATGCAGCTTACAAGCAAATGCGATGTCAGTAGACACATCTGTGGAATTTGGGTTGAGCTGAAGTTTTCACATTTTGTATATTGATTGACTGATTGGCTCAGCTGGAGTTCTTTGCAATACTTACCTGGTCAGGTACTTGGAGATGTTTCCCAAGACACTTTATAAAGTCTGTCTTAAAATCCCTAAAACATAACAAGCAATCACTGTTTCAACAACTCTTATGGTAAACAATTTTGTTTTGTGTTTTAACAGCTGTGCACACAAGCAAATGGTGCCTAATATAGTACCTGCTTGTGTTGTACTACTAATATAGTACCTGCTTGTGTTGTACTAGTACTTACGATAACTGCATTTATTAAAAGTTGATTACAGAATGTTTCATCTGACAGTATCAACCAAAATCAAATTTTATGATACACAGTACATCTACGTCACATCAGTGTACATCTACGTCACATCAGTGTACATCTACGTCACATCAGTGTACATCTACGTCACATCAGTGTACATCTACGTCACATCAGTGTACATCTATGTCACATCAGTGTACATCTATGTCACATCAGTTCACAAAGTGAAAGAGTAGTTTTTATTGATTAAAATCCACCCCACAAGTAGGTGGCGTAGGTGTTAAGATTTTGGTTGATCCAGAATGGCTTCGAAATCCAGAGCCAACAGCCGCCAGGTTCAGCTGACATGACACGGCTGGCAAGACATCACCCACCCACCACGCCGCACAGTTTCAATGTTCACTGTCCACAATAGAGTCAATGGGTATTAATATATATTCCCAGCAATATGAAGCACCACTGTGACAATTTATTTTCCCCGCAGTACTTGGTGATGACGACCAAACCACCACTTAGTCAGCCATCCTGCTATACACAATTGGGACTTTGCACATATACTACCCAGGCAAAGGCAAGACACAAATCACGTTCTGCATGACCACGGTCTCAAAACTGTCAAATAATTTGTGACCAGCCACTGTGAATTGAGTATAAGTCACATGGTCTATTTTGCACACAAATCAAAAATAGCTGTTTAGGGCTCTAGGTCATAATCCTTCAATTTTTTGATTTGGGCAGAAATGCATAACTTACAAATTCATTGTTCGATGTCCAGTTTATTTTTCTCGACAAACAATCCAAAAACTAATAAAATGCACACCTTTGCAAACCCATATATTAAAAACATTTTTTAAAATCAGTCAAAATTACTGTGTTTCTTAAAATGTTGCTTTTTAAGTTTGTTCCAATTCTAGCAATAAATCAAAAACTACTGAAGATATTTCAACAAATGAGGTATCATTTTAAAGCTCATGATCTATGGAATCCAAAAAGATACAAAACTATATTTCATAATCTCGCAACTTAATACCGAATTTGCTGTGGCAGATTACAACTGGGACTTTGCTACACACCCTAAAGCCATGACACAAAAACATGTTCTATAGTACCATGGTCTCCAAATGAACAAACGACATTACCTGTCCCATGGCGCATCTTCAAAGAGCTGGTGGAGCAACACGGCACACAATGACATGTAGGAGTAACGGCCTGCATCGCTGAGGTTCCCGATGAACACGTCTTTGTATTTGAGGGCCGCTTCGACCTTCTCCTCCTTCATCTGCTGGGCAAGTTTGTCCTTCCTGCTCAACTTGTCATGCTTGACTGACTCGTCTTCAGCAGAATTAATGTCACCTTTTGCTGAAGCACTGTGGTCGCTAGTGTCTGTCTCATAATTTCCTGTGTGATCATGCTTCACTGATTCTGCAGGTAACTGTGGATCATTTCCTGTGTCATCATGCTTCACCGACTCTGCTGCTAATTCTGCATCAACTCCCAAGCCATCAAGCTTCACTAACTCTACAGCCACACCATTTCCAGCAGTGTCATGGTTCAACAACTCTGTCCCTGGTTTAACATAATTTGTCGAACAGTCAAGCCTGACTGATTCTGCTGCAATTCCTTCATCAGTTGAGTCTTCATCAGTTACCAAGTTAGTTGATGTAAATGAACTGTCAGATTCTGAGGATGCTGCGTCATCTTGCTTCAGTGGTTTGGTTACATGATCTTCTGCTGACTCAGCGATTTCATCACTTTCCAAGACGTCTTGCATCTTCTTAGACTCATCCAACAGTGCCCGTTGAGTTTCCATTTCAGCGTCTCCCGGCAGTCGCTGCGGCTTAACCTTGCCTTTCTCCATCTGCAAATTACAGCCAACATTCATTGTTATATTGTTCAGACATCTAATACACATGTAACTGTCAACTGTCATCCCACTATTGTGAAAAGAAAGACATTTGACATATGTACCAAAAGACCACATATGCAGTTTGAATTATTTAAGTTGGTGTTTTATCCCATGGATGTAAGGAACATCAAATGGTTGTGCTGAAGAAAACAGGAAAGTAAAAGACAATGGTAATGAAGAAAAGTCAAGTTTATTTTGCTTGTAATTTACATTTTATACTTTATGAAAGTACTGTTGTGCTACAATATTGTGTGATTTGCAAATTATATTTACTGTATGCACATTAATTGACTGAAAATTAAAGATATTTCTCCACAAAATGTTTGCTATAATCTAATGTTTAATATTTAAACAAATGAATCAGCATAATAACATCAAACTGTAAGGTTTATAAGCAGCAATGGTCTTATAGCAGTGTCATGGTGACCAAGTAGATGTTGGGGTTTACTGGTGTTGGCTTCTCTGGTATACCTGTGCTCTATCAATGACCCCAGTGGTCTACACTTTGTCACCTCAATGCTCGTGTATGGTCACATAATGGTAAACAATTTAACAAGATTGCCATCCAGGAAATGAACTCTAGATGGCAGGTGGACAAGGAAGCCTTTTGGCTTATCGAGAGTCCAATACTTTTTTATCTACGTGTAACCCGCCTTTTTAAGGTATGTGTCGATTTTATTTTTAAACATATTTACGCTACTAGCACCAACACAATCAGGAGATAATCTGTCCCATTCATTTACAGTCCTTTGTGAGAATCTAATCCAATTTACTTGATGCAAGGGCGGAACTCATAAAAATAGTAAGGTTGGAAATTGTCTGCTATGTTACCTGTATACAATGTCAGCCACTAGAAAAAACAATAAATGTATTTCTTGACAAAAAAGTGTTACTTTCTTTCTGTTACTATTTCCTTGCAAAAACTGTTTCTTATTGTCCATTACGTTTTACAACTTTTATTGTACAATATGACATAGTTTGACCAAGTACCAACAAGTCGTTTGTAGCAACAGTTTATTGTATACTGCTGCGGTATACTTTTATTGTACAATTATATATGTAGTCCATCTTGTCAGGAAGCTCTATTTCCACATGAGCCAAATGAACAATGTTTGAAATAAAACAACTCAAAACACATGGTGATAAGTGAATGATGTAATGTAATATATTTTAGGAAACAGGAGCTTTTCACAAAAATACTGAGAAAAAGTGCACATTAACTGCAACAATGTCACTATGACATTTATATTGATACAGGTTACCATGGTAACAGGTTATTTTAGGCTACATGCTTTTGTTGACACTTATATCAGACAGTCCTTATCTAACTTAACTTTGAATTGTGGTACTGTCTTGGCCTCAACTATTTTTCGTGAGTGACCCTTGATAGGGCTGTTTGGAATTAAATTGATCAAACGTCCAGTAAGTCATTTCATTGGTCAATCACTCTGAGAAGAAATTTTGCCTAATCAGGATGTATCTCGGCTTGAATATCTTTCTCTGGTCTGTCCAGGCTGTCGACTCTCTTGGAAGATGTTTGCAGCCTCGTCATGGTCCCATCCATTTAGAATCTTGGATGTTTCTATCAGTTCTTCTCTTTGTTGTTGGCAGTACAGGGAATAACGCTCTAGCAGATGGATTACTTTTCCTCTCCCTAACCCTACAATATGGCTCAGAATGCTGGTATATGACACAACTACACCTCAGATACCTTTGTACTTTTCATACAAAATGCCTTCAAAATATTGTGAGAATATTTTGGCCACAAACAACTGCTAAAAATAATCAGACAAAGCAACACAAACGACACACTCATCACAAGAAAATGAAAATGGATTGGCCTATTTGGCCATGTCCTGAGAAAGGTTGATGACATCTCAAAGCCTCAATAAGATGGACATTTCAATGTAAAAGAAATCTAGGATGGCCCAAAAAACACCTGGAGGAAGACTATGCAAGAAGAATTCACACAAGTACACTCAAGTAAGCTGGGGCCAGCCTGTGAAACTGGCTGCAGACCGAAAGAGATGGAGGACCATCATTTCTGCCTAACTGGTCATATGTGTCAGTGCCAGTTGGCACTAAGTAGGTTCATAAGATGGTTTATCTGTTAATTTTGCTATGCTAGTTGTGCCATGGCACTGTAGTTCTAAACCCACAACTCAAAACATGCAGCAATAAATTAGTAATGCAAATAAACAAATATAATATAAATGTATATATAGTCCATGAAATCGCCAAACCTGATTGTTTCCTGCCCATTATCATATAGATAAATTTATCCAAAAGCTGCACAAAACAACTGAGCCTGACTTGTGACAGTTGTGAGGTGAACAGAAAACCTCATCAGAAGATTGTTAACATTTGACAGCAAAGTTTTTAAAATGCAATGGGGCTAGGTTCAGACATGTGCATACAGTGTAGACATGCATATTCTGGCCTGGATGTCACAGACATGATGGCATGGTATATAACAGTTAAAGATAAGTAGCACCATGTATATAATGCATAACCAAGGCATGGGTTATGCATATGTAATATAATATTAATATGCTAATGTTGCTAACTTTAGGCTTTGAAAGTGTACGTCCTCTGAGGATCATTCGCCTCTCTCTATATTCACGTTTCCTTTGACCACAGACCTCTGTATATATTTCAGAAAAACATGAATGGAGTTATTTCCTTTCTTCAGTGGACAAACTGAATGGTGGGAGATTCCCCAGAGTGTGTCACACTGGCATTAGGTTTGATTCACCAGGAAGCGATCACTACTGAAAAATAATTATTGGCTACATGCAGTAATTTGTGATAGCAGACATTAAATGATCAGTGAGAACGAGTTTAAGATCAAAATACTGGTGATGACACTTTTGCTCCATGCACATGGGTGGATGGATGCTAGTATTGTTCATAGATTTATAGGGGTACTTTGTTGGGAGAGAAGATATGTACATGAGAGATGGCCTCCATCTAAGTGGAAAGGGGGCAGTAGTATTCTCAGAGAATCTGCTGCGATCTGTTGACAGTGGGACAGGTTGCATCTATTTAAACTAAATTTGCAGGGGGCACTCGCAGAGAATCCTGAAACTGCCCCCTTGAACACATCAAAGATTACTGCTTAAACTAAAGGCCCATGGCATAGGAAATGGTATAATTAACTGGATAGAAAAATGGCTGAATGACAGAAGACAATGGGTAGTTGTTGATGGGGAGGCTTCAAACTGGAAATCAGTTTTGAGTGGGGTTTCACAGGGATCAGTATTTGGATCTATATTATTCTTAATATATATAAACGATTCGGACAATGATATAGCTAGCAAGGTGTTGAAATTTGCAGATGATACAAAAGTGTTTAGAATGATTAAAAGTGATGGAGATAGACAGCATTTACAAGATGATCTTGACAGGTTGATCAAATGGTCTGAAAAGTGGCAAATGTTGTTCAATTTGGGGAAATGTAAATGCCTTCACACAGGACATGGGAACGAATATGTAGAATATACAATGGAGGGAACTGTACTAAGTACTATTGTAAAAGAAAAAGACTTAGGGCTGACAATTAGTGCTGATATGAAGGTTTCAGAGCAGTGTGGAATTACAGCTTCAAAAGGAAATCAAATCCTTGGATTGATTAGGTGAAATATAGCATATAAAGAAAAAGAACTAATAATACCGCTGTTTAAAACAATAGTTAGGCCTCATTTAGAATATTGTATACAAGCGTGGAGGCCATATCGCAAGAAGGACATAGATATGCTAGAAAGAGTACAGAGGAGAGCGACTAAAATGATACCAAAACTGAGGGATCTTAGTTATGAAAAACGCCTAAAAGAATGTGGTTTAACAACACTAGAGACCAGGAGATTGAGAGGAGATCAGATAGAAGTGTTTAAAAAATTGAATGGTTATGAAAATATTGATAGAAATATGTTTTTTCAGTTAAGAAAGATAGAAAGACTAGAGGACATGAAGTCACATTAGTAAAGGAGCAGTGTAGATTAGATGTAAGAAAGTTCTCATTTTCACAAAGGACTGTGAATTAATGGAACAGATTATCTGATGATTGTGTGGGTGCTAGTAGTGTGAATATGTTTAAAAATAAAATCGACACATACCTCAGAAGGGCTGGATATATGAAGATAAAAGGGTTGGACTCTCGATAAGCCAAAGGGCTTCCTTGTCCACCTGCCATCTAGAGTTAATTCTCTGGATGGCAATCTTGTTAAATCTTGTTAAATTGTTGATTAATAAAATAGTTTTAATGCCAATGACAGGTAATGCCAAATGAAATTGACAACTGAACATGATTCCATGACAATGCTGAAGACAGTGAAGTGGGTTTGTATCCAATGCCAAGTAGGTAATAGCTTTTTTATGTGGGAAGCGGTGGTCGAGCGATAGAGCAATGGACTGTCAGTCGAGCTGACAGGGTTCAAATCCTGCTACAAAATGCCATCGCCAATCTTGGGCAATTACATTTGCTCCATGTTTTCTGCGTCATTCGGAGGAGACACTATAATACGTTAGCATATTCTACCTCAGGGTGTCTATTGTTATGCCAGCAGCCATGGGAAGTAAAAGATCCCTTGCCTTGGCCTTGAACTTGATGGGGTAAATGAGTATAACCTGTATAGTCCATCTGCTGACTCTAGAGAAGGAAAAGCGTCTAAAAGTAAAAAATACACCACTTCTATGTTAACCCTAGATAGGGTTGTTTGTCATCAGTCAATGGCTAATCAATAATCGATGCTGTGAAAATGTATAGCTGCACTGCCGGGCCACTGCGGCTGCCTTCGGATTCAGCTCACTGCTCAGGCTTCACTGACACTGACTGTCTTCTATAGACTCAGTTCGACCAAGAATAATTTCTTCGACTTAAGAACAAGTTATACTGTAGATTGCATACCTAACGGCAACTCTTAATTTGTACGCACCGCCGGTTATCTGGACGCGTCAGATGAGAATAACTAATCAAACTAAAATATTTAGAGAATCATCACAAAACAAAAACTGTCAACATCGACCCAACTTCCTCCTTTCGCGCCAATTATATACATATATGGCGTCTATTAATTTCTTGCTACAAATTAATCTTCACATATTTTATAGATGCACTGTCAGACTTTATTTTATATATTTAACTTACTCAATAATGCAACTATATCAAAACCATGTGCAGTACGATCGATTCTGCCTTCTCTAACCGTTGCTAATATTACAACATAATTAATTTTTTTATTAAAATAATACTCAGCGTGGATCCTTTTATCGCACTCGGACAACGTCCGGTGCATTCCAGGACACCGCAACCTAAAACTAAAAACATATTGCAACGGTTGCACAACATAATCTTTCAATATAACCGTCTCAGCCGTTTAACAAAATAGTAAGACTTGATGCGCCAACTGCGGTTGTCCGACTCACCAGGCGTTTGGCGTAGCAACTGGCCGGAGACAGTCGAGTGCGGAAGTGTTGATGACGCTGTTTGTTGACATTCGACTTGGTCTTGGCCGCAGGCAGAGGCTACCCGTGACAGCCCCTCAAGCTCAGAGACTCTTGCCAGTCTTGGTAGGCTTATATGTCTTATTTGACATTTTGCTTTACTGTTGGTATAACGATAGAACACATTCAGTGAGAATTCGATCAATGCAGCCAATATGACTGAAGTGGTGGTAATTTTAAGATAGGTTGAAAATGTGAGACGGATTACACAATATACTCGGCAAATGTGCAATATTTTTGGAGGTTTTCATTGTTTCTTTGCATGTTCTTTTTAGTTTACATTATGCGTTTGCCATTTTTAACATCTTAGAAAGAACGGCCACACCTCGTTCTTAATGTTTCTGTGATTATTATTTATCATAGTTTATTAGTTTAATTGGTTCCGGATCGTGTCGGCTGCATTACCACGTCCAGGGTTGGAGAAAATTTTGATTCTTCTAAAAAAAATTGGATTTTATAGATTTCAATCGGATTTATTTATTTTTTATTTATACTTTAACTTGGGGCTTCTGACTTGAAAAGATGCTTCCTTTTGAAGACAAGTTTTGGAAGTTTAACTGCATTCAGAAATGGAATAGCTCAAACATCTGGAAATGAGGAAACAAAATATGATTTCAATACTTGTATTGTACTAAAGCCTAAAGGGATTCAGAACGGAATCAGTGTATTTAAAAAATGATTTCATTTGTTTGATAGTTAATATTATAAATTCTAAAGACTGTTATTGTTTAAATCTTACAAAGGTGCAATAATATCATCATTACTATACGTACGTATTAATATATTTGCAATCAATCATTCCAAACTCTTATTTCGCCCAAATATTTGCTTAGCAACCAACCGTAGAATTTAAAACAAAATGGCGGAAAAGTAAACAATAAGCTAAGAGCGCGAAACACAAATCACCCCCAATGCAACTCGCATAATCAGGGTGTTCTAAAAACTAAACATCACAGTAATTAAATATACATTAGCTATATAAGACAGGTAGATTATATATTCTTAAATCTTTCTCC
This sequence comes from Escarpia spicata, assembly GCA_963995525.1. Taxonomy (NCBI): domain Eukaryota; kingdom Metazoa; phylum Annelida; class Polychaeta; order Sabellida; family Siboglinidae; genus Escarpia; species Escarpia spicata. The sequence goes on from OZ023214.1 coordinate 47,969,307, forward strand.
TCTGTCTTGCCATTTCCTGAACTAACAGGCCTTTCTTCGGGTGTATCATCATCACCCTTGTGTCTTCAACATATTTCAAGCCTTGAGTCGGCCCAAGGCTAGAAAAAAACCTAACATTTACCCTATCATTGCTTCTATCTGTTGGTGTTTGCACTAGTCCCAAACCCTGCACTTGCACCTATTCAGTTTAGTATAAAAGTTAATAAATTATTATTATTCTTATATATATATATATAAATATTTTTAATTAATGAATTAAACATTTTTTAAAGTAGGTTAATGAAAAATTGTATGTATTAAGTATCTAACAAATATGGCAACTGGTGGTACACCAGTGTTATCTCAAACATCAAGATCTCTACGAGGTAGCTTGTCTAGCTCGTCTAGCTCGTCTAGCTCTAAGGCAACATCATCAAGACACAATTCAATGAAAAGTCATAAAACAAACAAGAAATTAGAGGCTGACAGAGATCAAGAAAAATGTGTCTGCCCTGACTGCAGCTTGGAAGTTAAAGATAACGAGGACGCCATTGAGTGTGACATCTGTAAGGGATGGTATCACCAAGTCTATCAAAGTGTGTCTGATGCCTTGTATGCCATATTAACCAGCGATGAAAACCAATGAATCAGTTGGTACTGTAAATCATGCCAAAGAGGGGCAAAGTCAATCATGTCACATATCCTTATCATGAACAAGCGTCAAGACAAATTTGAAAAGAAATTGACTGCAATGGAGAATAAACAATAAGCATTCCAAACCATAGTCAATGAATTTGAGGAGACAGTCTCAAAAGTATCCAATCTGCAATCTCAGACACCACATGAATCACTAGGAGCAACATACGTAGAACCAGTCATAAACAAAGATGAAGTGGTCGCCACTGTGTGCACCCAAATAAACGACCGAATGACCAGAATGAAGAACATTGTGGTATACAATGTGCCAGAGTGGACCAGCACTCTGAAAGAAGACAACACTATTCATGACAGGAAACTAATGAGGGAAATGTCAGGACACACTACAGATGGTAAATACCAACCTGAAGACCTACAAGTAAGGTGATTAGGGAGCAGATAAAGAAAGGAAATGGAAACAGAGGGAACAAGAACTCGTCCGTTACTTGTAACATTCCCAGAAGAGGATAAAAAAGCTTTTGTCATGAAAAACCTATACAAACTGAAAAACAAAGGGAAAAGCATGACATGAGCAAAGATGACAGAGAGAAGGAGCGACTACTACAGAAGGAGGCAAGAGAAAAAACACAGCAGGAGCAGACAACACATTTTGTCTACCTGGTAAGAGGGCACCCAGGAGAAAGACAGATCAACAAAGTAAAAAAGAGGGGCGAAAATACCAACCAAACTCTCGCACCGCAAGTGCCAGTGCCAGAGAAATAACTGTATGGTACACAAATGCTGATGTGCTAACAAAAGAAAAACTAACAGAACTAAAATGTAGATTAAAAAACCATTCAACTCCACCACAGGTTATAGCAGTGTCAGAAGTAAAACCTAAAAAATTTAAAAGACAACTTACCACACAAGAATATAACCTGGAAGGATATTCTATGGAAACTATAAACATTAGTGAGGATGATCTTGTTTCTTCACAATTCATTGCCATTTGTAGTGGACCAGTTTGATGTTGAGTTCAATGAAGCACAATTTTGCACTTTAAAACTGAAAGGGAAAGACACTCTTCTCATAGGCTCCTTTTATAGGAGTCCAAACAGTTCCACCGAGAACAATGACAACCTTAACAAACTACTTGATAAAATAAGTGAGAAAAAATTTGCACGTGTTCTACTACTTGGAGATTTTAACTATCCTAAAATTGATTGGGAAACAATGTCAACTACAGCAGCAAGTACAGAGGAGAAAGAATAAAAATTTATTGAGAAACTTCGAGACTTACTTGTGCAACATATTACAGAGCCCACTAGAGGTAGAGGTACAACTGAACCATCACTCCTTGACCTTGTCCTCACTAGTGAAGACACAGAGATCTCAACAATTGAAACAGCCTCAGCACTAGGAAGAAGTGACCATTCTGTTCTTAAGGTGGTTCTTAACTGCATGCCAGTCTATGAACCAATCAGCAAAACTGTATTTAAATACGACAAGGGGGATTACACCAAAATGAAAGACATGCTAAACATTGATTGGGAGGAGGAATTTTCTAATCACCAGGAGGATGTGCAAACTCAATGGGATATCCTTACTTCTAAGCTTAGATATGCAGAAGGAAAATGCATACCAAAGAAGGTGATAACTGAGAGAGCCAGAAAATACCCAGTTCCACTGGAGTTGAAAATCCGAACCAAAATCAAAAGAAAAAACAGGTTGTGGAAAAAATATCTTCTCTCCAAAGATGCCCAAACTTATCAGGAATTTTGTCGACTCCGAAATCAGGTCAGGAGACTGACAAGAAAGGCACAGAAACTATATGAAAAAGATATCATAAATCAAATAAAACAGAATCCCAAGAAGTTCTGGCAATATGCGCAGGCGAAAATGAATACCAAACTTAATAAAAAGCAAAGACAAGGATGATCTGACAAAGACAGATTTGGAAAAAGCCAGTCAGCCTAACTAGCATAGTAGGGAAAATAATGGAAGGCATAGTCAGAGATACCATCACTAAACACTTGAAATGACCTGTTGAGCGACAAACAATTTGGTTTCATCAAAGGGCGGTCTACAGTTCTCCAATTACTTAAAGTACTCGATTCATGGACTGAGACACTAGATAACGGTGGATGTATTGATGTAGTATGTTGTGATTTTATGAAAGCATTTGACAAAGTCCCACATCTACGACTTATAGAGAAACTCCAGAGCTATGGAATTCAAGGAAATATTCTAAGCTGGGTTGCAGCTCTGTTGGCCCACAGAACACAACGTGTAAGGGTCAATAATTCTTTTTCAGATTGGCATGATGTCATCAGCGGCATACCACAAGGATCGGTGATTGGCCCCCTACTTTTTGTTATATTTATTAATGACTTACCGGATGTTATAAAGAGCTCCGAAATATTCCTGTTTGCGGATGATATGAAACTCTTCCATCCAATTTACACCAATGAAGATTGCACAAAGCTTCAACAAGATCTTACCCATGCAGAACATTGGACATACGAATCTCTCTTAAAGTTCCACCCAGACAAATGCAGCCATATGAGAGTAGGATCATCAACCATAAGACTGGAACCTAATCATATAACGCTGGCAAGTACGGATAAGGTGAAGGATATTGGCGTCACTTTTGACTCATTACTAAACTTTGAGGCACATATGTCGGAAAAAATTAATAAAGCCAATTCAATGATGGGGATAATTCGTCGCACTTTTGATTACATGGATGAACAGTGTTTTTCTACTGTTTTTAAATCTCTTGTCCGCCCACATATTGAATATGCAAATCAAGTATGGGCTCCGTTCTTAATGAAACACATTACAGCTCTTGAAAATTTTCAGCATAGAGCAACCAAATTAATTCCAGGTTTTAAAGATCTTGAATACAATGAACGTCTGCAAAGACTAAAATTACCAACTCTGTCATATCATCGCCTCAGAGGAGACATGATTGAAATGTATAGGATTTTAACAGACAAATATGATACAGCTGTGACATCGAACTTTATAACTTTGAGGGATACTGAATCATGTACGCGAGGACATCACCTAAAAATATTCAAAGGACGTTGTCGGTTAAACATTATAAAAAATTCATTTATACACTGATGCACGAACGTATGGAACAGCCTCCCACAGTCTGTGGTAGAGGCTCCATCAGTCCAGTCTTTGAGGGAAAATTAGACAAAATATGGAAAAACCACCCAATTAAGCTTGATTACACAGCCCCAGCCCTATTATGGAACAACTTGTCAGACGCATGAGCACCATATAGTTTGACAACAAACATCAGAGCTGGCGTAAGAGGCATCACAGCCTAGAAGCCAGAAGAGGACCTGTAAGAACCTGTAAGAAAATGTGCTTCATTGAAATAATGCACATGAACAGTACATAAAAACTTGCACAATGTCACAAACAGTGTGTCCTCATATGTTCATTTGGCTTTACACCCAGTCTTTCCTGGAACCACAGTGTTTTCAAAATAAAGTCACACACAATTTTTTCTTCCAGACATTGTGAATAAACACACAGAAGCCATAGAACTTGTATAATTTGGCAGTGATCAATATAGACAGTATTCGTAAGTCAACAGCTAGGTCTCTAATGCAGTGTTAGCCAGCCATAGGGTTAGTACTGGGCCTTGAAATCATTGAAAACCTTGAACACCAATCCCAATTTAAGGCCTTGATATCCTTGAATTCTGACTTGCAGCCTTGATTAGGCTCTGCCTCTGGCTTTTGTTCAGTGTATTCCCTGCTGATCTCAGCCTGAGACCTAGGTTGCCTTATCTGCTTATTTTGCATAATCCATGGCACTGCTGTTGGCTACAATTGCCCACTGACCCTGGTAGCCTTTGTTCACCAGTACCCCTCCCCTCTGGCTGGGGATATGTTTCAGCTGGGGAGCACTTCTGCTGCCCATCAGCTTATCTGCATATATTGCACAACAGTTGCCTATGGACCCCTTTTTATGATGCAAGTTCATTAAAATTTATCTTCCTTGACCAATCACTTGTTATGGGTATGGGTGTTACATACTTAGACCTATAGATGTTTGAGGCAATCAAAGCATTCCACTCAGATTCACATAAATCAGCAATTAAAAAAATGAGAAGTATAACAGATGTAAATCAATGATTTTTTTTTAGCGATTTAAATCAAACAACCCTGAGCATGTCAGCGGGGAAATTCTTGGACGCGTCAGTGAAATTCTTGGATGCATCGGCAACATTTTTGGTCACCTTGGCAAAATATTTTGGTTGTGCGGCAGCATTTTGGTCACCTCGGCAGGGCAATATTGGTCGCTTTGGCAGCATTACCGCTATGGCAGGGCAATCATTGGATGCCTCGGCAAATTATTTGGTCTCTTCTGTGGCGCTACAGATGTATAATGTGCTATGTCAGAGTAGAAACTGCAGAATTAGCAGGCAATGAAGCCTACTCGACTGTGTGTTTGATCTACTATTTCAGCGTTTACAATGAGATGGAAGCTTGGATTAAAAAAAGCCTGAATCAGTGCTTGTTGTTTTACACTTGCCCATTCACACCTGCTTATCAATGGTATCTAAACGAACATGGCTTCCCTTTGGCGAATTAATACTACAAACGAACAACTGAGCAGATCTTACATGTCACTTCACTGGTGGTCAAATTTCTGAATTGCTAAACATGTAATTAAAAAGTAGTTTGCCACAAAAATTTAAGTATATTTTTTATTTTACAAAACAACATCGCCGAATCGACCAAAATTCATCAGTTCTGGTTGCATCAGCAACGATACCACTTCGGCAGCAACAAAACTTCGACAAAATTTCTTTCCGTACACACCACCAATGCGACCAAATTCACCTACAATAGAAAATATGTGGACAACAGTTCCCAAAATAACTACATGCGCCATTTAGTTCACGATGCTCATACCATGATTTCATGAACAGTTCCTGCATAAATGAACCAATCAGACATGTCCTAGTATGAAATCATGATCACCCTGCAGGATGCTAGATTGTGTACTAGACAGCTCAAGTGCTGAATAGGCCCATGCTATTTAATACCTAGTTCACTGTGACAGACACTGTAAGTGCTTAAAAAGTGGAGACCCCTGTTGGCTACACATTTGCTAATTAAATATGCAACTGAAAACAAACAAAGTTGTTCAAAAAGTATTTGAAATAAAATATGTTATAACTGTTTTTATAAAAGGCTATTTAAAAGAAACTTAAAATATCTGCGCTGAGCTACCATAATAACTGTATGTATTTGGACACTAAGTTTTCGGACACCAAAAAATCTATCAAAAAATCTTTTTCTGTACTACCCGGTATATGTGTTTGGGCACCTATTATGTTTACAGTACTCAAAGACTAGCTTTTCCGCCCCCCAAAAATAATTCTTCTTGTACTCTATGTTTTTGTACAGATAATTTAATTATTTTTAGGTGTCCACATGCACAGTCATTACAGCACATAGCAGGACAACTTGTGACATGTTGCAGTGCAGTAGTTGAATGCCAACAGCCCGCCGGCTCAACAGTCGTGGAACTCAGCAGAGCCGGGGTGAGAGACACGCAGCCATGGCACGCAAGCGAGAGGAGCGGGCTGTGCGCAGCTCCTACAAGAAGGAGAAGAAGGCTCAGAAGAACTCCATGGAGGAGGAGAACTTCCACGCCTTCCACGCACAACTCGCAAAGATGCAGCTACAGCTGCGTGAGATACCAGGGGATGGGTGAGTTTTTATTTAAAATATATTTATTCCTTTTTTGGCAGATTAATTAACTTGCTCGAGCAGATTTATTTTAAAACATAAACACAATTTGGTTTTATCGACTGATCTTTATTATTTTACTCTGTTTTCAAGATTGTAGTTTAAATGTGTTTTATTTATTTATTAGTGTCAAGGTTATGAATATGGGCCTAAATAGGTATGATGCTATAAACTAAATATTGTCATTATAATGGTATACCAGCGGTGGATTAGCGTTTACTTCATAAAATACTACGGGATGGGTTAGTGTTTACTTTATGAAATACCAGGGGACGGATTAGTGTTTACATTATGAAATACCAGGGGACGGTTAGTGTTTACTATATGAAATACCAGGGTACTGGTTAGTGTTTACTTTATGAAATACCAGGGGACAGGTTAGTGTTTACTTTACGAAATACCAGAGGACGGGTTAGTGTTTACTTTATGAAATACCAGAGGATGGGTTAGTGTTTACTTTATGAAATACCAGGGGATGGGTTAGTGTTTACTTTATGAAATACCAGAGGACGGGTTAGTGTTTACTTTATGAAATACCAGAGGATAGGTTAGTGTTTACTTTATGAAATACCAGGGGATGGGTTAGTGTTTACTTTATGAAATACCAGAGGATGGGTTAGTGTTTACTTTATGAAATACCAGAGGACGGGTTAGTGTTTACTTTATGAAATACCAGAGGACGGGTTAGTGTTTACTTTATGAAATACCAGAGGATGGGTTAGTGTTTACTTTATGAAATACCAGAGGATGGGTTAGTGTTTACTTTATGAAATACCAGAGGACGGGTTAGTGTTTACTTTATGAAATACCAGAGGATGGGTTAGTGTTTACTTTATGAAATACCAGAGGACGGGTTAGTGTTTACTTTATGAAATACCAGAGGACGGGTTAGTGTTTACTTTATGAAATACCAGGGGATGTGTTAGTGTTTACTTTATGAAATACCAGAGGACGGGTTAGTGTTTACTTTATGAAATACCAGAGGACGGGTTAGTGTTTACTTTATGAAATACCAGGGGATGGGTTAGTGTTTACTTTATGAAATACCAGAGGACGGGTTAGTGTTTACTTTATGAAATACCAGGGGACAGGTTAGTGTTTACTTTATGAAATACCAGAGGACGGGTTAGTGTTTACTTTATGAAATACCAGGGGACAGGTTAGTGTTTACTTTATGAAATATCAGAGGACGGGTTAGTGTTTACTTTATGAAATACCAGAGGACGGGTTACTGTTTACTTTATGAAAAACCAGAGGATGGGTTAGTGTTTACTTTATGAACCTTTTGGGAGGCCACATCACTTATCATAATCTTCTACCATTCTCTCCCCTCATCAGTCAGTCAGTCAGTCAGTCAGTCAGAATCAATTTATTTGACCTATAAATACGATACATATACAACGAATAATGCAAGTAATAGATAAGGTCGGGAGAGCTCCCATTAAGATATATAATATCGCTAGCACAGGAGCCACCCCATCAATATAAACAACAATAACATTTACATGACAAATCAGAATAGCATATAACTTGTTTTATAGTTGGTAATTACTCAATGTATCAACATGCATACATAATACAAGGACTGATTATATCACATTGATGTACATATGGATACTTCGGTATACATTATAATATGTATTACGAATTACAAATAAAGCAATTATGAATATGACAAGTGGATTCATAATTTAAAATAAAAACGTTTTTTTGTATGTTGAAAACCCATACAGACTGTGGGTGTAAATTTTATTAATGATAACACTTGGTGTATTGTTAACTGTTTCTACTATGTTGTGTCTAATGCATTTTTTTCGCAAATTCATGTTTGAATCTGGACATATACAGATTATTTCTTTCACGTGTGCAGTGCTGATGAATATCATAAATGTGTGTGCTTGGAAAAACATTGAAGTAGTAGGGCAAAAGATTGTTAATTAATTTATAGTAAAATTTTTATTGTTGGATTTTATAAATGTCATCCAACTTTAGCAACTGGAGTCTTTTAAAAATAGGACTTGTGTGAGCATTGTATTTACTTAAGGATATCATTCGTATTGTTTTTTTCTGTAATTTGAAAATTTGATGTGCTTGATGACCCCATAAAAGTATGCCACAATTAATATGAGGGAGAATAAGAGCATTGTACATAATATATAATGTATTAGGTGGTAAAAAGTGTTTAAGTTTATTTAGTATGCCTATTGTTTTAGATATTTTATTTGCTATTTTGTTTGTATGACTCCTTCCACCATCCTCTTCTGTTTTCCGAGCTCTCTTCATTCTATGTGTGTGTGTGTGTTGTTAACAGGAACTGTCTGTTCCGTGCACTCGGTGATCAACTTGAAGGTCACGGTCGCAACCACTTCAACCATCGCCAGGATGTTGTTGAATACATGCTTGAACATCGCGCTGACTTCGAGCCGTTTGTTGAAGATGATGTACCCTTTGATAGGCATAGTAAGTTGGACAAAGATCACCTGAAACCAATGCATTCAGATGTTACTTTAGCATTAAATTTAGCTTAGCATTTACATATTAAAAATTGCAATTTAATGAAAATAATTGATTTTTAATTCATCATTTAAATGTGATTTATTTTAAGAAAGTCATTGAATATAGTTTATATATAATTCACATTATGCTTTTGTTTCTGTGTTACTTATTTAGTTTTAGTGGTAATAGTTTACATTTTTTTGCTATTTTCACTCACAGAAAACATTTGAAAAATATTCAAATGCATTTGTAAATGCATAGCCAGAGCATTTGCAGATGAATTATTCTTAAAGTTTAAACATTTTCATTTAATATAAACACGGAATGAAAACAAATGAAAACAAATGTTGTATATGTGCATGTACATTATTGTAAGCTACTTCTTAAAAATATGTTATTCAATAATGTTTAGTTTGTTTTCAATAGATTCAACTGTTCTTGTGTCATGTAACGTAAATAAAGCACTGGTATGGATTAAACTGGCTAGCATACATGCAATGTGTCGCATTGTAGATTATCTAGTTTGCATTAGGAAGCTTATTTTTCATCACAGAGACAGCTCAGTGTTTTCTTCCATTTCTGTTGCAGTTGCAAATCTGAAGAAACAAGGAACATATGCAGGCAATGATGCAATTGTAGCCTTCGCTCGTCTCCACAAAGTCGTTGTAGTCATCCATCAGCTCAACTCTCCCTGTCTACAAGTAAGTGTCACCATCACCCCTCCTAGTTGTTATTTTACATTATTTCCCCACACTGCCCATCACCGGTTGATACGGTGTCAGACGTCCCACATTTCTTTGGTTGAAATCCATATATTTTACTTAACACTATGTTTAAATCCATGTTGTTTTTCATTGGTTAATCAGCCCATATTCTGATCAAGTGGCGCCATCTAGCAGACTATGAAATAGATCTACAAACAAAATCATTGTTTTGTTAGACATCTGCTTTGCATTAAAAGGATTTGTGCTTCTACCTGTGTAGGTTTGCCATTTAACTTCATAACTGCATGACACATGCAAGAAAGTATGTACATTATCATAATCCTTACATTTAAGGCAAATCCATATTAAAATGGGACATGGTCGTGTTCTACCAAACATTCCAAAAAATTGCATTGTATACAGGTAATGTGTATAATAAGTCATGTCTGAGATATGTTTTGACATTTCACAACATTTAACAACTTTTAAAACTGACAAACGCTTCTCAAATTTTATAACTTTCACATACAAGAAATTAACTTTCCAAAAGTGTTTTGTTTTTCAGACCTAAATATCATAACAATTCATTTTTTTTAGTTTCACGACTTTCCAGAAAAAAATCAGCCTCTAAAATGTAATGTCTTCTGTATTATATGTATATCCATGGATTTTCATAAATTTCACGGACAAGAAATTCACTTTCCCAAAGTTCATGGCCTTTTCTGACCAAAAATATCATGACTTTTCAGACCTCAAGATCATCACGACCTTTTCATGTCTTATCATTTTTTTTAGTTTCACGACTTTCCAGAACAAAATAATTTCCTGAAACATTCTGTGTTATGTTTAGATCCATGGATCTGAAGATCCTAATTGCCAACAGATCCACATATCATACCACAATGGCGACCACTACGGCAGCGTGCGAACCAGCGGAGACAACACAGAGACGCCAGCAAAGATAAAATTCAGGGTCAGTTATCTTTTGCTTTTTGGTGGCGCCTGATCTTACTAGGAATCTCCCTTCCCACTGCACTGTTTTTTTTGTTTTTTTTGCAAAATATTTACTTTGTTAATTAGATATTTTGTTAATTTGTATTGTATATTTTACATGTCAAAACGTGTGTACCTGTATATATTTGTATCACTTTGCAAAGCTGTTGGGAAAAGTAAAAGTATCCCTAACCTTATCCTTACAGTGAATATACAGTCTTTATTGTATTAAAGGTACAATTTCATTATAAAATCAAATCACATTTTAATGTTTATGTGTACTGATGAACCATATTTGTATACTATTACCATTAATGGTTAATTTTTATTATTCTCCCCAAATATAATGTTTACATGGCATGTTGAATGTTAAGGTAACTATTCATAAACTGGTAAGGATCAAATTATATTATACAATTGTGATTAACTAAAATACATTAGACTGATCAAACTTTGCACTTTAAATTATTTGTTTTCTGATTTTATTGTAGTTCTCCTTCTGTAAATTTGTACCAGTCTTTCTTAACTACGTACTAAATAAATAAGCCTACTTTATAAATATGTAGAAGTTTAATTTATTCACCTGACCCACCTTCTATTTCTTTCTATTTTGTATTAAGGTTAACAAGCGTATAAACATTCTACCACTAAAAATTATAATCGTTATTATGTTGTGACAACACAACTTTATCATTTGAACAAAATGGTTCGTGTGGTTTTCTCCTTCCCAGAGTCATTTCCTGTTTCTCGTCTCACAAATGGCTGCTTGCAGGATGGAGTTCCAATGGAAAAGGGAAGTCAAGAATTCCATCTGACCAATCCACTGAATCAGGCCAAGTACGCTGCTGGCTACGCTGCAGATTGCTTGTCCGCTTTACCAGAGGTCGGTCGTAACGCCATGGCCAAAGTCTGCAAGGACTTTAGTCAACTGGTCTGGGAGGTGACCAACACTACGGGGTGTGAGGTGAGTAGAGATCCCAAGGTCAAATCAAAGGTCATGATAGAAAATAAAACAGATGCTCTGTTGGAGCACAGTAGGATAGTGGATAGAGCGTCGGACAGTCAATTGAGAGAATCCAGGTTTGAATCCTCCTGTTGCCTCTTTGAAGCTTGGCCAAATTTGTTCTCATTCCAAGTTGCTTCAGTTCACTTGGCTGTATGAATGAGCACATGGCTAAAGATAGTGGTGGATTTGTCTGTATGAATAGTCTTTGCAAAGTCATTGCAGCATGGCTGAATTCTGCCAAGAAATGAAGTGTAAAGCACCCTGAAGACTGAGTAGCACTCTATATAAAAAACTTATATTTTTTGTGTTTGTGCTAAGTGTCTAACAGGTGTTGTGCAACATTATATTTTTATTAATTATATTCGGTTAACTTTTCTATTTTTAACTTGCTATATTTTAATTGATGTATATTTTTAACTAGCTGACATTTGTAATGTGTGTTTGCATGTACGTATATATTAGATTTTTACCTGAAATAAAGGTATGTAGGGTGTAAAAAACTAAACAAAAAGCTTAGCGAACATACGCCAAATTACCAACATTATCTAAAAATGATTTTGCTTTACATTTTCAGAATGAACACCTAGTTGAAACGGTATTAAAAGAAAATAATTTGGATGTGGACTTTGCAAGTCAAGAAATTCTGCAACTCATGGATACAGGCTATTGTAAGTAATGATTTTAGTGTCAAGATGACTTACACTTTCCGTTAATCTAACTAATATGGAGCTAGCATATGTATATGTGTGTAAATGGGTATGTTTATGTTTTCCTTTAGTCAGTTTGCATATCAGGTGCCATTAAATAGACGTACACTGTAAATCGATTGTTCGTAAGTCGTAACGTTACACCCGTTTTCTGTGATTGTTCTAACTTCTGACAATCAGTTGGGGACTTTTACGTAACTTAACTGCTCACATTTACTTCATAACAAATATCATGTACAAATGTCATGTACAAATATGGGAAACTGTAGATAATGTTAAAACTATTTTGAGATGTTTCCATGTTTGGTGAAAGACCAACTTTGGGCAGCAGCCGCTATGATCTGGACATCTGACATATCATCAACATTTTTACATATCAACGCGTCTCATGTATACAATCTCTGTATTTGTTATGTGCTTTTTAAAAATAACAGGAGACACTTTTCCATAAAACAGTTGAATTGTAATTCAACCACCTGCATTGTAATTATTGTATTTTGACTTGCATCCCATTTAAACTAATTATCCTTATATATACACATACAAGGGTTTATAATAATTAGGTTTTAATAAGGTTTTATTTTAATTCTACATTTATATCTAACAACCGTGATATCTGGCTGCAAACTGCTTTTAATAAACAAATCTAATAAATGTTAACTGAATTCGTACAAAACTCCATAGCCATAATGCTACCATGGGTTTGAGAACATGTTAGTTTAGTCAGTGTCCTATTTCCAAAGCCAGGTTATCTTTTTCTTGCCAGCCATGGAGTCAGGTACAAGTCTGACACCAGAGCAGGACAGTTGGGATCAGAGCAGTACAAGCAGCCAGGTGGTCAACTCTCACGGACACGAGGCCAGTCCAAGCTACGGAGCCAAGCCAAAACAGAAGCCGGTGAGGGTTAGTACAGAGTACCAGGTACTCTCATTAGAGAGACTCCCTATTAAAGGAATTATTATTATTAAGTGCACTTTCAAGTGATTCATGTGTGTTTTGCTTGTGTCATTCCACAAACTGTAGCATGACAGTTTTTAGAAGTAAGATTAAAATTTAATTAACATTTCTTTTAGTTTTTTTAGATAAATAAAATAAATAGATAATTAAAATGTTCTTATCTTAATAATGTTGTTAAAACAATTGCTAAAATGTCAATACAAAATTTACTGAAAGATAATAAATATGTAAATAAATAATTTAAAGGTCTTTTCCATGGATTCCTATGATACATTCTCATGTCGTAAGATTCCGCCCCAACTCTCGCCATTGTTCATAGTCAAGTGCACACGGAGCATTGACATCAGCTGGGCAACTTAGTGTACGACCAATGAAAAAACAACTTTTTAAAAGGAACAAACTTTGAAATTCTCATTCAGTCTTGCACTATTTTGATAAATAACCTGGAAATTAAAGGAACAATGGATAATGGGAACAGTTGCTCATACAGAACAGATTTAGCACATTTTTATGATTTGTTTATTTTCTTAAAAGGAAAATTTTTCATAATTATTATTAGTGATGTTGCATAGCTGTTCAAAAACGTTGTTATACAAACTGCAATAATTCACAGATACACCTCTGTCTGGACATTGTTTATGGAATGACATTATATCCCTTTTAACTATTCCTTCAAAATTTCATAGGTGGAAACTGGCCTTTATAAAACATCACTAAACACGATTTTCGTAACTACGTTCCATTAGCTGGACATAAAACATTATTAAAATGATCTGGTTACCATACAAATGCACTTAATTGTCATCATTAATTGTTACGTTAAGAAAGTGAAAATAGAACTGGTGTGAAATTATGGCATGATTCAAAAACTTGTGACTTGTTAAATATGTTAGAGCATCAGACTCTCGTTCGAGAGATTCCGGGTTTTAATCCTCTTGCAGTCATTTCAAATATCCATTGCTCCAATTCACACAACTCTATGAAAGAGTACCTGGCTATAGACAGTGGTGGATATTTATGTACAAATAGTCTCCATCTAGTAATTGCAATGTAGCTAAATCCTTCCCAGAGAAGTCTAGATGGTGTTTGATTAAACAGGTCTGCCAGGAGGTGAAGTGTAAAGCATTTTGAGCAGTCCGAATGACTGGATACTGCAAAATTTTAAAATTTACTTATACATTGAAAGATTTAAAATATAATTAGTGTTAAATGAAGCATACTACACATTCCTTGATCATTGCATGGTTTGAAAAGGCCTCACAAAACTATGTTATATGGTGTCGTAATGGGGAAGTATGAATAGCTCATAGTTGAATGAATAACCAAACATTTAGGATTATTTTATAGACCAGCGCACGGGAAAAGAAAATGGCGAAGAAGAAGCGAGCAGAGGAACGTCACCGGGCGGAACTGGGGACGAGGAACGACCTTGCCACCATGACAGAAGACCTTGACAACGAAGCAACGTTTGTGACGCAGCACGTTGGTGTACTTCAAATCTGATCAAATATCTCTCTAGGTGGTTGAAAGTTTAGGTCATTCCAAAACATCATTACAACGCAATGTTTACTCAATGCAAACCTCATCAGCTTCCTCAGGCCTCATCATCAAAACAAAAACACACTATTTATAGGAAAAACATTTGGTGAAATTATGGAGACATGAAAGTGGTATACCAGGTTTTTCTACAAATTTCTACAACATTTTCTAGCCCTGTGTAATGCTTTGTAGAAGTAAAAACCACATGACATTCACCTCAACACCAATTCCTGTGTGAGGGAGGAAAACATTGAAACAATGGTAGGTGAAAGATGGATGGCAAAGTACAGGAATTACACGTTTTGCACTGGTGATATTCGCCATGTATCAGGTATAAATGTTATTACAAACATTGAATACGGAAGAAGGCATTAAAAAAATACTGGTAACATAATACTAGACTAATAGCTCACACCTCTCTTGCAATGCAACATTATTATTGGTACCAATGTTGTATTATGGAAACAGATTCTTTAAATTGTTCCATATCATGACCAACAATAATCAGTGGGCTATGGTTTCTTAATCAGCATATATCAAAATTACTGTTCCACTTCTTGAAGTTAACACAGAAACAGCAATGTAACAGCAAATAGTAACAATAAAATAAATAGTCTATTAAATGTTTGTACAACTTGACATTAACAAAATCTTCATTTACTCTCAAGTTTCATACACAAAAATACTTGGTTTTATCACTACAGTGTATACATACAATCCAGTATAATTCAAATCTCCCTTTCCCCATTTAGCAGCAATATTGATGCGCACATTGTATCACAGAATAATATGTACAGTAGCATGCATTATATGGAATTTAAAAAAACCAATATGAAATGAACAAAACTTTCACAGATGGCATCCATCAGTTGGTTGGTTTAGAAAGTTAGTCAAATTTGGTCAAGTTAAAAGCAAATAATTGTGTTTGGATTACAAGTGGAGACGTTCTCAGGTTTGGCTGAATCTATGTACTCTTGTGTTCTTGGTTTGTCAATATTCACAAAAATTTGCAGTTTTCATGTAATCTAATGTGGATGCTATCACCTTAGCAACATTCTTAAATGTAGTATTTAAATGGTTGGACACATTCAAAATAAATTATTAAGTTTAACATTTATTTACAATCTTACTTTTCTGTTTGTTTTTGTCTGTTCAAAATAATTTGACAATGTCAACCAGCCATATGTTAATTTATGAACAACCGTTATAAAAATTCCGAAGAAAAATGCATGCAGGTATTTACTGCTATTGCAACAATACATGTTGCATGAATTCTATGAAGATTCATTTATGTTTCTGTTTAATTGTGTTGTTTTGCCATGGTCTTTTCTTTGGACTAGCAGCTTTTACAGAGTGTGAAGTTTGCATTTTTAGTTGTCATTAAACTGCTCATCGGTTGTTCATTTGGCATGAAGGTGGCGCTACATGTATGTCTTTCTTGTGAATGAAGCCAAGGCATGATAGCCTATGTTACAGCACTGTTCACCAGGTCAACTTGCTTCCTCAGGAATTTAGATAATAAACAGTTACAGAGGCATGCAACTGAATTATATTCTGGGGTCACCAAATCCTTGAACATGCGCATGCTTCCAGTAGTATAGGAGGCATCGGTAGTGGGCTAAAAGGTATTGTATCAGTATTTTGTGCTGGCAATTTTAAGATTTCTTGTTTTTGGTAAAAGCAGAAATTTCAGGAAGTTTATGTGCAGACATTTTAATAATTTTTTAGAGGTTGGGATGTAACAAAAATCTGCATTTATATGATGCTAATATTTTCTTTGAGATGTGTAAATTTCAAATATTGTGGATACCATGGAAAATACAGTATGTTGGGTCATTGTTCACTAAACCCATATTAAATCTAGCCCACAAGTGTACATGTGATATCTGATTGGCTCCAGTTGTTTAACTTATATAGTTCATACAACAAAACTTGGGAAATCCACACATCTCGGGACAGTACTGTTGTGTACATAACATGAATGGACTAACATGTTTTTAAGGTGCACAAGATGCTGACAACATAACTTGTAATCTGTGGTTCAGCACAGATAGTATGCGACCAACAGGTGACCTTGGAATGCGTGTGTTGGTCAAATCTTACTTGCAAAGTTTGCACCAGATGTAGCGAGATTTTTCTTGTTCTCAATAAATGCAATATATTGTAAATATATTTAAATGCATTTGGTTGTGTACAGTTAAACAAATAAAATAGCATTGAAATGTTATTTATCCTTTTGTCATTTTTGTGTCAAGGTGTGTGGTGCATGTGTATGATGTATATGTGCATGTGTGTGTGTGTGTGTGTGTGTGTGTGTGTGTGTGTGTGTGTGTGTGTGTGTGTGTGTGTGTGTGTGTGTGTGTGTGTGTGTGTGTGTGTGTGTGTGTGCATGCATGCGTGCATGTGTGTATGTGTGTGGAACATACTTTCTCTCAAGTTTATTATGTCCATTATGTAAAAGGGATAACTGTAACTGTAGGAAAATAAACTATACAGCTGCTACACTGTTGAATTATAACTGACAATGATTTGTAATGTAAATATATTTTATATAAAAATGATCAGTTGTGTGTGTATATAAACACAACTGCTTTAATGAAAACATGTAAAACATACACATCAGAAATATTTGACTGCAAAAATAGTCCTGTTATCTTAACTATTTACATATGTACACATAAACTGCAACAGTAAACTATATATCTGGTAGGTGAATTTGTTATTAACTGTACATTTTTGGACAGACCAAAGCAGTAATATCCAACAAGTAATCCCTGAACTACTGTGTAGAAACCATCGACTTTGGCCACTCTTGCATGGACCAAACCAAGTGTTAGACCAATAGACACATCTTCCACTTACAACAAGTCACATCCTGTCTCTTTCTCTCTTTGAATGTCACCAAAGAAGATATTTGGTCATAACATGTCTTCCAGCTAGACCACCCAAGTTTTTCTCTGCAGAGTGTTCACTCTTGTCTAGAACAAGTAGGTGTCTGCCACAGATTTTTCTAAAAAATTAGTAAAAGGTTAAAAAAATGTAAAAGGTAAGACCTTACATAGCGCAGTATCCAGTCATCAGGACTGCTCAAAGCACTTCACACTTTACTCCCTGGCAAACCTGTCCAATCAAACACCATCTCGATTTATCTGGGTAGCATTCCCAGTAAATGTGAGTATTCTGTTACTTATACAAATAATTCTTGTGTAGAGCATTTTGCAACACGTGCCCAAGGGACTGTTTCACTGACATGAGGAGCTCATAAACCTAATATAACTATTTTTAATGTATTTAACTCCTTAGCAGTGATTGTGTATACGGGAAAACTATTAACACCAGGATATGTCACCGGGACATTTCCCAGTGTATCACAGAAACACTGTAGCATCCTCGGTGAGAGAGCAGCAGCTTTTTCAAAGCCTCATTAAACCTGACAACGGATTCTGTTAATAAGGTAACTACTACTGCGCCTAAATCCTTGGAAACCAAGCTCAGAGGCACATCAAGACAAAAGGGTTGGTCAATCTCAAAATCGATAAGCAGAATTCAAGTTGTTAACTGACGGATGGATACGCCAGGAAGCTACGGTGGATAAGCAAGGTTGTTTTTAAATGATGGCAGAATTGTGTAATATTTTCAGCTGGTTTAACACTAAGAGGAAGCATTTTCTAAAATTAATAGATTTTCCTTATGAGCTGGTTATCTTACATAAAAGTCATAAACTTTGTGTTTACCCCCTTCAAACATTGTATACACACGTGTACACACTCAAATATATAGGTATGTACATGTACATGGTTCTGTATATGTATATATACACGGTTGTGTTTTCCTTCTTCTTGTATTATGTTGTCAATGTTTGAATAAACGAATCATTCATTCATCTTTGCGAAACGGCCCATGGATGTTGCAAACCAGACTTTTGGCACGATTTGGAACAATGGCACATGTTTAAAGTACCAATATGACGTTTTCTAAAAAAAGTTTTGTCTTGGCAGTGATTTTGTCTACTGGAACACTGCCAACACCAGGACATGTCACCAAGACACTTTCGCCCGTGTGTCACGGAAATAGTGTCATCGTTTGTGATACAACAGCAGCTTTATTTAACCTTTCTTAAACTTAACAATGAATTCTGTTTAATGTTGGATTTTCCTTAAAATTAGCATTTGTTAAACCACCCCTGGATGTTGCACACCAGACTTGGCACGATTCGCAACAACGGCACATCTTTAAAATGTCAGTATCGAGTTTTCTAGAACAGGTTTGTCTGCAGCATGATCTTGATGAACTCCTCCTGGTCGACGTAGCCGTCTCCATTGAGGTCAGCCTCTATCATCATGTCCTGAAGTTCCTCCTTGCTGAACTTGACTTTTGCGTCCGTACACGCCTGCTTCAGATTGTCCATCGAAATCTTCCCAGAATTCTCTGAAAAACACACGACATACACTCAATGAGTCAGTCAACTGTATTTGTCTCAAACATACGTGAACCGGGTAGTAAGTGACACAGGCCTATTTTGCACATGAGCCAAAAATAGATGCCTAGGTCATGCCCCATCAATTGTTTTTATTTTGGCAGAAATGCATTCCTTATAATCTCGTCTGTCAATGTTCAGTTTATCTTCCTCGACAGTCAATCCAACACTAATAAAATACATGAATTTACAAACCGATACATTAAAAAACAGACTGTGCGCATCAAAATTACAGTGTTTCTCAAAATGTTGCTTTTCTAAAGTTAGGTTAAATTTAATTCAAAAATTACTGACAGTATATTAATAAATGAGGTATCCATTTAAAGCTCATAATGTGTGGAATTTTAACAAGTACAACCATCCATTTCACAATTTGTTGACTTAATATTCACTTCACTGTGCCAGGTCGCATATTATAGAATAAACAAAACAAATCATGTGCACAATATGCAAGGTTGTCATACGTAATGAACCAGAAATATTATGTTTGAAAAGAGAAAATAAGACGCCATAAATAGCTACCATAAAATCTGAATTTGTTTAGTATACGGGGTAGTATACATCCTATCAGTCAACATTTTGTATAACACTCGGAATGTTAGTTTTTAATAAAAAAAAGTTTGTTGGCCATTACATACACAATGTATTACCTGTTTTGTTTAGCGAGTAGATATTTGTCATATATGTAAATGTTTTTAATACAAATTCGTTAGGTAATTTGCATAAAACAAAATCATTTGTCAATGTCTTTTATCAGACTACTGGATGTTTCTCTCATCTGTGTAATTAACATGCAACACATATTATGTTAACATTAATGCGTTACTATTGCAACTACTGAATATCAACTACTGACAAATATATATAATCTTTGTCCTCTTACCAAAGTCAAACATCTTGAATCCCTGCAGTATTTCATCATACACATCTCTGGAGTCACCTTGCTGTGCAATCACGAAATCAAGAAACTCATCAAAGTCCACTACTCTGTAAAGGTAAGAAATCACCAGCAACGTTTACAGCAGCTTTTGTTCGA
The DNA here is from genome assembly GCA_963995525.1 of Escarpia spicata. Taxonomy (NCBI): domain Eukaryota; kingdom Metazoa; phylum Annelida; class Polychaeta; order Sabellida; family Siboglinidae; genus Escarpia; species Escarpia spicata. The sequence goes on from OZ023214.1 coordinate 47,989,620, forward strand.
ACAGGAAGAAGTGTGTAACTATTAAAATGTATTTATTGGTATCATTAATATCAACATGTATAACAAATGGTGAATTCATGCAATTTGTTCTTAATTTATAGTAAACAAATAAAATATATTGGTCAGAAATAAAAGAGATGGGCTACATGTAGAAATAACTCGCAAAGAGCTTTTGATCATGGCCTATGATATATTGCAATCATTTGCTAACCTTATTGCACTGGTATCAATGATAATTAAAACCAACCATTCCAAACTCATATAAAAGATCATCTCAGAACATTGATATCTGATATCCGACAAAGTTATTTTGGTTAGACGTGGAAGAATCAGAGGCAGTTTCGTCTGGTGTCGGACATCAATAGTATACACTTGGGACTGATACTGGTAATATATTTATATCATCATATCAATGTTTACACATTTTTTGGGCATGTGGGGGGGGCTGAGGCCAGATGAAAGTAATTTGGTCTGATATCGAACATTGACGTTCTAAGATGATCCCTAAACACACTGCGTCCTCCTACCCTTCCCCCTTCAGCCCTGTCTCCTCCACCATCTGCCTCGCCTGGTCCTTCGACACCTGGAAGCCGAGCGCCCTCATTGCTCGACGAACGTCTACTGCACCGATGTACCTACACCAATCACAGTTGAACTGTAAATATTGTATGTGTTCTATTAAGCATACATGCCCTAATTAGTGTACACTTTTTAGCAACATCTGACAGCAATCTCCAATGCCAACTTTAAGTGTTGAATCCATCACTGTAATTTAATTTCTACCAATGTCACACTAGACTCAAAGGGCAGTGACCAAAAATATTGAAAGGTGCAGGGTAAATGATCAGGCTACAGAATTCTGATAACCTGTTGCTCATATGTGAGATGCATAAATCATCTGCCAGTTACATCTGCAGAGATGGCTGTACGCGGGAACCCCAGGAATCCCGGTAACTCCAGAAATGGGTATACACACCTGTACGCTTATTGGAATGCAAAATTTTATATATTTCTTAGTCTCAAATATTTATTAAGCGAACTGTACACTTAATAGAATGAATACAGTATGTAGCAACACACAACTTAAAAAGATGAATGTCTGATCCTCTTTATTGAAAAATTATACGACATTTGCATAGAATACAGTGGAATCTAGCTAATCCGCACCCTGGTAATACTTGGCATCCGGATTTCTTTTCACGGGAAGAGCATTTTCATATGCTAATATCCACCTTTATGAGCACGATTCACTTATCTGGAACACTGGTAACAAATATTTACTAATTTTCCTGATTATTTAACCATAACTACCAGTAAATAAAAAAATTATATATACACGCTAACGTGTACAAGCTAACATGTTGATTTTTTAACTAAATTATTCTACAAAAACTTAGCAAAACTAATTGTGGAAGAAGTCATAAAAGATTAAATTTAATGAAGACTGCATGACAGTTATATGTGAATCACTGTTAACAGAAATCTGTTAGACCCACAAATGAATCTGTTTAATTATTTACGTCTGCTGGTTTGCGACACTTGTTCAAAAGAAGTCTACCTATAGCTATAGATTTGATGCCCCTAGCGCAAGAGGACAGAAGATTATAATGCTCACCCATAGTTGCGATAATCAAATGCTTCAAATACGATCTTCAAATCGCTGATTTCTTGCGGTGTTAAGTTGTCCAACGCTCTAGTTGATATCTTCATGCCATACAAGTCTCTCTCACCCACAGGGTGTGTTGTCAACAACTTGATTAACTGTCAACATGTACGATCCAATAATGAATCAGGTCACATGACAAAACTGAGCAGTTCCAGTGGTTTATTATCAAATGATTTGTAAAACAAAAACGTGTCAACAGAATTCAGAACAGTGACGGAACAGGCGTAGTATTCGGGGGGTGTTTCTGCATGTATATATAAAGGTTGACATAATACAACATTACACGAAATGGAAAGGAATTACATGTTGATTAAGAATATGTTTTTATGTGATTGAACGATGCAGAACAAAGTGTGTTTCAATCGCTGGAACAGCCAAAACAATTAAGCTGGCAGTCGATCTACATTCGATCTGCATCATTCCGGGATTGGTGCCTGTGTCTTTGCTGTTCCATTTACTGAACACACACTAGCTTCATTCTATGGCATTCCATCATATAAAACTTAACGTACATATAACTCCTTCCCATGCATTTGGTGAAAAGTTGTATTATATCAATGTCTATAATTTTATCTACACATGAAGTAACACCTGCATGTGATGCACCCACCAAACGTCATTGTTCGTGTCTGTTCTGCCAAATATGAATGCCCACTTGCAGTGGCTTCAGATAATTTGAGGACATACTTTTGCAAGATAGCCAATCTAAACAATTATTTTGCTCTCATCATCGATGACATTCTAACAAAAGTTCACTTTTTATCAAACGGCCGGACTTCAGAAGATCTGTGGTATTATTTAAAGTTTTTCAACTACACATTTGAACATCAACAAATCTAATTTGCCAAAAGCTAAATCGGCACTTGGGTAGAATTCGGACCCACCTCGATTTCGCTGCTATAACTTGAGTTTTGCCTAACTTTGATACATCAGAATTTTAGTTCCATCATTCAACATCATCACAGGCATATTTATGTTACGAAAATATTGTATTGTGCATTGCTGCGGTCGTGCGTTACCGCATCGCGTTCATAAAATGAACGATATAGCGGCGTATGTTGATGAATACCCGGGCGGCCGGGCGCTATTTACGCCTCAAAAGTGAGCTAACACGCAATATTCCTAAACGTAAATACACCTGGGATAATGTTAAATAATGGAACTAACGCACTGAGGTATCAAAGTGCCACAAATTCAATTGATTGTGAAGCTCAGAATTTTTATATTAAACTTTAACTTTGTAAGTTTATAAATTATAAATAACTTACACTTTCTCCTGTTCTCAGTGGGGGAGGAACTTCGTCTTTAGGGGCAAACGGATCTGGGTGACCACCCTTGGGGGCTCCGCCTCCGCTCTTCGATTTTCCACCTTTCTTCCCTTTACTTTTCTTCTTCCCAGGCATTGTTTTTCAACAAAATATCGGTTTTTAGCAAGATAGCAATAATAGTTCAAGCGACCGTCAGTAACCAGGACAACACTTCCGTCAGTGTAACCCCTAATGTGTAAAACAAAAATTCATTGACTTCCGTCATAAAACAGGAAAACTATTTATTTCAGAACATTTCTGAACTTGTGGTATTCTAACAATTAATGAACAGTGCTACAACTGTTATAATTGTGTTTTTCCTAAATGCATATTGTTTCAATTTTGTGGCACATTTTAACACGTGAACTTGTTATGGTGAAACAATTTTGTCAGATCACACATTTGGGATGTGACACGCCTCAGAAAACATGGCTGCGCCCGCTGCAAGCAGGGTTTTCTCCGCCGTCCACAGAATTCTTACTCGAAATTGTCTCAGATGCACAGGGCATGCTACAAGAAATGCTCGTCACTTATGTTCTGGCGAACCCGGCGGTATTTTGCAGTAATTCACTTGTTGAGATTTTTGAAAATATAGTCGCGTCAGCGTAAAAAATCCATTAGCCATCAAAACGTGGGTCAGGCATGACATGTTTCAAGTTCACCCCCTAGTTCCAGATATGAATTCTTAAAAAGTTCTGATGTTAGAAAATAAATATTACTGAGAATCATAGTTTTATTCATCTTGTGTCAGTTTTTGGCTATATTTATTAATTTTGTGGCACAGCTGCAGGAATAGTGGAATTAAAAAAAATACTGACAATCACAATGTCAGGTTTTATAAATTTTCAATTTCATTCGTCTTAGCTTTGAGCCTTTGTTGTAATGTTGCAGTTATCTGGGCCGTGTTATTGCTGTTTTAATTGTCTATCTTACATCATACACTACTGCTTAAGACAAAGGGCTCATATTATGATTATAAAACAAATGTGTTTTAGCTTAGTACACTTGACTCGAGTGGCCCAATTTGCGCTACAAATTGCACCAGCATGACTCCAAGACTGAGCAGTTAACCGCTATACTACGAACAGCTGGTGCAATTTGCAGCTCTATTTGTGCAAAAAAGTGCCCCAAGACTATTATTAGATAATCATGGACCCTTTCGTACCCCAAGTGATATAGTATAATTATATGAACATTTGGAGATAAACAAAAACAACTTTAAATAAGGACCCAATAAGTGCAAGATTACTGATCTACTACATTTGTTTTATTGAGTAGTTTTTTCATTCACTTATCATGGTGACATAATGAGTTTTATCCAGTGGTTTCAGTCTGTCATAGCATTTACGAGATTAGCTTCATTGAGGCCTTCTCAATGATCTCTGGTAGAGTTGTGTAGTAAGACTTGTATTAGGGGCTGGCATCCATATTTGGCAACATAGGTATAGTAAATATATTGTACACTGTGCTCATTAAAATCTCGCTAGATCTCACAGCTACATACGCCAAGCAATATTTATGAAGTGCAAGAGTGGGCATGACATCCAGCCACTGACATTTGACAAATCAAAAACTGCAGTTTACTTCAAAATTGTTGCTACATATCAAGATTTAACAAGGTTGCCAGCCAGAGAGTTAACTCTAGATAGTAGGTGGACAAGGAAGCCTTTTGGCTTCTCAAGAGTCCAACCCTTTTGATCTACGTGTATCCCCTCATGTTGTTTGAGCTCCTGTTGTCTGTCTGTTTTGGCTGCTAGGGCACAGTCCAGCTGATGCCCACGACCCTGGTACACTGTTCATCCAGCCGGAGGTACAAGACATACTGCAGCGCGTGACTGGCTTTGACTTGGACAAGATTTTCAAGGAGAGACCAGCGAAAGACCTACATCCAGCCAAATACCATCTACTGACAGAGAAGCAGCTCCAGGAGGTGGGTATGGTTGACTAGTCAGACATGGTTGATCAGTCAGACTTAGACACAGTTGACCAGTTGGATTTGGACATGGTTGACCAGCTGGATATGGTTGACCAGTTGGACTTGGACATGTTTGACCAGTTGGATACGGTTGACCAGTTGGACTTGGACATGGTTGACCAGTTGGACACAGAATGTAATCTTCCCCTCCCAGTTGTTTCCCTGCAGTGGCCCATTGTTTGTTCACTGTAGATGATTTCTACCAAATTCAGATTTAAAAAAAAATATTTTCTAACCAATGACATACATATATTTGTTTACCAAATGCATGTTTTGTATCTGCACTTTTATTCATGCTTATGAATGATTGCAAAATAAATTATTGTTATTAATATTTTTATGAGCATGGACAAAATAAACAGTTTTAACTGATGTTATTTTCAGATACAAGATGAAGCGGTGGAGCGAGGAAAAAATCGCCTCCAGATGCCCCCCGTGATGAAATGCCGGGAAGACATCGAACACATTTTATCAGATGACCCACAAATTGAAGGATTCGATGAACAACGATTTGTTTTCACAGACATCAGCTATAACTTGCCAGACAGGGTAGGTGTACACAGTGTTCGAAATGAAGGCTTTTGAATTAGTGGTGGCTGATTCAAAATCCATCCCACTGATTCAGTTCACCAAAATGCTCAACTTATCAGCCCGACACCGCTGGTTCATATAGTAATATATGCCACCGGTTCATCTCGACGCACACAGCTGGGCTGCATCCGATGCATAGTTCATGAGAAATCTTAGACCCAAGTCAGTTATGGGAGACTGCAAACGTAACTTTGGTAATAATTCAAGATCAATAGTTAGTCAAAACTCAACTCTTATCACGCGAATGGTTGCATTCAACAGCAAAGTCAAAGAACGCTAAATCTAATATTGTCACCAGCAGTGCAGTTGTTCAAGATGGGACACCATTTTTTCCAGTTTTGCCACATCTTTTGAACTAAATTTTACAGTGTTTGGAAGTTGCCTCGGCTGTAGGTCAAAGTTAAGCATGCTTTTTATTCTGTATATGCAAATAAATATGGCTTAAATCCAAATTTGACTGGTGACTAAAGCGGATTTCATAACGAGACCAACATCAGTAAGGAGAAGGTCATGTAGTTTGTGTGGTGTCACCTAGCGAATGAACCGGGAAACACCTTAAATATGTAGCAAATGTACTGTATACCGTAAATTTCCGTGTATAATACACCCCCATGGCACCCTGACTTTTCCAAAATTTGGACAGAATTTCTATATCACCATACATACACACCCCAACTTTTGAGATCAATCCCCGATTTGCCCATTTCTAATATTTTGCTTGAACCCATGAATCCATCTCAGAATCATAAACATGTCACCTATGCAAGTTATGGCAAAGCTGCCGGCTTGTCGCTAACTAGTGACTAGTGTCTAAACACTATGTAACTTGTGTTGAAGCTTGACGATTGCGCAACTGAATAAATCAGTGCTTGCTAGAACTTACATTGTGTCATTCTGATTTCACTTTTAAATTAACACCAAATTCTATTCTGAAATGCTACAAGCAAACCCGCTACAGTCGTCTTTATTTACATTCACAACATTTGCATTCACAACTTTAAACATGGAGTCACACTTGTTGATACTCGACCCGTGACAAGGGCATCATTCACATGATTCAGGAACGCCAATCATAATGCCTTGGCGCTCAGGGAGCAACACGTGTTTGAGAGTACCGGTATTAACCCGACGCCTTCCACACATCTGCATTATTACTACAAATATATCGGTACCACACTTAATACAAACACCTTAATTTTCCTATTCTAAGTTACTTATGATGTAGATAACGTTCTTAGCCGCTTCATGAAATCGGCCCCAGGTTTGACAATATGCATTTCCGGTTGGGACGCTTCCCGGGCTGCGCTTCCCAGTCTCATACACTTCCCACTCATTGGTTTTATTCGCAATGTCAGACATCCGTGCTCTCGTCTTTGTCATTTCTCGCTGCTAGTTTAGGGCTAGAGAGGCGGTTACGGGAGTGCGACTCTTGCCTTTCATTTGCGTTGCTGCGGTGGTTTACGTGATTGTAACATCACGCCAACTTTGATAATATTACTAGTTTTCCAGCAGCATTATCCTGGTCTGCAAACATCGATAAATTGGTCAGAGAACATTTTGTTTAGCCTTAGCACCATGTATGATATGCACCCCGACTTTTGAGTAGAAAGTGAAGGAAAAAATGCGTATTACCAGGTATACACGGAAATTTGCGGTACATGCATCTGAGTACACAATTGTACACCAATACAAGTGCTAGCTGTGGACATCATAGTGTAATCAGGATATCTACGTGGAATAATATTTATTATTATTATAGTTTGGTAATTAATAATATTATATAGTTTGCACATTATTATTGCAGTGTGCTTGCATACATATTACATATGTGCACTGTGTACATTTGAGTCCAAGCATATTTTTTATATTTATGTATATATGCAATGTAAAGTTATATTATGCTAGTGTAATTTAGCTCAATTACGTTAGTATACACATGTTTAATGTTAAAATTATTACTGTTTAATATCTTATGTACTTACATGTAAACTTAATGAGAGATAATTAAAAATTATAGACATTCACATCTGTGAATAAAGAATGTGAATGTTGTTGTGGTTTGTAAATTAAGGGCCAATTAAAATTTAGCAGGGCCAGTTTTTTTTGGTGCTAATTTCAGACACTGTGTACAACTTATCAGACAGGGTAATTGTAAAATTTTCGAGAGATGTTAATTGTACAACTTACCAGACAGACTAAGTGTATTAACTCACTAGACAGAGTAAAAGTACAACTTACCAGCCAGGATAAGTACAACTTACTAATACATTAAAATATAAATTTTTACTGTTGTAGCTACTATCTGACTAAGCTGGTAGACAAAAACACTTAAATCTTCATGTCAGTGCTGGAAATGCCTCGGATTACACATGTATTTCATGTATAGTTTTGATTTTCCACTCATCTCTTGCACAAATTTTCACAAAATATTAATGACATGTTTTTACCATATAAAAATTGTGTTTTCAGTCGAGAGCGATTGTTGTGCGTGAGCTGAACGGCAAGCTGCGTATGGCGACCCACAACGAGAGGGACCGCATGCTGCAAGTCTACTTCCCTGTCCCCGGGCGCATGTACCGCATCCCAGACATGTTCCAAGAAGAAAACGTGGAAGTGAGTTCTTAGTCTCTTGGCAGTGTTCATTTATAAGGTTGAAATGATAATGGTACAATATAATTTGTATTGCGATACAACTTAAAATGGTGGAAGTTGTTATGGCTGTCATACAGTGTTCCGGTAAAATGATGTGCAAGGTGGTGGGGCGGACAAGACAAGTGCCTAAGACACGAAGAGCACTTGTCTGTTTTTTAATACTCCAAAATGGTGCGTCCAGGTGAATTTTGAAATATATTTCAACTTTTCCCTTGATGTTGGAAGGAGAAATTAATTAATATGCATGATCGTATGTATATGATGTAACAGTTGTTCATTTAAACAGATTTAATAACCAAATCTTGATCAGACTGTTTCATTTGTCCACCTATAAATGAAGCAGAACGTTAATTTTATTAATTATTTTGGTGAAGCAGAATGTGTTCATTCTCAAAGCCGATATGGTTATCACAAAAACTGTCGCACTGGTTCACTGTTGGGTTTGTTGTTTGCAGAGAATATTGAGGGACGGCAGGTACGAGTACGTGTTGGACCGAGCCTGTGTCCAGTTTGAGCCGGACGACGGAAACTACATCACGGTAAGTGTTGGCCACCATCTTTGACTCTGTCATCAGTACAAGATCACATATTGAAACTGTACAGCCTCTGTTAAGTTACTGACTTTAGTACACAGTTGAACAGGGATTTCTAAGTTGTTCCTTTTTAGTGGATGTTCCTTATATTGTTCCTTAAATTGTGAATCCGCTGTAGTTCAGTTTTGGAGATTTCAATTTTGCAGTTGTAAACTAACTATAATAACAATGATAATTCTTCTAAAAAAAGGTAAAGGTAAGTTCTTGCATTATTCTTGTAGAGCACAGTTTATATTCTGGTTTTAATTTGTACTGGCTTTGAACAGATTCACTACTTTAACAGATGCTGATACATTTAGTAAGAACCCTACGAATTAATGAACAAATAGAGGGTATAAATACATGATGGAAACATTTCAGGTGACACAGCGCACTTACGAACACATAGCGAGTGTGAGTGAGTATGACCAGCTTCGGTCGACTCGCCACTTTAGTGGCATGGCGTTCTACTTCGCCTACTACAAGAAGATTGATGGCCTCCTGGTCGACATGATCCAGAGAAACCTGTAAGTTCAACATTAAGACCAGCTGCTTGTGATGAGACTTTATCCTTGAATCAACATATATTATTACAGTCGACTTTGTTTAACACAGAACCAGAGCAGTTTGATTCCAGCTGATTCCATAACTTGGTTTTGAAAATGTTGCAAGGCCTCATCCACTTTGTTAACTCTTTAAATCATAAAGACCTGGCGTTTTACACTGCAATTTATATATTTTTTTGTTTATCTGATTCTACTAACCAACAGATGTTAGTCTTGGTCATTTTTATTATATTAAAGTATAATTAAACATTTGTGTCAGCTGTTAGTTTGCGTTAGCCCAAGATTGGGCTGTTTGGAGTACCCGACCTATGACCTAAGCTGTGATTCTGTTAATTAGGCAGAGTCCACTATAAGTAACAAAGGAACATTTTAATTACATTGTAACTTGACCAAATTGTTCAGCTTATATGCAGTTCACTTGTATCCAGGCATCAATTATGTCCCATCCAGTGTCATAACATGTGACGTAGTGTTTACATGGATCAATTAAGTTAATCAGAATTTTGTGCAGTTCACATAAAATATTTTTAAATATTTTAATGCTTCGGTTGAATTTCCATCAAAACATTTGTTAGTGTACAGTACAGTACAGTACAGTACAGTATCTGGTGATCAGCCACGTGTTTAGAACATGTTAATAACATTTCTGTTGGGTTTCAACACATTTGTTACAGTACAGTACAGTACAGTACAGTATCTGGTGATCAGCCACGTGTTTAGAACATGTTAATAACATTTCTGTTGGTTTTTTCAACACATTTGTTACTGTACCACACAAAACATTTGTGTAGTGAGCAATGTTCAGTCCATGAGATTAATGTTCATAGCTAACAAGGGTCTGGTCTAGGAAAACGTAAGAGTGGGTTGTAGATATCAGTGTTGTATAGCATAGGACAAGCCAGAGTTACTGTCTTGTTTATGATCCTTGCAGTCTCACTGACGCCGCCGACCTTGTTGAACTCTACCACATTCTTCATCCCAACTGCGAGTCAGCACAACAGGTCAAAGTTCAGCAGGTCAAGGACGAACAGGAACTTATCCAGGTAACCGTAGCTCTCATTGCATACGAACCACTGCACAGATTAGAATTTATATCAAATATGCATTAATGTCTTGATGTTTTATTTTTTGACATCCTTATTTATTGAATGATCATTTTCTCAGTTTTTTCATTTCCAACTATCTGATTTAAAAAAATGTGTTTCTTGTATCGTTGTTAAACTTTTTGCCTTTTTATGATGTGTCAATGTGGTTTTACAACATAAAATGTGTAGTATGTACTTTTTTAATTGGAAATAAATGTATCACAATATTTTGCTAAAGATAATTCTATCTTTTTAAATGAACGTATTACACATTCCTTTTTTAATAATAAACTGAATATATTTACTACAAAGTTGGGCAATAAGTCGAGGCTGTTGTTTTTATGTAGAATTGTAAATTGGTATGATAACCTTTGCCCAGGGATTCAGATAATTTTATGATAGCTGTGCAATGCCGACTATTAACATCCTAGAAAACAAGCGATTTAATAATACGATTTTTATTTCTTGGAATTAATTGTATTGTACATTTGAACGTTGCTTTATGGTCACCTCAGTAATATAGCTACCTTGCAATTAAGGTAACCCTGGGACAGTCCCAAATTATATCTGTAACAGCAAAGTATATTAAATTAGTCCTGCTAATAATATCACCTCATCATACAGTGACTTTGCTCTGTTTGCAGCTGTATTTGAAGTTTGACTCGCATCATGGAGGCATGGTTGAGTTGGCACTTCAGACTTACAACGAGTCTCATGGACAAACACAGACGAACTTTGGAAACTAGGACAGAACACGAGACAATGTCGAATAATTTGTGCAAATATTGAACACTATACATTACATAAATGCGTTTATTATTTGTAAACATCTTCTATGCACCCAATATTAAATACTGTGGATATTCTACTCGTGATTTTTTGCCTTTTGTTTTTTAGATGTTTGTTTCATCAAGATCGGTAGTCACGTAACATATTTCATATTTATACAGCGAGCTGCACTTAACATAATCACTTTAGGCTAGAATAATTGACGGTCCCAGAATCTGATATCACAATCATAATTATGGGCATAACCTTCATTAAGCTATGCCATGCCAACAATATTGATAAACATGCATTACATTACCTTACATTAGGCAGCTTGACATTTTATTTACATCAACATGTTATATCCATAATTTCAAGCATGTGGCACAGTTATGCATAGCCAGCACAGACATACACAAAACTTAGCACTATTTGGGCCTCAAATGTGTGCTAAACACACTGAGGTATCAAATTTACGCACAGAGAAAATTACAATGGAAAAATTGAGGTGTGCCTGAATTCTACACAAGTGACTGATTCTTAACAGGAATGTTGTTTGTCTACAAATCGAGGTGGGACCAGGTTCTATGCACGTGCCCAAAATTACACAGAATACACACAACATGGCCAGCAACTGGTACAAATATATGTTTATTTAAATTGCCCCACATAGTGTACAAAACAGTAGAAAAAGTCACCTTTCACTGCATAGACCAATCACAAAAAATACATAATTCTACCGACTAAAATTTCTGATCCGTAAATTTTTCACTTGCTTTGGACCGCTCTCTATTTGACTGTTTCCTGAACACATTGGTGGATTTGTGAAAACCACAAGAGTAGCCAATTCAAATTGGGACCAATCCTGACAATCACACAATAAGAAACACTCGTGATATTTGAAGGTAAAAAAGAACATTGACGACTATCAGTAATAGTTTCAAAGTAACAATCGTCTCTATGAGAAGAAACATTTGATACACAATCGCTTTATCCACAGTGTGCACTTATTTGTGCGACAATAAATACCTTGTTATTCTAAGCACCAGTCAATATTGCACGTGGCCTCGCTAAATCTAATGCTGCAGAAAAATCTGCCTGCTTTAATAACTACAACTATCATTACGGTAACGACGTATCACTATCTGTGTCATTATAGTGCTCGGGGTGAGATCACAATTAGTTGCATTTTCCACAAGATTCTGTGTGAATGAGAATTCTGTCAATTTCCAGCATTATCTTCGTAATTTGGCACATCTTTCAGGGATGGTTGCATCAGTTCACAAAGATCCAAGAAACGTAAAACATTATGTATGCATAGGTTGATCAAACAGTTCTTTTGGAGTCTCTTTGGATCGCTTAAAATTGCAAGTTCCCACACAACATTGGTGGGGGTGGATGATGGTTTGAACTAATATGATACACGTTTTTCAGGACTTTGCGAACACACAAAACCACCCCTTATAACAGTTCACGGAACAGCTAAACTGTTGACATGAGAAAACATTCCATAAAATATTCCTGCTTAAGAAATATCGTTTTGACATCTCTCTTACAAATACAAACATGTAATTTGCTTGGTTGTGAAAGGTTTTGACGTTACATCGTCAACGCCTTGTCACACATATTCAATATCAAGTGGCGCGGAACTGTCTAGGTGACCCTGAAACATAGTCACATGACAATCACAGCAACATCTACGACTACGCTACAATCATGTTTATGGATCGACAAATGAGACCATGATGTATCTGGTTCCATTGGTAACGGGCATGCCCTCATGGAAGTGTGTCAGACGGCCGGGGTGCATGAGCATCCAACCGCGACGGGTGCCGGCGACTGCGCAGTCGTAGCGCAGGAACCGAGGTCCACCGCCCTGTGGGTCAAGGTCACACGGGTCAAAACAAATGTAGATTTATTTCATGCTGTAGTTTTGTCTTTATTAAGGAGATTACGAGAATATAAATGTTTCAGATATTTAAGTTTTGAAAATATTTCAGATATTTAATAGTTTCGAAAATATTGACAGAAGTATTTTTGTGTCATTTAGGGGTCATCCACAATTGTCAACATTTACCTATTCGTATAGAGCGTACTATATAATTCACAGACCTCCCTCCTCTCTGAATTAGTACTTTAAAGTGTCAAAATATTACCAAATTGATAAACATAATATTGTAAGTGTTATGACACAGTACATGCAAAACACATAATAATAACCATCATATTAATGTCGACACAGAAAATAAGAAAACACAAACACGGGACAATGAATGTCATTCTCGAAAACGAGTAGATCACCGATGATAATTAATATTTACATAAATTTATTTACAATCACTGGTTATGCAATTCACATTTTTTTCATATTTTTATTGTTCATATGCAGGTCTCAACCCCCAACCCGACCCATTAAACAGATAGATATAGTTAGTTAGTAAAGGAACAATAAATTAATGGAACATCATCAACGAATGCCTCGGGAATAGTTATTCAGTGATGAAAAAATTTCTCATTAAGGTTTATGTTCTGGATGACAATTTTGTTAACTCTGGTCTGAAGGTTGCTGAACATTCTTAGTTCGTAATTCCCCTCGTCTCGATTAATTGGTGTCCTGGCCTTTCTGATCCATATGGCTTCTTTTATTTGCTGCGTTCTGCTGTTGGGTTCTTTGTCTGCTATTTTCACTCCCTCTCAGTCTATGACATGATTTTGTGTTGTTGCGTGGTCTGTGAGGGCGGATTAGTTGATGGTCGACATTTATCGGTTTTCTCGCTCCTCGTTTTTTTCTCTTTCCTTGGGTTGTCAACATCCTTACTATGTTCCTCAAGTCTCGTTTTAAACAATCGTCCCGTCTCCCCGATATATTCAGCACCACAGTTCTTGCATGGTATTTGGTACACCAGTTCGCCTTGTCCTTCTTGCTCCATTTTATCCCTAGGGTGTACCAACAGGCGCCTGAGGGTGGTGTGGGACGCATGGCTGTTGCTACCCCATACTTCTTCAGTACTCGATGTACCCTCTCTGAGACTCCCTCTTCATATGGGATGACTACTTGGTTTCTGTAGGTCTTGCATGTTTTATTTCTTCCATCTTTTTCTTCTTGTTGCTATCTGACAACGTTTTCAAGGCCAGGACGGATAGCCACAAACTTTCAGAGCTCCTCTTCCTTCTTGTCCCCCTCTTCCAAAGTTATCGTCTCGCACCGGTTCATCAGGGTTCTGGCAACTCCGAACTCTTGGTGTTTGGGGTGGTGGGACACAAAGTTAAGGTATTGGTCAGTGTGTGTCTTCTTCCAATACACTGTAGACTTCACGCTGCCATCTTCCTTTCTGGTGAAGGATGAAGTGCTGCCAGAAGAACGAGGCGAACTCGTGTACCAAATACCATGCAAGAAATGTCGGGGGGACGGAAAGATTGTTCAAAACGAGACTTGAGGAACATAGAAAGGATGCTGACAACAAAAGGAAAGAGAAATACATGAGGAATGAGAAAAAACATCAATGTCGACCATCAACAAATCTGCCCTCACAGACCACACAACAACACAAAATCATATCATAGACTGGGATGGTGCGAAAATAGTGGACAAGGAAGATAACAGAAGAACACGGCAAGTAAAGGAAGCCATATGGATCAGAAAGGCCAGGACACCAATCAATGGAGACGAGGGGAATTACAAACTATCTCACATGTCCGATGATATCACACGTAACATGTACTGATAAAGTTGGTGTCACATCGACGAAAGCCTCTCCTAAATAAATTCACGTATTGTAAACATCTGATTTAAAGGGACATAGTCTGTTCGTGTACCTAGAATTAGCAGGCATAGTACTTTGTAACAGCAAGTCTGCTGTGTCGAACGTGGGATAGTTGAACATCAAAGAGCAATTAACTCAGCCCGACTCGGCCGTATTGCCAATAAAGCTTGTTTTGAAACTGGATGTTTTATTTACTATTTTAACATGCCCCCGCGGTTGTTCCTTCAAATTGCAACCATTGTTACGGGCTTTCAAAACACAATTTGGTTGGCAGTGTACCTTCTAAACAGTTAGTATAGGTAGTCTTAAGAACATTATATCAACTAAAACATTAAACATTTGAAACAGGCTACATCTTTTTAACTTTACTGCACGCACCTCATAGTCGACCTTGGGCGTGTTCAGTGCGATGTTGATGGTGAAGGTGGAGGAGTCATGATGCGGTCTCAGTCGGTCCTGCTCCCCCGGTCTGTAGCGCACCACAAAGTTCATGATGGCCCGAGCCTGAAAACACCACAAAGTTCATGATGGCCCGAGCCTGAAAACACCACAAAGTTCATGATGGCATTAGCCTGCAAACACCACAAAGTTCATGATGACCCGAGCCTGAAAACACTACAAAGTTGACGATGGCCCGAGCCTGAAAACACCACAAAGTTCATGATGGCCCGAGCCTGAAAACACCACAAAGTTCATGATGGCATTAACCTGCAAACACCACAAAGTTCATGATGACCCGAGCCTGAAAACACTACAAAGTTGACGATGGCCCGAGCCTGCAAACAGCACAAAGTTCATGATGGCCCGAGCCTGAAAACACCAACATTCATGATGACATGAGCCTGCAAACACCACAAAGTGCATGATGGCCCGAGCCTGAAAACACCACAAAGTTCATGATGGCATTAGCCTGTAAACACCACAAATTTCATGATGACCCGAGCCTGAAAACACTACAAAGTTCATGATGGCCTGGGCTTGAAAGCACCACAAAGTTAATGATGGCCCGAGCCTGAAAACACCAAAGTTCAAGTTCATCTGAGCCAGAAAACACCACAAAGTCCATGGTGGCCCAAGCCTGCAAACACATTTTACATAATGACATCTTTATGCAAATTAAATTTGTTATCATTCAATAATCATATTTCACTTTATTTAGTGTTTAACTCAAAACAACTTTTCCAACAATTTTTGGCTAAAAATTTATACAAGAGTTTATTTAGACCTTCGTTAAAACATTTAATATTAAGTAAGGCGGATTCATCTCCAACTGGTGTATAAGAAATTAAGAATACATAAATCCATGCTGATCTTAGATTACTGTCTTACCTCGGAGAAGTAACCAATGAAGACCTTGGCGTTGAGAGGCACAATGTACTCTTTCAGGAAGTGCAGCCAGTGTTTCTCCCAATCGATCTGGTTCGTGTGGATGTCAACAGTTGGCACGTTCTCATAGCCGCCGGTCAATCGCTCGTCCTGAAACAGTCAACCAATCAGTGGCCATCTCTTTGTGCTAACACCCCATGTTAAATTTTCTTATTTTGAAAAAACAATACATTAGATATGCACAAACAAATTCCACAATAAAATATATTCCAACAAACACTTCTGAATACATCAATAGAGTGGACTGTGAAACTTTCTAGTGTGAATAGCCTTATATTTTTAACAATTGTTTACTAAGATTTTACTGGACTGGTAAAAAATAAATGTTAGTGTTTGTTCGATGATTTCATTAAAAAAAACTAATCATATCTGTACAAACCAGAGCTAGAACAGCAGATACTAGATAAGTTTATTTTTCATGGAACAAGACTGAAACAAGATGAACTAAAAATCCAATTGAAAAGGAATGTTTAACATAATATTCACTGTATTATTTATTTTAATTATACTTTTGAATTTATTTAATTTATACATATAAATATGTGCAAAAATTACAATTTTATTTGAACCGCCCCAAAATAACCCCAGCAGTTCTCATCCATGTCATCTAAACATGTCCAGCACAATCTTACCTGGTTCTTCCCACCTGACCACTTGCCAAAGTTCTCCATCTCTTCGATATAATCCTCACAGAACTTTGTTGTGACAATCGGGAACCAGTACACATCTGGGCATGGCTGAAACATGAAACAAACTCATTTAAAATACCCTCCTAATTGATTCAGCCTATCACAAATCAGATCCGTTGATGTTTAAATACAGACAGCATGAACAGTGTAATAATAACAAATTTCTTATATAGCGTCATATCCAAATATGTGTTCTGGGGCACTGTACAGTGGTTATTGCAAATAAATTAATAACACGTAAAACCATACATATTTTATAATACTAATGTGCAAACAATATGCTATTATTGCTACTAAATAAAATCAACTTTATTTCTATTAAAAAAAAATTACACACAAACTATTAAGAATAATTATATTAATAGCTTAATTATAATAATAAATTTAAATAAATATATGAGTAATTAATTATGATCGCAATGTTAGACATAATATAAAATGTTAAAATAATCTGTAAAAAGATGGGTCTTGAGTGCCACTTTGAACTGTATTGTACTCACACAAAGTAATAGGTGCTGTCAGTTTCATAAAATAGAGCAAACATTTAAAATCATACAAAGAATTTGACCATTAATTGGTAATTTGCAAAAGTGAAATTTTGTGCGAGTGGAACCGACTGGCTTTATTGGTTTATTGTAGCTTTGTTAATTGTGTTATGGCATTGTCACTTCAGCCTTATATGAATTATACATCAGGGATATTAAAAATGCA
Source organism: Escarpia spicata (assembly GCA_963995525.1). Taxonomy (NCBI): domain Eukaryota; kingdom Metazoa; phylum Annelida; class Polychaeta; order Sabellida; family Siboglinidae; genus Escarpia; species Escarpia spicata. The sequence continues at coordinate 48,007,352 of OZ023214.1, forward strand.
GACAAAGAGCCAGGCAGCAGTCAATGGCAGTCATATACTGAAACTTGTTTTTGATCCCGGAATTTTTTTTTCTCGTCTAAGTGAAATAAATAATATTTAGTTAATGTAACAAGAACCAATACATATTAAAATATTAAATATAACTTATGGATTACATAACATGATTAACAATTATGCAAGAAATGGGAGTTAAAACATATATAATGGATTATCGCTCGTCATAAAAACCGTGAATGTTAAAATGTCACAAGTTGTTATTTCTAAACAATTCGGTAACCATTTATATCTGAAAAATTGCCTAAATGCACACAATCACCAAAAACTATACACTAGTTCAATAACATGTCATACTAGGTGAAAGAATGCATTGTTGTCATTGTCAAAAAAGTCGCCACCACAACTCGTCAAATCATGATAATTCAAATAAGGCGCACGATTACCACAAACATTCGCAACGGAAAAGTTTTTCCCACTGCTTCAACTTATGATCATCTGTCGGAAACCGGAAAAAAGAACACGATTTGGATAAACTCCAACCAAACACAAAACATATCTCCATTATTTAAGCTGGCGTAAATGGAGTCGATGTCGACAGATGACTCCAGATGGAAAACGAGGCGTGAGACTTACAGGCCCTGTAGCCTCATATTATAGGCTATTGTGGTAGAGATACATTTGCACATTCTTGTCGAATTTTGAGTTAGTCCAGTTAAAAATAACAAAATAGAATATGCAATTATTTCATAAAAAATAATACATGTTCACAAATGAGCAAGTTGTAATGTATTTTAGTTTTTCAATATTTTGACTGTTTGGGAAAAAACACTGAATCAAGAAAGGAGCTTAATAATTAGTTTTCAGCACAGCTTTGTGAAAAAAGATCCATCTGACAAGATTACAAAGAAGTACTTTAGGGCAAAACAATACTTCACAGAGAATATAAAATATAGTTTATTCAATATTTTAGACATGGGTTGCATTGCTGCCCAAGAAATCAAGATGAACTACCAACGTATGTCACACAGGTAAATCAGCCTTAGTCACTTACCTGGGGGTTGATGGTGTCGGCAGCCAGTGCATGTTTGTATTCAGGGTGCACATATTTCTTCTCCCACGTCTGTGAAAGATTTGAAAATATTTTGAAATAGTGTGCACCAGTGTTTTCATGCAAGGTGAACAACTGTTTAGCATTGTGGGTATTCTATACATAATTATTTCTATCTACAATGAAGTAAACCGTGTAAACTGTGATCATTAGAAACATTTATTACCTGAATACAAAGGATAATGTTTGATTTAAGATGATATGTAACTTTGAGAAATGTTCATCCCCAAAGCATTGTTAGATTTATATGATAGATTTGTTAAGTGAGAATTTCTTTAGGAGGAAAACAAATGAAGCACAGCAGTGGTTTCCATGCTAAACAAATATAATATTACTGTATATAATATGTATAGTAGCATTAATCTTGCTGCAAAATATTGACTGATAAATATGATCTTCTATTTAATGACCAGCTTCATTTGTTTGAAGATGTTTGTATTCTATAGGCGGAGGTTTGACGACATGTGACTGTAGGAGAATATAGAAACGAAAGGAAGGGGATAGGATGATGTTATTGTAGAAAATACATTAATTCAAGTGTGATTGATTCTCTGGGAATACTTACATATTTGTTGTCAAAGATCTGGTACAAGTCGTTGTGTAGATGTGTCGTGTCGAAGCTCTCTGCATTCACCAGATGGCCATAGTAGTCCTGGTTGTCTATGTACATGAAAATGTCCTACAACAAAACAACAGCAATCCCATTAATATTACAATAATACTGTGTGGTCCATATGGGTTTTTGAAGATCAAGACCATTGGTTCTGCAGGTTTTTCCATTACCTTGTGTGGGAAACTTTACTTGCATGGACATAACATAGAAGGACCAATGGCTACTACTGTCTCTTCCGATAGACAGGATGAATCTTCAAGAATATACTGCTAAAAGGTGATACTTCATTATTCTGCAGTTTGTAATGTCACTGTGGGCTAAAACAATAAATAAGTTATTAAAATAAATAAATAATAAAAAATTAAAACTAAATAAAAACATATAGAATTGAAAAAGTTTTGAAACAGCAGCATTGACGATGATAAGATATGTTTGAAGATGCAACAAACTTTTGATATATTTTGCTATCAATAAGAAATAATTAGCAAAGGAAAAACCAAAATTAGCATTTACCTTCTCCCTCAGGCGAGCGCAGATGGCGATGTCGGGGTCAACTTCGGGGTCAATGTATGCCCCAAGAATGGCGGGAATGCAAAAAGCTTGAATCATGTAGATGTTTGTGATATGTGGAACATTCCAGATGCCCCTGAAAGGTTATTAATTTTGTATACAGCTCACAAAATCGAACATTTACAAAATATTGATAAGTATGCAATTTCGGGGGGTTTGTTTCAGCCAGTGAAGGTGTGCAGTTATGCAATGTCATCTATTGAAACTACATGTAGCATGAAGCAAGAGTAAAAAACTGCTCAATTTATGACCCCAAAAAGTTTACGTTTCAAACAAATGAAAAATCCACAACATCTAAGACCTACCTTTAAAAACCTATAAAACATTATGAACTTCTGCAAGATACACAGTCATCAAAAATCTTAAAAACTGAGGTGTAAAACTATTATTAAATTTATACACCAATGTTATCATCAGATCAGGTAATTTACAAAAGCATAAACAGTCTTGTTATATTATAAACTAAACTAAAAACTTAATTAAATTAACTAAATATGTATGTGAAAGTATGTACATACTTTCGCTTGGACTCGACAAGGTCAATGTAGTCTTCGGAGCGACTGTAGTAGCCGTTTTTACTGATGGAACCCCAGAAGTTTGACCACAGCTTTCCAGGTCGCAACACCATCGGGGCAATGACAGATCTACAATACCATCAAGGCAATGACAGATCTATAACACCATCAGAGCAATGACAGATCTACAACACCATCGGGGCAATGACAGATCTACAACACCATCAGAGCAATGACAGATCTACAACACCATCGGGGCAATGACAGATCTACAACACCATCAGAGGAATGACAGATCTACAACACCATCGGGGCAATGACAGATCTATAACACCATCGGGGCAATGACAGATCTACAACACCATCGGGGCAATGACAGATCTGCAACACCATCGGGGCAATGACAGATCTACAACACCATCGGGGCAATGACAGATCTACAACGCTATCAGAGAAATGACAGATCTACAACACCATCGGAGCAATGACAGATCTATAACACCATCGGGGCAATGACAGATCTACAACACCATCAGAGCAATGACAGATCTACAACACCATCGGAGCAATGACAGATCTACAACACCATCGGACAATGACAGATCTACAACACCATCGGAGCAATCACAGATCTACAACACCATCGGAGCAATCACAGATCTACAACACCATCGGGGCAATGACAGATCTACAACACCATCGGGGCAATGACAGATCTACAACACCATCGGGGCAATGACAGATCTACAACACCATCAGGGCAATGACAGAACTATAACTCCATCGGGGCAATGACAGATCTACAACACCATCAGGGCAATGACAGAACTATAACACCATCGGGGCAATGACAGATCTACAACACCATCGGGGCAATGACAGATTTACAACACTATCGGAGCAATGACAGATCTACAACACCATCGGAGCAATGACAGATCTACAACACCACCAGAGCAATGACAGATCTACAACACCATCGGAGCAATGACAGATCTACAACACCATCGGAGCAATGACAGATCTACAATACCATCGGAGCAATGACAGATCTAGAACACCATTGGGGCAATGACAGATCTACAACATCATCGGGGCAATGACAGATCTACAACACCATCGGAGCAATGACAGATCTACAACACCATCGGAGCAATGACAGATCTACAATACCATCGGAGCAATGACAGATCTAGAACACCATTGGGGCAATGACAGATCTACAACACCATCGGAGCAATGACAGATCTACAACACCATCGGAGCAATGACAGATCTACAACACCATCGGGGCAATCACAGATCTACAACACCATCGGGGCAATCACAGATCTACAACACCATCGGGGCAATCACAGATCTACAAAACCATCGGAGCAGTGACAGATCTACAACACCATCGGGGCAGTGATAGATCTACAACACCATCGGGGCAATCACAGATCTACAACACCATCGGGGCAATCACAGATCTACAACACCATCGGGACAATCACAGATCTACACCACCATCGGGGCAATCACAGATCTACAACACCATCGGGGAAATCACAGATCTACAAAACCATCGGAGCAGTGACAGATCTACAACACCATCGGGGCAGTGACAGATCTACAACACCATCGGGGCAATGACAGATCTACAACACCATCGGGGCAATCACAGATCTACAAAACCATCGGAGCAGTGACAAATCTACAACACCATCGGGGCAATGACAGATCTACAACACCATCGGAGCAATGACAGATCTACAACACCATCGGGGCAATGACAGATCTACAACACAGGCTTAGATATCTTACAAAATACACAAACTGTCTAACATGCCAATTAATGGTAACTGTTTGCAGTCAAGTCTTGCTCATTTGAGCATATTAAGTTCAGACAAGAGTCAAGTTTTTAAATTAACGAAGCGAGTTAATTACAAGTTATTAAATATAATAGTAACTTCAAAGAAAGATTTGATTCAAGTAAATGTGAATTTTGGGTTTTCTGTTTCAATTTAACACCGTCACATTATACAAAGATACTGAAGTTAACACCATTCCATACCAAGTTTGTGAAACCAGTAGTGTCTCATTAGTTCAGTATTCAATTCCAGAAAACAGTCCAGTTACCTGTTCCTTTCGATGAGCGTCTGCAATGTGCGGTTGTTCTCCAGCTGGACAGCGCCATCTATTGCCAGGTAGTAGAGGCAGTCCTGTTTGAGGCAATCCTCCCTGCGGAAGTGAAAAGTCACAGTGGTAAAACACACCAGAGATATAATAATAAATCAATCACTTCTTCAGCGCTAATATCATCAGAGAACTCGAGCTCAGTGGAGCAAGAACACCAAATGATTAAACATTCTCGTACTTGTGTGCTAAGCGAAATTCGTCAACAAAGGGATGGACGTGTTAAGAAGCTAGGGAGAATAGGCGATATTAAAAAGATAGGTTTTCATGGGACAGTGAAATGTCACAATATTTTCTGCTGGTTTAACATTGATGGGAAGCAAATTCCATATAGTTGGCGTGGCAACTGTAAAAGCTCAAGTTCCAGTCTTTGTCTTAGCTCTGGGAACAGATAGTAACTTTTAACTAGACAACCAAAGTTGTCTGTGCTGTCTTGCTGGGGTGAGCATTGAATGTAAATATGCAGGTTGTTTGGATGAAAGGACTTGGTAGGTGATTGTACAGATCTTAAACATAATGCGATATCACACAGGGAGCCAATGCAGTGATTTTAGAAGTGGCACTCAGCGGGAGAATCGAGGAGATGGTGTGACTACCATTGCTAAACAATTATGGACACATTGAAGTTTTACAATATCCTTAATATCAATATTATGAAGGAGGGAATTGCAATAATCAAGTTTGCTGCTAAAAAGACCTGTTGTGATAATCTTAGTGACAGAAAGCGACATGTATCGGCAATATGAGAGGAGGCAAGTCATTTCCGTGGAACATTCGCACGGGGCGCGGCAAACTGGGGAAGAAAGGGGGGTCTGGATTGGAACTCAGAAATTTGTTTAAAGACATCACTGTTTGTGATGCAATCTAGTGTACTTTCACACTGTTTTTGTCTAATCCTGTAACTTCCATTCCATATAAAATCACAAACATAGTGCATAGAAACACTACATTTGGGATTTTATTCATCAAAAGTGTAAGCATACAGTTCCCTGCACATAACTGTAAAAGCACATACTTTTCATATCACACAAAAAACCAGAAGCCGTGTATACTACATTGTCAAAACTACAAGATTACACAAGTGTGAAAAAATATGCAAAAATGCTTTAAATAACCAAGGTTTATTAAAATGATAATTCTAATGTACAGTACACTGAAATTCACACACAAATATCCACATCTACTAATGTTCATTGAAACCATAAACTTGTAAACTTTACAAGTGTTCATTGTGGACATGTGACTTCACTTCTTTTCTTGCCTGTGCTTGATCCTGGCACTCACAGCTTTTTTTCTCTTCTCTGCCTGAGCAAGGACTGGGGAGTGGGGGTGGACAGGATTCCACTTTGGCTCTTGGGAAACCTGTTCAGCTGCTTTTCTCTTGCTTCTTCAAATTCAACTCGTCCCCTCTCTGTACAACATCCTTCTTGGTGCACTCCATATCCCCAGGTCATCATCAAACTTATACTCCGCTTACTATTCGCGTTTACATATCATTAACAGTGCTGTATTATGCCATGACCCGTAACGCCAGCGACGTGAGCGTACGCCGGCGCCGTAATGTAAGTCCCCTAGCCTAGGCCATTACAACGCCTCGCATGGCTAAACGATATAATATTTATTGAAATTACGATCTTAAAACCACTCGAAAAAAACCACTGCTATGTTAATTCCGATAATTCTGTAATAGACTCATACAAAACTGTTTGAAATAAGAGCGGACAACTTACCGTAGACCATAGCTCATGCTTCTTTCGACTGAATTCAACTGTGAACTTCGCGAAAACAACTTACAGCCCCAACTGATTTGCCGCCAAAACTCATGCACGAATTGTAAGCTGGGCCGTGATTCGCAGTTTCTGGCCATTCAGAATGCAGTTTGCTTTTGAAAAAGGACGACGATCATGAAATTTATAATTTTTATTGTCGATGTTTGCCAAGTTTGCCAAGTCACAACCCCCCCATATTAAAAAAAAAAATTCAGATTTGGACGAATCACAGAAACGGCCAAATCGAGTTCATGAACCGTGGAAATCCGCGTTTCCGTGGAAGAATCTCATGCATGATACTAATCAGGATGATGACTGAACGGAACTAATTATTCAATGATTGCACTAGCGGTGTAAAGATATAATAAATATAACTGACACATATCTTATAAGTGTGAGCTATACATAGATGAAAATGTGTTGTACTTTTGATAATTCAAAAGTTTCCTTGTTCACATGCCTTCTGTAGCTTAGGATGTCAAGCTATTAAATCTAGCACTACAATTCTGAACGACCATTGACAAGCGTAGTCACTTACAGAGCTCTGTTGCGAGCAGCGCTCTCTGTGAGCAGTTTCTCCGGGGAGTACACAACGACACTCCTGTATTCACTCTGATGCTTCTTCAGGAACATCTCAACGTGTCTCTCGTGGAACTCATCCTGCAAGCAAGTCAACCAACATCTGTTCCTTTGTATCACTGTTTCAGTTTTCTATCAGATCATCTCAAAACAATGACGAATGACATCAAAAACATGTTATATGTTGAGCGTTGGTTCAACCCCATCCCCTGCTCGAAATACAGCAATACCCCCCAAATATAGCCCCCAAGAAAAAAGGGTTTTTTTCTGGGGGGTTTCTGGGGGGCTTTTTTCCATACACCCACCAATACATGGAGTGGGACTCGCGATTAGTGATCCAAAATTTTCTTTAGCATCAATTTTTTTTTCTCCACTCATTAGGTGGCACCACTGTAGCAATTTATTTACCATGCATGATGTCCAAACCATATTTTCACATATAAATTTATGCACCCACCTTTCAGCTGCTGTCCTCGATGTATTTGCCACTAACGTTGTTTATTTTCCAAGCAGAGTTCATAAGGGTGTGGACATTGAGCATGCAGGGAATTTTGTTTTGATGGCTGAATGGCTACGCAGCAAATGTATTACAGGTTGATGTAAGTTATATAGTCCCTCCAAAGGTAATGTTTAGACACAATGCCCGGCCTACTCACAGCGTAGTGAATGAAGACGTCGATCTTGTTCTTTGGATAGATCAGCTGGGCGACATTCTCAAAGAACACATCAGCAAATGGTGTCTCCTCTTCGAAGAATATACCAATCATCACTCGCGGGAAATCTTCTGGCTGCAAGAGTACAACACAGCGCTCATCAACTTTTCAACACCGATTGAACTGAACTTAACAAAATGTAGCTGCTGTGAACGATACATGATTGCTTCTACCAGAGGCTACATCAGTCATATAGAACCCACTTGTACAAATGTGTGAACAATGTACAATTCCGGTGCTGGTTGTGATTCACACAGCAACTACTAGTTTGATTCAAGCAAAGCACCAGTGAAGAACAGCAGCCCCCAATTGCCTAGTTTAACAGCGTTCCAAATAGCACTTGTCCGTTTGTCCGGGACAAGTGATTTTTGGTCCGGACAAATAAAATGACTCTACATGGTTATCCGGTGGACAAGTGAAAATTTACAGTAACTAGTGACGCATGCAACAAATACAAACTTTTTATTTGAGGAAATTAAAACGTAAATGAAGTTCGCTAGCAATCGTGCACGTTCCAATTGTGTCAATGTATCGGCGTCTTGTCGTTCTGCCGCCAGTGTGTTGTACGTCAGTGTTCGACCGAGTTTAATGACTGCGTTAACAGGGTCATCCGCTGAGCGCACCGACCTAGTTCTGTCATACGCGTAGGACAGACTCCGCATCAGCCATCATTGATCGAGGCTGTATTTCACACAATCGTAAATCGTTCAGTTTGGCTGACGTACAACTTGCTTCCACTCACGGATCATATTTGATGAACTTTGGAAATAGTAGACTTTGTATCGCTACCCGTTATTTAAATAATTATATAGTTTTAACCATTATTACGCCTAACCCATGCGGACTCGGCAGTCTTCCAAGACATCGAACGTTAGCCGATCGAGATCTGTGACAATTCTCAAAACTTGTAACTGGCTCTCCGGTAACATATATTTTAACCATAAATTGCGAGTTTTTGAAACCGAATTATGCAACACGCACGTCCGGGGACGGGGCACCAACCACCGTTGACATGTCGGCTTCCGCCAACTACGGCGGTCTATGCGCGGCAGCAATGACGTAACTAAATCTATCAATTATATTCCGCCTAGTAAATGTAATTCGGGCACCGTTAAAACTGTTTTATCATCATTGAAATGGTAATAATGTGTTTGTTTGCTGATGATCAGTTGAATATTATCTTCGTTTGTAAAATACAGAACTTTGTTAATATTGAAGTTCATAGAGATTTAACAAAATAATATCAGATTATATAGTTTATTATGATGTATGTGACAACATTTTCTGGCTTTGCATTGGTCGTATTCCTGGTTGAGTTTTTTTTTATAGCAGTGTTATATTTTATTTATATATATACCATATTAAACATAAACATTTTTGTAACATTATAAAACAAATAGCAAGGAAAACAATTGTCTCATTCCTATCATCGTAATAATTATGTATTATTAATAAAAGCGTTCATATCAGCATCACTAAAATATTGTTCATATCAGCATCACTAAAATATCATGTAACGTGTCTACTTTTAATACTCGTGATGAATAATAATGGACCAGAAAATAGTTGCAAATATAATTTTGTAATTTCCAAATTCGCAGATTAAATCTAATTGTGTCTTTGAGTCTTTGATCACAAATCACTCAGATGTCCATGCAACGAAACAACAGGAACATTGTGTTGTTGTCATAAAAATAAGACAGACATTTTACTTTTTTTTTAAGCTTCGATTCCCCTTAACAACCATTCGGACAAGTTAAAATTTTGGCGGACAAGTAGATTTCAAAACTTACTTGTCCGGCGAACAAGTAAATATTCTGGCTTATTTCTATCACTGTTTAATATACACTGGCCTTGTAGCAAAGATTTTTGTGCTCATAAAGATGAAGTATCATACTGTGATAGAACGAGTCAACAATATATCTTTTTTTACAATAAATGCATAACCAAACCATTTTGCAACCTATGAAGACCTTCAGAATGAAAATTTCACCCAATTTAGTGAACTTCATTCTAGCATACATGGATTCAAACCAGTCAAAGATTCAACCATCAGTAGTTTATTTGTACACTGATCACTTTATCACGAGTGGACTGTTCCTACCTTTATACCCTCCAGGTCAATGGTATCTTCCTTGCAGGCCTGACAGCCCATGGTGGGTGTCCATTGGTCAGCCAGGTAGTTGGTCAGAGAGTTGAACTGTACCTGAGGTAACAATGAGTGGTCTTTACACAGCATCAGTATCTACTCAGACAAGGCCCACATGGTAATTACTCCAACCTTGCAAGCCGGAGTTTCTGATGTATCAGCAGCCCTGGCATATCAAAATGAGGAGATATCCAATCAAATTATCTTTTAAATTAGGTGTTTTGGGATTGCATAGGGGAACGTGGCTTTAATTGCCAGTCATTAGCCCTCCATCACTAGTCAGATGGATAATAACAGGCATTTATTAAAATTGTTCTTTGAAGTTGACGTGGTTTCTGGACTCCCTGAATGAGAAGAGCAAGTAGGCCAAAGGACAAGTGATTCAGTAAACATGTAGAAATACCTCAGGTCTAACTACCGCATCTTACTCACAACGACATCTTACTCCATTATCAGAACAAGTGTTTTATTACAGTGCAACATGCTTATACCGAACTACTTTGTGGGTAGCTAACGAGTTTGTTATATCCGTGAATTCGTTATATGCGTGTACGCATTTACCCACTAGGTGGCAGTGTTGTGTGTGACAGTTTTTAAACTATTCGCCAGGTGTCTATCAAACGCAAAGATATTTTGTTGTGTAACATTTATTTAGATGACACATTACAAATGTTACTATTAAGTGTAGTTATAGTATAAGATCACAGTCCACCGTCTGTGAAAAAGTAACAAAATAGAGTATGACGTAAACACATGACGAACATGTCGCGTCAGACACTCTTTAGTGACAAGTCAAACAGATGTACCTTGATAGGTCCGTTGCCGTGAATGATGAGGGGGGAGGTGCCAGTGCGGGAGTTGTACAGGTAACCACTGCTGCCTTTGAACTTCAGTGTCACTTCATCTAAAAAAACAAACATCAACAAGTCAACCTACAGTGGGCTCTTCCAACGGTATTTCTTCTTCTTCCATTAACGACCATCGGTCAAGCAGTTGATCATTAGTGTCATATGGGTTTGAAAAATGAGACCACCGCCCAGTGTGTCCACGAGAGATTTTCTCCAATTCCCTGTGTGTTATCTTTGACTTCCCCTAGCATAGACACAAGACAGATGGGACCAACGGTTTAAAGCGTCTCTTCTGAAGGACAGGCAATGTAGGGTGAACGAAATTACCCAAGTTTCGACACAGCGGCTGAACCAGTACCAAACTACCAAACTACCACCCAACCGGCACCAGGATTCGTACCCCAGCTTCTCTGAACAACAATCCAACACTCAAATCGCTCGATCACAGTGCCCCACTTCCCCATTTCTTTAGAGTTTAGTGCAACGATGACTAATTTAATCAATGTTGATTACGTAATTTACTCGGCTCTCAATGATTAATGGAATAATAGATCACTCTTACCCAGAGCTCCATTTAGATTCTGGAAGATTTCTCCTCTTGTATCTAACTTCACAGACAGCTTTTCCTGAAACCATTAAATCCAGTATTATGTAGTTATATTAGCTGTATTTGACCACTGCACTAAAAAGTGGAAATACGTTATGACTTTGCAGTGTAAACTGTCTGTGTAGACTGGCACAGTTCTCATGGTGCAACATAATTTAACCAGTGGCAAAGTACGTGAATTAAATGTGATTACATCACAAATGACCAATTACAATAATTATTAAAACAATTCCAACCCCCAAGGCTAAATTGCAGCTACATAATATTAATTACATAAACTTTATATATTATAGTGAGAAATATTATGTAAATGCCATCGAGGTCCTGCTGGTCACCAACTTTTCAGCTGAGGCCTCTGGACAAGACACAGGTTAGTTGGACTTACCCTCAGTTCTGCATCAAGGAAGAGCTTTGTGTAGAACCGTTGGTCGTCATCAGCCATCTTCACTTCACCTCTACTCACAAGGTCATACAACTCAGCCGCATAGCCAATGAAACCTACGTCAAGACATACACATGTAACTATCCACTTCAATCTGCCATCCTTCACGACAGGCTCTCAGAAACTGTTGTGAATCTGTTATCTGTCCTTTCTAATAATATCAGTATATTATTATATCATGATTTCACCAGTACTGTGGTGAGTTCGGTTGCAATGCTAGTTAATATTAACACGGAAAACAAGAATTCTAATGCATAGGCTTACACATTCAGACATCCTATGGAAGTATTTAAAGTTGCATTTGTCTTTTAACAAGATTGTCACCCAGAGAATTAACTCTAGATGGCAGGTGGACAAGGAAGCCTTTTGGCTTATCGAGAGTCCAACCCTTTTTATCTATGTGTATGCCGCCCTTCTGAGGTACATGTCAATTTTTTTTCTTCAATATTCACGCTACTAGCACCCACACAATCAGCAGATAATCTGTTCCAATCATTTATAGTCCTTTGTGAAAATTAGAACTTTCTTATATCTAATCTACACTGCTCCTTTACTAATGTAACTTCATGTCCTCTAGTCCTTCTATCTTTCTTAACTGAGAAAAAAATATCTCTATCAATATTTTCCTAACCATTCAACATTAAAAAATTACATCTGATTTCCTTTCAATCTCAAGCTTTAGGCGTATTTCGTAACTAAGATCTCTCAGTTTTGGTATCATTTTAGTCGCTCTCCTCTGGATTCTTTCTAGCATATCTATGTCTTTCTTGCGATATGGCCTGCTCTTGTATACAATATTCTAAATGAGGCCTAACTATTGTTTTGCACAGCGGTATTACAGTGCTATATTTCCCTTAATTAATCCAAGGATTTGATTTCCCTTTGAAGCTGCAATTCAGCACTGCTCTGAAACTTTCATATTATCGCTAATTGTTAACCCTAAGTCCTTTTCTTTAAAACTGTTCAGATTTCCGAACTTTAAGAAATATTAAAGATTCTGAAATGAATTGACACTATTTAATAAATCACCAGACATAAGACAAACTGTTATTTTGATGAAAATTAATTATTATAAATAAAAAAAAATGCGATGTTGAAATAACATGCTGTGACACTAATGCCAAGTGATGTGCTAAAATATTTATGTTGAAATAACATGCTATGATGTTGGTAGAGAAATAACATGCAATGATGTTGATGTTGAAATGCCATGCTATGATGCTAATGCATGAATATGTTGATGTAGAAACAACATGTAATAACACTGATAGAGAAATAACATCTGACGGTGATGCAGAAACAACAAGCTGTGTTTTTTATAGAGAAATAACATGATATGATGTTGATGTTGAAATAACATGCTACAAAATTTGTTGATGTTGAAATAACATGTTATGATGGTGATATATAAATAATATGCTATGACAGTGATACAGAAATAACATTCTATGACAGTGGTGTTGGAATAACATGCAATAATGTTGATGTAGAAATAACATGCTGTAATGATACTGATGTAGAAATAACATGCTGTAATGATACTGATGTAGAAATAACATGCTATAATGACATTGATGTAGAAATAGCATGCTTTAATGATACTGATGTAGAAATAACATGCTGTAATGATATTGATGTAGAAATAGCATGCTATAATGACATTGATGCAGAAATAGCATGCTTTAATGATACTGATGTAGAAATAACATGCTGTAATGATATTGATGTAGAAATAACATGCTGTAATGATATTGATGTAGAAATAGCATGCTTTAATGATACTGATGTAGAAATAGCATGCTATAATGACATTGATGTAGAAATAGCATGCTTTAATGATATTGATGTAGAAATAGCATGCTATAATGATATTGATGTAGAAATAACATGCTATGGTGTTGATACAAAAATAGTGTGCATAAATAAAAAACTAAACCCACCACCAGAGTTGAGGTATCTTTTCTCAGTCATCCGCACAATCGGATATTGACTCTAAAATTACAAAGTATTCAGCCATATAAATTTACTAATTCTTACAATGGTGATACACATGATGAAAAACAGCACTGATTATCAAATAAAAAATTACTGTAAACATTCTTTAAAAAAATTTGATAGTTACTAAATTTGCTTTAGCATCTTACTGATTATAATATATTTACTAAATTAAATAATTTACATGGATTACATGGTTAAAATAATTCAAAGAAATTATGTTTTTTAAATGCATTGTTATTGCATTGAACCTAGCTATGGCTTTCAAAGAAACAATACCTCCAAGTGTCTATCTGGCCAGCAGAAGTCTTCAGCTGAAAATACCACACTGGCATTGAATTTCTTGAACGCCTGAAGAATCTCTTTTTCCCCTGCTGTGAATATCAGGTCATAGCTGGAATATGAAAGTGAAGACCCAGTGCCATCATAATGCTGATAGCAGAGAAAGTATAAATATGAAAAAGATATTCCACAAGAAAACAAATATGGCTCACATTTTAAATGCGGCAACTGGACCATGTAAAATGTTTCTATTTTTGTAAACAAAGTATGGTTATGAAACGTTTTCTGTTGAATCCATTTGAACCATTACACAAGTTCTTCATTTCGTATCTGTGGGGGAATTATCACATCACATTGCATTTCAAAAGTAAAACTTTTTTTTAACGGTTTCAACATATTCTACACTGCAAATAAATGAATTCCACTAGGCAGCTATGCGTTCATTACACAACACTTGTAAATGCAAATACTAATAATATAAGTTTTTTTCTACACCATAAATCTGGCAACAGTGCCCACTGACAGACCATTAATAAACCATCAAATGCATTACTGTATCTTGAACCCATGTCATCTAACTCACCTGTCAACAAACATGACAAGCAAGTCTTTCTCGTCCTTCAGTTCTTCCATCGCTTTACGCAGCAACATGATCTTTTGACCTCCCCCGGTACTCATGGCCATGTTGCCCCCTTCCCATTTCTCCCCCAGTCCCAGCACCTGTCAACACAGTCAGAACACGTCAACACACTTCTCCCCCAGTCCCAGCACCTGCCAACAAAGTCAGAACACGTCAACACACTTCTCCCCCAGCCCCAGCACCTGTGAACACAGTCAGAACACGTCATCACATTTCTCCCCCAATCCCAGCACCTGTCAACACAGTCAGAACACATCAACACACTTCTCCCCCAGTCCCAGCACCTGTCAACACAGTCAGAACACGTCAACACATTTTTCCCCCAGTCCCAGCACCTGTCAACACAGTCAGAATACGTCAACACTTCTCCCCCAGTCCAAGCACCTGTCAACACAGTCAGAACACGTCAACACACTTTTCCCCCAGTCCCAGCACCTATCAACACAGTCAGAACACGTCAACACACTTCTCCCCCAGTCCCAGCACCTGTGAACACAGTCAAAACACATCAACACACTTCTCCCCCAGTCCCAGCACCTGTCAACACAGTCAGAACACGTCATCACACTTCTCCCCCAGTCCCAGCATCTGTGAACACAGTCAGAACACGTCAACACACTTCTCCCCCAGTCCTAGCACCTGTCAACACAGTCAGAACACGTCATCACACTTCTCCCCCAGTCCCAGCACCTGTCACCACAGTCAGAACACATCAACACACTTATCCCCCATTCCCAGCACCTGTGAACACACAGTCAACGCACACAACCAAAACCTGTGAATACAGTTACAACAAACACCACACATCAACATACACTTATCACGCATTCCCAGCAGCTACAAACACCACACATCAACATACAGTTATCACGCATTCCCAGCACCTACAAACACCACACATCAACATACAGTTATCACGCATTCCCAGCACCTACAAACACCACACATCAACATACAGTTATCACGCATTCCCAGCAGCTACAAACACCACACATCAACATACACTTATCACGCATTCCCTGCACCTACAAACACCACACATCAACATACACTTATCACGCATTCCCAGCACCTACAAACACCACACATCAACATACACTTATCACGCATTCCCAGCAGCTACAAACACCACACATCAACATACAGTTATCACGCATTCCCAGCACCTACAAACACCACACATCAACATACACTTATCACGCATTCCCAGCAGCTACAAACACCACATCATCATACCGTTATCACGCATTCCCAGCACCTACAAACACCACACATCAACATACACTTATCACGCATTCCCAGCACCTACAAACACCACACATCAACATACACTTATCACGCATTCCCAGCACCTACAAACACACACATCAACATACACTTATCACGCATTCCCAGCACCTACAAACACCACACATCAACATACACTTATCACGCATTCCCAGCACCTACAAACACCACACATCAACATACACTTATCACGCATTCCCAGCACCTACAAACACCACACATCAACATACACTTATCATGCATTCCCAGCACCTACAAACACCACACATCAACATACACTTATCACGCATTCCCAGCACCTACAAACACCACACATCAACATACACTTATCACGCATTCCCAGCACCTACAAACACCACACATCAACATACACTCATCATGCATTCCCAGCACCTACAAACACACACACATCAACATACACTTATCACACATTCCCAGCACCTACAAACACCACACATCAACATACACTCATCATGCATTTCCAGCACCTACAAACACACACATCAACAGCACATGTGTAGTTTATCATGGAAGTCAATTATTCAACACGTACTGGATGTGTTCTGGTAGAATAGCCTGGAAAGGTCCCATTGTAAACGACACAGGGCAACGTTTGCTGTCCCATCACCAAATGTACTGATGAGCTGTACCTACTACACTGGACAACCTAGCCATCTGCCCATCTCAACTTAAAAAAGCCAAATTAAATCACCCCCACCTCTAACATTTAAGCAACCTTGAAAACTTACACCAACATATTATTAGCTTCTGTCTGCAACATTTTGAAATAAATCTGAATTAAGGGTTTAGAGACAACATTATCCAAGATTCACCCGATATACCACCAGAAACATATTTAAGGCAATCTTGGAAATTGACACAAGTGTGCAAAACAATCTTATTTATGGTGAAATATTTAAAAGAAATGCCATTCAAAATTACTGTACCCTGGTAACTGCTAACATTATCACCCATGGTTATTCCTCTAGAAAAAGGGCAAAGGAGTGTTTTTACAATGGTTCCCACTACCAGCCACAGAAGTCATGCCACGTAGTGGTTTTACAATGGTTCCCACTACCAGCCACAGAAGTCATGCCACGTAGTGTTTTTACAATGGTTCCCACTACCAACCACAGAAGTCATGCCACGTAGTGGCTTTACAATGGTGGCATATGAAAAGATGTCAATTGCTCCCTAACATGTTGGCATGTCAACTCAAACAAATAAAATAGGATTCATATTTTATAAAAGGCAAGATTCCGCAACCATTAAATCCAATCTACATTTTATTCAGAATCAATGGAATAACATCACTGAGACAACTTGTCAGTAACTTGCTATAAGGTTGGCCAGTATGAAGACTGACAGTTTGGCACGTAGGTCGTAATTAATCCCAGTACTACGTTGGGGTATCAAAGCACACCACAACCGGAGTACAGAATGCCTGGGGTGGATGGACCCTGTGACTATACTCATCCCTTCCAGTTTGGTGGTAAACCAAATTAGAGGCAAAATTACTGGGAAAAACTTGAACAGTGAATGTGTAGGTGTTATCTGGAATGAAGCAAGGCCCAAACCAGACTTAATGTTGTTTTGCAATTTAATTTTGTAATTTTGTAAATATCAATTAAATTCACAAAACTAACTAATCGTTTGTTATTACTATTATAACTTAGAAAACCAGAAGTGTTGATGTAAGTTTCCCAGGCTTCATACAATGGCTGAGTCACTACTATGTTTACTACAGTAATATAAAATGTGTCTACTCAAACATTCACCGTGGACGGGTGTTTCTATACCCACAGTCACTGACACATAAGGACTCACTAGTCCAGCTGTGCCCACCGATTCATCCACGTGGCTAAGTGATTTTTTTTAGCTATACCCACTAAATCACCTGTCTGCCCTAAAGCCCCTGGCTACCAATGCTATTGCAAACTCTTTAAAAACTATGGATGTGTGTGCCAAAAGTCACACGGGCAACTTCTAGGTTGTGCAGTGAATTTTCAAGTCATTTGGAAATTAGGTCTGGTTTATGCATATCAGTTCAGATTTTATATGCAAGCAAAATGCAAGATGCAAATTTATTCTGAAGACATAAATATCTATGTACAACAGATTGATTAGAACTGGGGGAAAATACTGAACAAACAATATTTTTGTAGCATATTTCTGACTATAGAAGTCATATTATTATACACTTTACTGTAAAATTGGTATAATCACAGGAAGTGTATACAGGAAGTGTATACAGATACACATGAAGTGTACACTTCCAGAACATGTCATTGTCAACAAATGTCATTGTTATCAATATCTAACATCTGTCTAAAAATAGACTTAAGAGTTGAGAGATAACTTACGGAACTAGATTAAGATCTGGAGATTAAATAGCTTTAGAAGGCAATCCGATTGAAGCTGTGGTAAAAATGACAGTCTAGGGACCGTCTCACTAAGACAAGCTTATATGGAACGGCCACCAATAAAGATAATTCACTGTTGAATTTAAGCATTTTCACAATGGATATTATTTCCATGGCACACTGCTGAAAGCTTTTGTCACAGACGCGAATCCTGGCACACTGCTGAAAGCTTTTGTCACAGAGGCGAATCCTGGCACACTGCTGAAAGCTTTTGTCACAGAGGCGTATCCTGGCACACTGCTGAAAGCTTTTGTCACAGACGCGAATCCTGGCACACTGCTGAAAGCTTTTGTCACAGACGCGAATCCTGGCACACTGCTGAAAGCTTTTGTCACAGAGGCGAATCCTGGCACACTGCTGAAAGCTTTTGTCACAGAGGCGAATC
This sequence comes from Escarpia spicata, assembly GCA_963995525.1. Lineage (NCBI taxonomy): Eukaryota > Metazoa > Annelida > Polychaeta > Sabellida > Siboglinidae > Escarpia > Escarpia spicata. The sequence continues at coordinate 48,026,452 of OZ023214.1, forward strand.
CTGGTGTTGACAGTTTTTTTAAAGAGCAGATTTTAATGAGCAAATTCTTGGCTATGAGCTCATAAGAACGTAGGTGAAATGGTCCCCACTCCCCAGATGACAAGTGGAACTACATGGCGTCGGCTGGATACAAAAACTGACTAACAGCTCTGAGTCATCACGTACCAATCAACACATACATGCTGGGTATTTCATTTCCCAGCTACAGCATACAAGAGGCCTATGCTATGTATCTTATATGAAACATTCCATGCAACATTTCTATCAAATAAAGGAATACTTTTTAAAACTTTATGCCATTGTAAAGAACATTATCTTGCCGTTCCAGTGATATTAAATATGTAGTATTTAACACGGACTTAATGATGTAAGGGCTGCGTGACCGGTGACCTGTCGTAGTTTAGCGTCAAAACTGGCCAGATCCAACAGCCGCGGCGGCCGCTGTGGTAATGCTACTTTCATGCAATAGTCTTACTGTATATGGGTAGTTTAATTTAATTGGGCTAATTTAACGAGGTTATTTTGCCACAACTTATAATCTAATTTCCTCTCAAACGACTGCACTGCTGGAGCCTCAATCACAGACTGTTTGAGGCTATTCCATATGAATATATCGGTGTATAAATAAGTTTTTAATGTTTAATCAACATCGTCCTTTGAATATTTTAGGTGGTGCTGTCTTGTATGTGAATCATTGTCCCTCAATGTCACAAACTGTTGCATCAAATTTCTCAGTTACAACCTCCCTATCCATGCACCAGCAGTGTCTGAAATTAGCAAAAAAATTTACTGGCCCAGTTTTTTTTTAACTGGACCAGATCAATTCTCAACTGACCCTGCTGAATTTGAACTGGCCCGACTAATTTACAAACCACATCGACACATTTCCATTTTTTATTTTACATGTAAGGTATTAAACAGTAATAATGTTAACATTAACTATATGTACACTAACATAATAGAGCTAAGTTACACTACTTTTAATTACCAAACTAGCCTATAATAATAATAAATATTGTTCCAAATGAATGTCCTGATTATTCAAACTCTGCCCAAAGCTAGTACTTGTGTTTAAGTGTATCAGTGTTGCACTCAGATGCATGTATACAGTACATTTGCCACTTCTTTTTAGGTGTTTCCCAGTTTATTCACTAGATGACACCACCAAACTATGTGGCCTTCACCTTGCCGATGTTGGTCACGTTACGAAATACACTTTTGTCACTAGTCAAATTTTTATTTAGGCCGTATTTATTTGTAGATAAAGAACAAAAAGCATGTCTAACTCTGACCTACAACCGAGACAACTTCCAAACACTGCAAAATTTAGTCCAAAGGATGCGACAAAACTATGAAAAATGGCAATCAGTTCGACTCTTACAAAACTGCACTGCCGGTGGTGATTCCACTGATGTTTAGACTTGGCATTCGTTGGCTTTGTTATTGAATGCAGCCGTTCACGTGATAAGAGTTCAGTTTTGACAAACTATTATTGAATTATTACCATTATTATTATTGTGTTTACCATCTCCTATAACTGAGTCGGTGAATCGGTGGTGTTGGGTCAATAACTTGAACATTTTGGCGAATTGAATTGGCAGGACGGATTTTGAATCGGCAGCCGCCGATTCAAAGGACTTAATTTCGAACATTGAGCAGTAGACTGTAGTAGAATGACCAGTCCATGAAAAATGGATACAATACCCAAATTGTATCTAGTTTTGTAACGATACAGATTTTTAGAAAAAATAATATATTGAGCATGCTGATACTGATGGTTATATGATTATGAACTCAGAAATATGTCGCACAGACATTCCTGAATAGAATTCAAACAAGTTAAATAATAACATGATTACCGGGTACATGCCTAATATAAAATGTAGTGTTCACATTTACCTGGTTATTTAAGTGATTATACTATCATGCGAATTAATAAATAAAATATGTGGCACATGAAATGTCAATAAGGCACATAGTTCTATCACTGATCTGACCAAAGGGCACATATCTTTTTCCAGATCGATCCCTGCATCGTTATAAAATATTGTAAGTTCACTGACAGATTTTAAGATCAAATGTGAGAATACCAACTAATTTTTTAAGACTGTTTTTATTTTTAAACTTCGGTTCAAAACACTACTGGTGTTGTAAACAGCTGGGTGTTTGAATGTCCTACACCGGCTGCCTCGCACTGACTGTCCCAGCCATTCACATAACGTGTATGAATAAAAAAAACAGACACAGCAATAGAAACAAAGTTTGTATTCACAGAGACCAATCGATAATTACATTGAATGCCAATGCACAGTGTAATAGTGGCCGTTTTTGCAAGAAATCCTGGTGGGCTGAGAACTTATACCAATTTTAATGAAACTGACAATTCAAACCTGGTAACTCCTGAATCCAATATATTGTGCTTACAAGAAGCAACAAGCAAGACGTACACACCTTGACATTGAGCTCATACTTGTTGACAGTGCGCATGAACCTCCTGAAGCCATCTGTCTCTTCGGTTGCCACAGTGAGGACCTGAAGCCCTGCCACAGGAACACACACATTACACACAGTCACATCTGAAGCCCTGCCACACGAAACGCACACATTACATATAGTCACACCTGAAGCCCTGCCACACAAATACACACATTACACATGGTTACCACCTGAAGCCCTGCCACACGAAACACACACATTACACATAGTCACCACCTGAAGCCCTGCCACACAAATACACACATTACACATAGTCACCACCTGAAGCCCTGCCACACAAATACACACATTACACATAGTCACCACCTGAAGCCCTGCCACACAAATACACACATTACACATAGTTACCACCTGAAGCCCTGCCACACGAACACACACATTACACATAGTTACCACCTGAAGCCCTGCCACAAGGACACACACATTACACACAGTCAGTACCTGAAGCCCTGCCACATGAACACACACATTACACACAGTCAGCACCTGAAATCCTGCCACACGAACACACACATTACACAGTCAGGACCTGAAGCCCTGCCACACTAACACACACATTACACACAGTCAGGACCTGAAGCCCTGCCACACTAACACACACATTACACACAGTCAGTACCTGAAGCCCTGCCACATGAACACACACATTACACACAGTCAGCACCTGAAATCCTGCCACACGAACACACATTACACACACAGTCAGGCACTGAAGCCATGCTACAGGAACACATGTAATGTTGTATACATTACACACACACACACACACACACACACACACACACACACACACACACACACACACCAGACCTGGGGCGGAAGTACTCAGTACTCGAGTATATTTTTGAAGTACTCGTAAAACTTATGGGTCATGTACTCGTACTCATTGTACTCAGATTTTACGTGTACATTACGAGTACATTTGAGTACTTTCTCATTATGTACTGGGGAAAATTAATTTATATGTAGTTATAAAATGAAACTTTCCTGAAATAATTAAATGTTCAACTATTTTTAAACACTGTTATTTCTGATAGAATACCACCTTATCATCCCTACACATAGTACAACCTCATTCTCTGATAACCATGACTATGATACCCAAACATGGCAACAGGCAGCATCTTTTTCCAGTCAGCAACACCCTGTTAATAGCATAATAGTAGGCTATCAGTTCAGGCCAAACACCTGTTTGTTCAAATAAGCCACCAGGATGTCCATAAAGAGTCAGTTAGCAGTTAACCCACCATTTAGACAGAAAATGCCTTTGATGTAGTCTGGAGACCATGCCACTGGACACTGGCTGACAGTGCTAACTGCTAAGAACAAGATCTGCTAGTCATCCTCTGTAGAAGTATAAGGTGGCTCAAGTCAGACTGTCTTCTATACTAGTATAATCCGGTGCCTGCAGCCTGGCTAAAAAGTCCAATGGGGATTTTGAACCTGTTATATGGTCATGTTGTAACCGTCTCTAAAACCAGTAGTCTACAATCAGAAAATGTAAATTGCAAACTTCTAAGTACTCCGCCCTGAACGTTGCAGGCTAATTAAGACTCAACCCTGAACAACTCATGTTCATTCGGTGCAATGGCAAATAGATGATAAGATCATACGATGCCACTGAAATGAATGCCAATGAAATACAGAGGTTTTTTAGTTTTACTCATAACAAATATTGATCAACTGCCATTGCATATTCACTTGTGCTGAGTTTTATAAATTAGATTAATTAATAAAATACGTTATTATTTAATATTTAAAATGTAATCATACTTTTACTCGTATTCGTGAGAATATACTTGTACTTGTACTCGTACTCAGCTTTTAGCAATCTACTTGTACTCATCCATTGTCAAAGTACTCGTACTCATGAAAATGTACTCGGCCCCAGGTCTGACACACACACACACACACACAGACTCTTCAAGTCTCCCGATTCGGTGGGAGAACTCCAGCCTTTTTATCATATTTGGAACATCCTCCCAATCCTACACAAAATGCTCCTGTTTTTGTTTAATTTTATTCTGTTTGTTGATTTTCACAGTTTCTCTCATTGATCATGCTTATTGATTTTTGAGACTGACCAACTCTCTTTTCTTGATGCACCTCTGACCTTCGTTTCCAAGGATTTAAGTGCAATAGAAGTTACTTTGTTATTATTGTTTAGATAATGCATGTATGGTATAATTTAATGAGTAATAGGTGTAAATAACATAAATAGATTACAACAAAATAACATTTTCATTGTATATTACATTAGCAGTTAACTCACAGTTCCAAAAAACACAGTCAAATTGTTGACATCAAGACTGAAGCAGTTAAGTTGTCTAGACACTTCACGTTTCAGTAAGTTATGGAAAAAACTCAACTGATGTATAATTAGTTATACAGCCCCTGTACACTGTTCACACTTCAAGGTGATCTTTTTTAAACAATCCATCTGAAATGACACTGCACAGAATCTTTTCAGACAATCACTCAGGATGTGTCAGTCATGAATGTCATTTGTGTCTCATGATTCTTCTGCTGTTGACAACCGTAAGTAGAGGCTCACTGCGCAACCTGAGGAAAACTGTCAGGATTAACAGAGACATCTGGATGGAAAAAACTACTTGCGCTATTTATGTTTTTCAATGGGGTATTTATGTCCATCCTAAATTTTAGGTCAATTCTTCCCTGAAGATTTTAATAAAAGTATTCACTCTTTCATAAAATCAACTGCACATATTATTTAAGCTGTTCACATTCTACAAATCTAAATATAAACATTTTGAGCAGGTTTAACTGTATTTCTGGGGGGGGGGGGTGACAGGTCTCATTCACTCTACAGGTGTGAACAGTTGTAAGCAAACAATTAAGTGGCTTTTAAACAAGCTTACTGTAAGTATTTCAGAATATCCTTAAAATGGTAGGTTAGTGTGTTTTAAAATATACTTGGGCTACTCTTTTGATGTGGTGTTTGTAATTTTTTTAACTGCATTTGCATGTGTGACAAAGTTGACTGACTGTTAATTTCTTTCTCTGGTAGCAGATTAAATAAATTAGATTGGTTGTCTGTGATTGCAGTGGTTTTACATACATCACCACGTATGGCATGAACAGCAGTCATATATTTAGGGGGTTCTGAACCCGATTAAATTAATTTTCTTAAATTTGTCCAATATAACCTGCTACAAGTGCAGGGTTCAATCTAGGATCTTGAACAAATGAGCCCAAATAGGTTGTAAAAGGGGGCCTTTTTTTTAGACATTGCACCTATGGCAGGGACTGAAAATCCCTCCGGGAATTGACTAATTAAACATTACTAATGATGACTTAATGTGGAGTTCTTGTATTGTATTGATTTCCCTTCTAGGTGCTGCAGCTAAATAACAAGGATGTTTGCCTGAATTTCCTGAACAGAAGTGGCTGTCTCTGTGTGCAACACAAACCATGGATATATAGTTAATAAATTATATAATAATGGGGGTCTATTTTTTCTGCTGATACTGCAGGAAGCCAAGCGACCAGCTTTGAGCATACCAGAGATCATCTTGATGTAAAATCGCAGATCCCCAGACAGTGATAGAATAGTCAATAATGACTGTGATCACTATACGGAAGAAAAGAAGGAAGATCAAAACTGTTTATTTCAAGTAGTCACCAGAATAAATGAAACTACACCACACTTTAACTGTAATTCATGCAACATGTTATCATTAATTTACTTCACATATAACAGGATTTGGAAATGAGAATATTTTGAGAAACGTCATAAAATGGTACTTTGCCTTTACGTGTTTATTGCGGTTTGTGTTTTCGGATTTCATGAAAATAAATAATAAGAATTTAACAACTTTTGCATTTTGTTTTTTACCGGTGGAGCACATCAAACACTTTAAAAACCGAACATGGCTGAATCTAGATAGCTTGCCTCATTTAGGCATCTTCAAACCTCCATATAGCAATTTTGTATGGATATTTGGTGGTGCGGGCCTCGTGCGGGCCTACGCTAGGCAAAGACAGCAAAATAAACTTTCATTTAAAAAGTGGCGTCCGATTCCGCTTGGTAGCGAATTTCATTATTGCCTACACCATTATCAGTAATAATTAAAATTTCCAATGAATATTTACGTGTAATATTTTTTGTTTGTATGCATGGCCTTTTGCCCCACATGTCTAGGAGTGACTTTTACGTTTTACTTCATTTCATGATTCTGTCTAGCGGATAAACAGCTTGCGCGCTCTGACGGATATTTTCAGCCTCAGTAAAACAATGTGCGCGCTCTGGCGGATAATTGTACGCCTAGCGGATTTGTGTGGAATTAGCAATAGGTAGCGCGGTATGCTATATCATCGGCCAGAACAATGACGTAATAATTACTTGCTATTGTGTCTTTGCTATATTGCACACAAATTCCGGATACCTACAAAATATCGAATAAATTAAGGGATTGCATGTCTCATCAATTAATGTAGATTTATTTTTAGGGCACATCAACTGAATTTGTTTGCTCCAGATGTCACAATTACGCACCCTTCAGGTGCAACCATGAAATTTTTGTGGATCATTTGTTAAAATATCGCGTCAATGGCACAAGGGCGCGGCCTGGATTGAACCCTGCAAGTGTCACTAAATATTAGCATGGGAAACCAATGGATGAGAAGGTTTGCTCCCTTGGAGATCCTTCATGCAGCAAGTGCAAGTGACGAGGAGAAGTACTATAAGTAAGACTAGTTGGGACATGCAATCTTTGCTAAAATGTTTGCAAATGTGTTATGTACAATGACCAACATTGGTAGAATGCGTGTGGACAGACGTATACACTATTACACATCACCACAAGGCATACATTTTAACTCAATGTTTTCTTTCTTTCTTGACTGGCATCGCTAGCAAACGAATGCTTTCCTCAGGATTAAATAAAACGCAGGATGCAATGGTCCAGCAGTTAGAGCATTTGTTTGTCAATTGAGGAGATCAAGGTTTGAGTCTACTTACTGCCAGTTTTGAAACTCGGTCAATTTCGCTTACCCCACTTTACCTGTGTCTTTTGGAAGTAACATTAAAACTTCTACCTGATGTCTATGCCAGGGGAATTTTAAAATTCCATATATATATATATATGGAATTTTTTAATTCCATATATATATATATATGGACTAAATATAATTATAGTCTATCAGTGTCATGGACTCACTCAAATAAAATAGTAATTCGAACACAACAAAACATTCAGCAAGAAAATGAAGAAGAATTGTTCTACCCATTAACAATGTAAATTTTTTTAAACAGTAGAAGAGTGCCATATATATGGATGCAAAACAAAGTGTCACTGTTAGAAACATAATGTTTTGCTTAATATTGACCCAAGTTTCAGAGAAAATATGAGCAATTGACACATAGCATTACTTCCAAAGTTCCATTGTTTGTCATCTGTAGACTGAGAAAGCTTCACGTGTCACAAAACACATGTGCTACGTGACCATCATCAGAGCGTGTCTACCGTCCCTCTTCCTCACTAGAGGCATAGCCATCCCACGCAAACTGACAGTCTAGACGGTGACACAATACAAATCGAGTCGTCGCGACTTTTTGACTTTGTCTTTGATTTGACTAAAACGAATTTATCGGAAGACCAGCCCAGCCTCTAGCACAGACCAATGAATCAGCCAACCCCCCAGGAATCAAGGCCCAAGTGGGCACAGCTGCATGCCTGTCTAAGGCAGTTCCGTCTGTGAAGATGGTTACATGTCTTCCTACACGTCGACGTCTTTCTTGGATGAGTCCGAGAACATTTACCCCCGGCTTAACTTCAACTCGAAATGTCAGATTACCAGTTCACAACTGAACATTTTTAACTGTATCTGCGGTGTTGTACACTGCCGACATCAATGAATACTCACTTTCTTTGTCCGCCGACGTACGTGGCAGATAACTGAAGCCTGCAACGCAAAAGATGAAAATAATCTTCCACTCCATCTTCCCTCCGTGCACCCGGCCAACAGAACACCAAAAGGAGGACAACTGTAGTTCGTCAAGTAGTCGCTAGTGTGCGAGTAACTTTCACGTTTTTCGCTAGGTGGAAGAGGTTGTTGATTGGGATATTACCAACAGCGGGATGTTGTTGATTGCAGCGTGTAATCGTTGCGGGCCAGATGCATTTGAGGAGTGAGTGAGTGAGTCGGTGGGTGGGTGAGTCGGTGAGTGAGTCGGTGAGTGAGTGAGTGAGTGAGTGAGTGTCGTGTACTGGCCGTGGGCTGTGCGTACAGCGACATTATAGAATGAAGATTCTCGTAGAGAAAGTACGAACACGTTTATTGTGACACATTGAGATGTAAAAGGAAAAGAGGAAACGGGGCATGGTAAACGGTTCCGCGATCAAGGATCTAACATTCCTCCCCCTTTAAGAAGAACATAATTAGTATAATTATTAAAATGTAAACTTTTAACGCAAACAAGAGTCCCTTATACGTATCAATGTCATATCTAAGATAGCTAGTATGCCATTGTTTATAGTACTAATCTAGTGCTCTCGCGACTAGCCACATCTACCGAAACCTAGTCTATTCTGGCTATCTTGATCTATGCATTGTCCGTTATGACAAGTTCACAAGTTTACAAGTTCAATCTGTCCGGTGGCTTCACCACTCTGTGTGATCTTCTCAGCGGTACTACCACGTCTGGTACTACACAGGACTGCGACCGTTCAACTGTTGGTCTTGAGATCACCTCTCCTGTGGCGGTACCCGTAGTCACGTCCGAGTTGCCAGATGATAGTGGTGTCGATGTTGTTCGCTCGAACCAAGGTAGTACTTCACGTTCTGCAAGCCTCGGTGGAAGTTGAGGTTCTTCAACCCTCAATGGTACCAGACGCTCTTCCGTCGCCTCGATCGGCCTTCTCTCGCGCAAATGATCCTGGTGACGCTTCCACACTCTGTCATCCTGCAGACGTACCTCGAAGGTCAGCGGACCCAGCCGGTTCTCTATCATTTCGGTTGTCCCTGAAAGTTCAACGCCCAGACACAGTCTCATGTCATGAAACTTCGCTCCACTGCTCTCTGGTCGTGGCGTTCTTTGTCTTCTTCCTGTTTGCGCAATACTCGGTTCTGAATGGATGGTCGTAGAAGATCCAGTCGTGTGCTCGGTGGTGTCTTCAACACAAACTCTGTTGGAGCTCTGACGGTTGTAGCTTGTGGAGTTACCCTGTAGCGTGCTAGGAAGATGTAGAGACGATCTTCTAGGTTGCCATTTGTCTTCTTCAACCCTGCTTTTACAGTCTGAACGGCGCGTTCAGCTAAGCCATTACTGGATGGGTGATAAGGTGAAGACTTGATGTGTTTGATTCCGTTAGCTCGACAAAACTGTTCAAACTCCTCACTGGTGAAACAGCTTCCGTTATCTGATACCACTGTGCTTGGTAGACCCAAAATCGCAAACGTCTGTCTTAGCTTCGTGAGAGTTGCACTGGTTGTCGCAGCTGATACAACGTGTGCATCGATGTACTTGCTGTGAGCATCGACTATGATGAGTATCATACGTCCCTCGAACGGTCCCGCATAATCAATGTGTATTCGATGCCACGTTCGTCCCGGCCATTCCCATGGATGCAGTGGTGCCACTGGTGGTTGTTTGCTGTGTATTTGGCATGTCGTGCAGTCCTTAACACACATCTCGATTTCAGCGTCCAAACCTGGCCACCAGAGGTAGCTTCGGGCTAACGCCTTCATCTTCACTATGCCCGGATGCGTCTCGTGTAGTTCTTTCAACAACGTGTCACGACCCTTTGGTGGTACGATGACTCTTGCTCCCCACATCAGCACCCCGTGTTGGACACTCAGTTCGTCTTTCCTTCGAGAGTAACTCTCCCACTCGCGTGGTACATCGTTAGGCCATCCTCCTTCCACGAACCGTAGAACTTGTGACAGCATCGGATCGTTTGCTGTCCATTTAGCGATGTGTTCTGCCGTGATGGGTGTATCGTTCATGGTTGCAAGTGCTAGAACCACTTCCTCCGGGACTGGTACTCGTTCAGGAGTGTCTGGTAGCGGCAAGCGACTCAATCCGTCTGCATGACAGATACTCGTACCCGGTCTGTACTCCAGATGGTACTGATAGTTGCTTAGTGTTAGTGCCCATCTCTGAATGCGTGCACTAGCCATTGCGGAGATGGCACGATCTTCCTTCAACAGCCCGACCAACGGCTTGTGGTCGGTCTGCAACGTGAAGTCCCTCCCGTAAAGGTACTTATGGAACTTGGATATCCCGAAGACCAACGACAACGCTTCCTTTTCCAGCTGTGCGTACTTCTTTTCCGCTGTGGAGAGAGAGCGTGATGCGTATGCGATAGGCTTGTCGCTGCCATCGGGCAATCTGTGTGACAGTACGCTTCCAATCCCGTAAGGAGATGCGTCACTGCTCAAGATGATCGGGAGTTCAGGGTTGTAGTGTACAAGCACATCTGAAGAAACAAGCAGTGCATTAGACTCATCGAAAGCCTTTTGTTGCGCCGGACCCCACTTCCACTTTGTGTGTTGGCGTGTCATTTCATGCAGCGGAGCAAGCAGCGTACTGAGATTGCGCAAGAAGTTGTGATAGTAGTGAATGAGTCCTAGATAACTCCTCAACTCCTGTACATTCTGTGGTGCAGGCGCGTTCTGTACTGCTCGCACTTTGTCTTCCGTAGGATGAATACCTTTAGCATAAATCGCATGACCTAGATAGGTGCACGATTTCTGACGATACGCACATTTCTCCTTCTTCAGACGTAACCCTGCGTCTTGTAGTCGCGTTAGCAGAGTAGCCAAATTACGATCATGCTCTTCTGGCGTTCTTCCTGTGACCAGGATGTCGTCGAGGTAGACTACAGTCATGGGTATGTTCTGTAGTAACTGCTCCATGATTCTCTGGAAGATACCTGGAGAAGAACTCACACCGAAAGGCAGACGTTCGAATGCGAACAGCCCTTTCGACGTGTTGATTGTAGTCAACGGACGTGATTCTTCATCCAGTACGACCTGTTGATACGCATGGCTCATGTCCAGCGTTGTGTACAGTGTACCACCTGCTAATTTTGTAAACAGATCAGATACGTTCGGGATCGGGTACTTGTCTACCTTGACGGCTCTGTTGATGGTTACCTTATAGTCGCCACAGATTCTGACTGCGCCGGTAGACTTCAAGACCGGTACAATGGGCGCGGCCCACTCAGAATACTCCACAGGACGGATGATTCCGGCCTTCTGCATACGATCTAACTCGTCCTCTACTTTGGCTCGTAAAGCAAGAGGTACAGGTCGAGGTTTACAATACCTCGGTTTAACCGTGTCATCAACGTAGAACTTCGCAGTCAGCCCCTCTAGAGTGCCTAGTCCCTCACTGAACATTGATTCGTAAGGCTTTAGGAAGTCCTCTCTGTCTACCTGGTTCACGGTAGCCCAGTTCACTTTCAACACTGTTAGCCAGTCCCTTCCCAGCAGGTTAGGTCCCGACCCAGGCACTACGATTGCCTGCAGCCTGTGCTGTTGATTGTTGTGACAAACGTTCACCTGCGCTCGCCCTAAAGGCTCAATTGTGGTACCTGCGTACGTTCGCAACCTCGGAACGTTACGCATGTCGAGAGTGAGCACAGATGTCTTGCAGATTTTAGCCCACTCATCCCCCGATATAAGCGAAACTGCTGCTCCGGTATCTATCTCCATAGCCACTTCACTTCCCTCTATCTGGACATTGCAAATGTACGGTGGTATGGTGTGGGTGTCACTTGTGTGATACAGGCCAAGTGTGTATGTGTCTTCACATAACTTGTCATTGCGTTGCGAGTGTGTGTCATTTTCTACTAAGTGTGTCTGTCGAGTGTTTGCATTGCACACATTAGCAAAGTGATTTAGCTTTTGACACTTGTAGCATCTCCTGCCCCAAGCTTTGCACATTCGCCGATCGTCGTGTGGCGGTCCACCACAGCCTGAGCATGCTGGTGCTGCTCCCTTGTGACGTCTGTACCGCTGCTGACTACTCACAACTGGTCGATCGTCTCGACGTGGCGTCCCTTGGCGATCAGGCGGAAAACGCTTTCTTGGTGGATTGCTATCTGTGTGTCGCCACCTGGCGACCAAAGCTGAAACCACGTGAAGAGTTGCGCCGCCCCTCGTCATTCGATACGGCGTGGACAGGCCTCGGTACGGTCGAAAAAGAGTTTCTCATGATTTTCGACTGCTGTAGCGTAGCTTCCAGTGTGCGCCCGAACGTCAGTAACTTCTCTAGCGTGATTGTAGGTTCACTTAACCCCTTGTCACGCACTTTTGACATGGCACATTTTTGGATGATTTGCGACTTCACTTCTGTCTTTCTCATGGAACTTACAGTTTTTGGCTAGTTGCTGCAATCGTGCATTGAATTGGTCCAGCGTCTCTGACGACGTCTGTTCAGCCTGTCGGAACTTGAATATTTCATATTCTTCATTGCACTGCGGCCTGAAGTAAGCAGTGAGCTTCCGCTTGGTTTCTGCGAAATCATCATTTTCTGTCACCCCCACTGCTTCACTCAATTCAAACACTGCCTCACCAGCATAATGAAGCAACATCGCTCTCATTCTTGTATCGTTCTGAATGTCTTTAGCCACCACAAAGTTCTCAAAGCGCCTCACCCAACGTTCCCAACGATGGCCTGCGCTGTCAGTCGGCTCCAGCGAAAAATGTGCGACGTCAGCGACAGTTTCCATTTTCACACAGAAATTAGACGTAGTCTAGTTCAAAGTAACTCGTTTCACACAGAAATTAGACGTAGTCTAGTTCAAAGTAACTCGTAGAGTTGTCAGTTTACCTCGTCGCCAATTAATGTCGTGTACTGGCCGTGGGCTGTGCGTACAGCGACATTATAGAATGAAGATTCTCGTAGAGAAAGTACGAACACGTTTATTGTGACACATTGAGATGTAAAAGGAAAAGAGGAAACGGGGCATGGTAAACGGTTCCGCGATCAAGGATATAACAGTGAGTGAGTGAGTGAGTGAGTGAGTGAGTGAATTATCCTCGCGCGCGCACCAGGGGCGCTGCTGATTACACCAGTTTCAGTACCCCGTGGCAGATCGCAGGGGCGTGTCCAGAGAGGGTAGTTTGGGGGGGGGGCACAAAAACCTCCACTGGCGGCCGAAGCAAATGGTGTAGAAAAATGTTCGCTGCCGCGCCCCCGTAACTTCTGCTTCTCTGCTGTCTGGGCTGTAACATCGGAAGACACGTACGGGGGGGGGGGGGGTGCTATTGAACGTTTTTGTCGCTTCAGTCGAAAAGCATATCGGCACCTTCACGCTGCAATTACGGCGCGAAGACTATTCGTACACACAAAATTCATATCTATCACTACATACGTTCATCGACAGCAGCGGCTAAACAAAAAGGATCGATAGTAGAGATTACACTCTAAGTAAGGGCCGACAGATCGGCTACATGCAAACTAGGTGCCGACAATAGTCGTTACATGCACACTTAATTAGGGTTCGATGTAGTGAGGTACGCTCCTCGATGTCTTTAGAGTAACCATTGAAATTGACGAGCACTTCCAATACCTCCGGACATACCGTATATACCCAATAAACATCAACAAAGACTTCTTCGCAAGCCAGGGGTGGTGACTACGCACACTACCCCTGGCAGATCTCCTACGAATGTGTTGGCAACCTGCGGCCCGCGCGGACCAAATGCGGCCCGTTGTGCTATTTCATGCGGCCCGCAAAATGCTATTTCATCCGGCCCGCGGACTAAAGCTGAAATTGTTCACAATGCGGCCCGCGGGATGCCAACAGTGTCAGTAGCTGCAATTTCCATGGTCGGAAGAACAGATGCACCACCCCTAAAAAAGCTAGAATGTCAAGTAAATTAAAATGCAGTACATAATGAGCGTCATCGTGTCGACTAGTCGACTACGAACTACGTTCGCTCCTGGCCTAAACCAATAACAGTTCCAATAAGGCCTGTAAGTGTGTCACGATACATGGCGAGATTCGGCATGCACCTGCTTAGGGAATAGGATGTTTTTTGTTTTGGGGTGTAATCACATGAATGACATATATTATAAAGACTGATAATAGTTCTGGTTTCTGACTAATAAAATTAAGCTAAAGCGATTGGGAAAGTTGTGTAAGTAAACATTTTACAGTAATCGTTTTAGTGAAAACGAGGCGCGAGATTTTACAGACCCAGCCTATGTATACCTTCTGGCTGAGATGACCCTGCAGTACCAACACCACCTCTATTGTAAGGATCGAGCGCTAGATGAGTCGATGTGCTGTGCTGATCCGGACATATAAACCATATGAGCTGATATATTGGATTTGTTCATAGAGCAGAAAGGTACAGAATTACCAGAATTTGCAGACCCCAAATGGATTTGCGAAAACATCTCCTCAGTTAGATTTTCGATCAGTTCGTCTGCGCTTCCGAGATGACATCGCCGCTGTGGGAGACACAACTATGAAACGCAAAGCTGAGTGTCTTTTTGATCTTAGGACTCGCAGTGAGAAGTTGCCGTATTTTCCAACCAGTTCCACGTGGAACTCGACGATGTGCCGAAGCTGTGCGGATAGAGACCAACAAACTACAGTCCGGCTCTGTGACACTCAAAGCTGCCGCAACAGAGTTGACGTCTGTAGAGTGTTACTACATGCATTTCGCGATGAAACACTTTCCTGATCTGATCAAACACACTAAGCTCATTGCCATGTTGTTTGGTGGCGCAGCAACTGCACCAAGTGTCAAAGTATAGTGATGATGATGACACTTCTATGCTAAGAACACTGACCATGAAAATGGGTGCTATTTACTAATTTAGTATTAATTTCTAAAAGTTGTTCACATTTAGACGCTGGTGATAATAATGTCTTATTCGTAACTGGTCATAATTTGTAAATTAAATTACAATGCATAGTTTTAAACAAGATTGCTTATATTAAGGACTGGTCCAAGTTATCTGTTTGGCCCTCCGTTCGAAAAGTATGCTGGCCCTAACTGGAGGCAAGACAACCATCATTGAAAGCAATTATTGACCAGAACTAACTTAGCGAGACAAGCGACTGCATCAGTATGTCCAACTCTTGCCTCCCCAAGACCTCTTCTCCTTATCGAGCCATGGTCAATTCACCTTTAAAATCGCCCATTGACTTCGGCGCGGTGCGGTTCACCATGCAAAGGTCTACGTAGAATCAAAGCGGCAGAGCAGACAAGAATGGGCGAGGACCAAAGACCTGCAATCCCCACACCTATTCGGAACGTGCTGTTCCCACTACAATAGATCTGGCGACCAAGAGCCTCAGGACCCGCGATCGACCTAATGCATGTAGACGTCATCTTCGTTCCTATAGAGACCGACCGCCAGTGATGAGTCATCCTTACAGACTTTGTCCCACTACTTTGTACAACATCTTCCCAGTGTATCTCCGTATTTCTGGAAAGGTAGTCAACGTCGCTATATGTGACGTCATCACGTCTAACTTCCGCCGCCGATTTGTAACAGAAATCGGTAAGTGTTACTTGAAATAGTGGCCGCTGAGTTTTCAAACAATGTCGGGAGTTTAACCACTGATCTATATACATGGATAGGAAGTGCAGGTGATTAGATTATTATTATTACGTGAAGTCATTGTCGGCCATCTTGCTTTCCCCAAACCGTCGACAATAGAGGTCTGAGGACGATTTACGTGCAGTGATTATGCGTCATAATTGGTGCGTGAAAACCTATTTCACGTTTGGCGGTAGCTTCAGGTTAAATTTGCGGGAGAAAACGCGAGTGTTGCAAGTGGACGCTACGTGTAACGTGTCGTAGTATTACGCGCTTTAATAGAACCTCATTATACTAGAGGTCAGAGTTCAGATGTTCACGTGATTAAACATTCATTCCTTCTACCGTGTCTTATAGTAAACTGTCATGTAATAGCTATTATCAGTACATCCAAGCAATACAACACATCGTGACTGCGGCGGGATCAAACTAAGGGCGGCGGTAACGTATTGACACTGAAATCGTGAACTTTGAATCAACTGATGAGTGAAAAATATGTCTTTATTCGCCGTGCCTGAAATTTGTTCAAAAGAATCACGCGCAACATGAATGACGTCACTCAACAGCCGCGTCTGGGTCAAAGGTCACGTCACATGCAATTTGACAGCTACGTGTAAACAACAGAGACATTCAGCCTTCTGTAATTTTTACCGGGGATCATAAAAGCAGGCTGGCTGGTAGTTTTAAGCTACACAATGTATAAGACACACAGCTAACACGCTACTAGTAGGCGCGAATTGGCTAACAGCAACAGCGAACATGGATCACGTACCAAGAATGGATTGGTCAGTGGAAAATCAAGCAGAAACATTCAAGTTATTTAAACAACGAATGGAATTATACTTCAAAGCAAAGCGAATTGAGGAAGGAGAACAAGTAGTACACATTCTACTACAAGTCGGCGATGAAGGACTACGCCGATACAACTCTTGGAGCCTCAGAAGAGGAAAGGAAAGATATTCGCCAAATTCGTTGAAAAACTTGAGCCGTGTGAAAACTATCGCATCAGCCGGTTACGACTTATGCACTACCTTCAAAGGCCAGAAGAAAACTTAGATTGTTTCATAAACAGATGCAAGCTGCTAGCTCTGAAATGCGAGTTTCAAGATAACGAATTGAATGAGCGACTCATTGAACTGATCATAGCTGGTACGCCAATTCCTGATTACCAGAAGGAATTGCTTGGAAAAAACAAGAACTACACACTGGACGATGCAATTCAGTTGGGACGAGCGTATGAAGCGAGTGCCTCCCACGTCCAGCAGATTCGTGACATGGGAACAGTGGCGACAACTGCGGTGCATAGCTTCAGACGTGGTGCAAACTCATCCGCCAGATGTCGCAACTGTGGTCAACAACACCCATTCAAACCGCGCGAAAGTTGTCCAGCGTTTGGAGTCGAGTGCAGAGCATGCGCCAGAATGAACCACTGGGCGAAATGTTGTCTGACTAAGAAAAAACAGCATGCCAACAACATCACGCCACATCAGCGCGGACGTTCGAAATCCAGGAACAGGAACGAGCATCGGCAACGAAAACATTCGTATGCAAACGAAAAGACAATTCATCAAATGCGTTCCAATGCACAGAACACTGACACACTTGAACAGTCATTTGATGCACTCAGTTTTCATGACGTGAAAGTGTCAGCAATGTGTCTCGGGCAAAATAATCGCGACGAAGCCTATGCGCAGGTGCAAATTAAACTGAGCAATCGTCCTGGCATCCACAATTTCAGCCTGAAAGTGGACACAGGCGCACAAGGCAATACACTTCCACTGCGAACATTTCGACGCATGTATCCGGACAAGTTAAATGCTGAGGGATTCCCCGTTGATAACATCGTCGCAGCAGCAAGAGGCGCACGATTGACGGCGTACAATGGCACGTCCATCACATGCCATGGCGTGGTTAACATTCCATGCAGCTACCACAAGTCGGCATGTGGTGACACTCGGTTCTACATCGTTGATATAACCGGCCCTGCAGTGATTGGTCTTCAGTCGTGTGAAAAGTTGAAGCTGGTGACTCTACATTGCACCATCAAGACGCACTCCTCAAGAGGAGATAGACCTGCAACGGGACAATCAGCTGTCACGAGCACAGCCTCTGTAAACAGCGTTGATGACCTCACTAGAATGTATCCAGAACAGTTTGACAGAATCGGCTGTTTTCCTGGTGAATTGAAGTTGGTGGTGGATCCCGCAGTTCCTCCTCGCGTAAATCCTCCAAGATAGACACCAATTGTGCTAAAAGATGCTATCAAAAGCAGTCTTGACTCCATGGTGGAAAATGACGTCATACGCAAAGTGCACGAGAATGAGCCAACAGAGTGGGTCTCAAGCCTGGCATATGCAAAGAAGAAAGATGGGAGCCTAAGAATATGTTTGGACCCCAAGTTCTTGAATCAGGCACTGAAGAGACCGCACCACAAAACTCCTACGTTGGAAGAACTTAATCACAAGTTCACAGGAGCAAGATATTTCTCCAAACTTGACGCCAAAGCCGGATACTGGGGTGTCCAGCTTCACAAGGACTCTCAATTCCTCACTACGTTTCAATCTCCTTACGGTCGATATGCCTTCAAGCGACTTCCATTCGGCTTGTCTGCATCACAAGACATCTTTCAATCCAGGATGGACACGATTCTCGAGCAGTGTGATGGAGCAGAAGGAATCGCTGACGACGTGGTGGTTTACGGTGCCACAGAAGATGAACATGACAGAAATCTTCATCAACTCATGAACATTGCGTCGAGGAACGGGCTTGTCTTCAATTCCAGCAAGTGCCTGATCAAGGAGAGCAGTGTCAGTTTCTTTGGCCTCATCTACGGCATTGATGGCATCAAACCTGATCCGGACATGATCCGCGATTTGCAAGACATACCACCACCTCAAGACAAGAAAGAGCTTCAACAGTTTCTTGGACTCATGACCTTCTTGAGCCCATTCATACCGAACTTGGCTGACAAGGCTTCAATGCTTCGAGATCTAACCCACCATCAAAGTTGCTTCGATGGTATGAAACATCTTGTCACCTCAAGGTCAAGTCTTCAATACTTCAACGTATCCAAAACGCCCATACTTCAGACAGACGCTAGTCTCCTTAGACTTGGCGCAGCGTTACTTCGAGAGAACGAGTCTGGTGTAATCCAACCGGTGGCATACGCATCGAAGAGGCTATCAAGCGCAGAGAAACGATATGCCTGCATTGAGCGAGAGTTGCTAGCCATTGTTTTGGCACACAACGGTTCCACACGTACCTATACGGACGCAATTTCAAGGTCGTCACGGACCACAAGCCTCTCGTTGCGATCATCCAGAAAGGTCTTGTCAACTCTCCACCGCGACTACAAAGAATGCTCCTCAAACTGCAAGGGTATGACATGGAAGTTGAATACCAACCAGGAAAGGACATTCATACTGGAGAAACTACACTACGGTCACCTCGGCATAGAGAAGACGAGACTCAGAGCAAAAGACTGTGTATTGGATCAACATCAATCGTGACATTGAGACTACAGTCAAGTCGTGTGACATCTGTCAAGAACACCAACCAGCGCAGCAGCACGAGACGTTACAGCCGCACGAAGTACCAAGTAGACCTTGGGAAGTGGTTGGTACAGACATGTTCTTCTTCAACGACGCAGACTGGCTCATCATTGCGGACTACTATTCAAAATTTCCCATCGTGCGCAAAATGCCGAAGCCATGTCTAAGCTCAACCGTCGTTTCTGTCACAAAGCAGATCTTCAGCGAGACAGGCGTTCCTATGCGTGTCGTGTCGGACAATGGCCCGCATTTCGCCAGTGCATGCTACACAGATCTGTCAAAGAAGATGGCATTCCAACACGTAACGTCTTCGCCGAGGTATCCACGCTCAAACGGCTTCATCGAACGCCAAATCCAAACCGTGAAGCATGTCATGAAGAAGGCGAGGCAAAGTGGGCAGGATCTCGACTTGGCGCTACTGTGTCTGCGAACAACGCCAATTGACAGCAAACTTCCAAGTCCAGCAGAGCTCCTCAATGGTCGCAAAATACAGTCAACTCTTCTGACGAAAATCGTTGACACACGCCAAGATCATGACGATATGAGAACGAGGCTACAAGAGCGACAGGACAAGATGACGTTTCAGCACGATCAACACGCAAGAGATCTCCCGCCTCTACACAACGGTCAAGAAGTTCGCGTCCGTGATCAAGACGGCCGGTGGAGACCTGCTACGGTCCTTGACAAAACACCGAGCACAAGCACTATCCGAAGAAACAGAAATTAAATCCGAGACAACTCGACTCACCCGATCGTCAGGAGAGTATCGTTTGCCAGTCCGACTACAGTCCAGCCCGCTCCAGCTGTTGTGGATTCAACTACTCCCACGAAGACTACAGGCGGCTCGGCTGAGAACATTGTTCAAAATAATACAACTGGACTATATGTGACCCGCTCTGGTCGTCATATTAAGCAGCCTCAGCGTTATGCATGAATAGATACAAAGACTGTAAGCAAGGCATACTGTATAGCTTATATCAGAGTTAAATCTATTGCATGTTGTTCTTTTACAAGTTTACAGTTATTTCAGAGACTTTATAACAAGTTACTTTGAGTAAGTCATAATCTCTTCTTTTGTAAAAAAAAAAAGGGAGATGTATTACGCGCTTTAATAGAACCTCATTATACTAGAGGTCAGAGTTCAGATGTTCACGTGTTAAGGCTTTGATTAAACATTCATTCCTTCTAACGTGTCTTATAGTAAACTGTCATGTAATAGCTATTATCAGTACATCCAAGCAACACAACACATAACGTGGTTGAAATAATATGGCGGCGAAGTCATTATACGTACCAATAGGGAAAGCAATATGGCGGCCGTACTTCACGTCAAACGTTAGGCTTCCTATCCATGTATATAGATCAGTGACTTTAACACAGCGCCTGATTTGGGGCAGGGAACCTCCACAAAATATTTTTATGGGGGCCTTCACAAAAATGTGTTGGATCATAGCCCACTTGATTTGTGGGTGAACTCGATTTACATTATTAATAATCTGTTGTGCCACAATGTAGCAGCATGACAATTGACAAGCTAATGGGTTACCAAACCTTGTAATTTAGAATAACATTGTTAGGTAATGCAGATATGTGTTTTAAATGAAAAAAACGTATTTTGCAGTGATGTGCCTATTGTAGCAAGTAAGAAGGAGTGAGAACTATAATTGTACGATGCCAGGTCAATGCTGCCAGGGGCATCCACAGTCCTACGTCCAGCGCTGATTTAATGATAGAGACCAGTGGTTTAATATATTCCTTTGTTGTGTTTCCAGTAGACCTTCGGTGAATCTTGAACCCCATCTAGTTGAGGACTTTAAAGTCTAAGTATAGCATCGCAACAAATAGGGCCTACCACCAGACAGAGGTTTAAGAAAACAAAAGGCAATTAGCAATAAATGTTTGTGTTATGCATGCACCTAAAAGAGTTAATGCAATCTAACCTAACCGTTTGCAAATCCAATCAGAGTTATCTGTGAGTACGTGGTGTGTGTCTGTGTGTATCCACGTCGATGTTTTTGTATGAATATATGTGTGTTTTGTGTTAATCCTTTCTATAGGTGCAACCAAAAAGTACCTATTTGTTTCCCTTTAATCTACGCTACTGCTTTTTCACACGTTTCATGGACTAAGTCTAATCACAAAACAATTCGTAGGTGTTGGACATCAACAACTGTGGACGGTTCTCTTCTACTTATGAGGTTGTTTTGAAAGATTCGTTGTTACAGCTAGCGAACTGAAATCTGTGATGGGAACGGATAACAGAATATGGCATAACGGACGGACTGGTTCAATAAAGTCCACTGGCATGCCAAGTCATACAAGGGTATATCATTAGTTAGGGGCTGCTATCATTTTGCTGTCGTTTCAATTATTCAGCAAATATACACAAGTGGGGAGCGGTGGTCACGCGGTAGAGCGCCGGTGGTTCGATTCCACCTGCCGCCGTCTCGAAACTTAGGCAATTTCGTTCACCTCACGTTGCCTGTGTCTTTCGGAAGATACACTAAAAGCCGCTGGTCCATTCTATCTGGTGCGTATGCCAGGGGAAATAAAAGATCCCAAAATGTGTAACCTGTCGCAGACTCACAGAGTGGTAGTCTCTCTAACCCACTGTACCTGGCTCCCCCAGCGGTCGGAGTTGCTTCCCGGTCGGGCGTGTGAGAGTCGCCGAGCAGGCAGTGTAGGCAGTGTATATATGAATGTACATATGGATATGCATACATACATACATACATAGCATTTACCAATTCGTCCATCATACTTGCGGGCCTGAGTCCGGGGCCTAAAAATCATCTGTTGGAGCTGCAACTACCGCAGTTAATTGTTTTGGTTTTTGATAGGGGCCTCTATCTGCCGTAGTGGCGAATAACAAGAATTACAATAAGCGCTGCAAGAATGAAAGGACGTGTTCGACTGGAAAGACGTGTTCGATAAGCACACGAAGATCACGGAACGGCACGGCCTAAAGATCACCGCTTTGATTAGGTCTTTGCGTTCTCGAAATTGTCATCACCGATTTTATAGAGCACAGAGAAAATGGTGGCGTACACTTTCACAAACGCCGAGACAACATCTGACCAATATCACTCTGCCTCGTGACGACCAACAGGTTCTACGGTGTCAGTTCGTTTTCGAGAAGACACGATGTTGAAGCTGAAACGTTTATAACAGACGTTTATATATATATATAAACATATATAAATTATATATATATACATATATATATATTATATAACGTTAATTTGGCTTAAATGTTTAGAAAAGTCGCTATATATAACATTGATTTGCTCATAACCTAGCCTACATGAAGTCAGTTTTCATAATGTTTCAAAAACGTGATTTGCTAGATGGCAAGCCTGAGAAATGCACAGAGTCTTAAACTTTCAGAATATTATATTCTCGTTTAAAATTACCATAACCAGAGGTGTGGTCATTCATAATTCTAACTTGCTCCAAGACGCCAGTACCACATAATCCGTCACCGTACTGGATCCATATAAAATGTTGATAGACAAATCTCGGCAGAGGTCGCGCGCGTGATGATAATTGTGACGTAGGCGAACAGTGACGTGCTGGATCTGTTTGTCTACAAAACTAGTACCAACGCGTTTGCTAGTACATTTGTATTACTAAATGAAAGTTAAATAATAGTAAACAAATTATGAGTATTCCAAATCACGTTATAATTTATAACATATATCAGGCATTATAAACAATACAAAAAACGGGGTGTGAATCATACATTTCAAATAACACCAACCAAAATTCAATCATAAATAGGCTATTAAAATTAGATGGATGTGTTTTCTATCTGATGCATGTTTGTATAATAAACTTCAACTGGTTTTATGGCCTTCTATGGTCTCGCCGACCACCCGCTTCCAATACCTTCGTGCTCCTGGATAAACACCGAAGAGGAAATCCATCTCGAAATTCGTTTTGTCCTCGTCTCATTCCAATACGAAACTGGGCCACTGAGTGTGTTACGGCCAACGTCAGGAAGGAGACGAATGACATCGCGTACCATGCCGTCTGCGTCATTACTCTGGATTACTATAAGGAAGTGGGGCCTCGGTCACTTATCTGTTGACAACTCTTGCTCTGTACTTGACAACGAGAACGCTTAATCCTTTGATGCGCCACTGAGCTCAGATTTTCAGAGGGTATTGGCACTAAAGTAATTCCATTATTATTATCGTTGTTATCTAGATATAAAAAAATTATAGAAATTCCACCAACGCGAAGACCTGCAAGACTCACACCTATTCGGAACCTGCTGTTCCCACAGCCATAAGGTCTGGCGAAAAAGAACCTCAGGACCCGGGATTGACCCATGGCTTGCATACGTTATCCTCGCTCCCAGATGTGTCTGCCTTTCAGACTTCGTCCGACTTCATTGTACACAGTATCTTCCCATGTCTTCTCCATATACCGGGAAGCGTAGTCATCGTCGACCTCTGTGACGCAATTACGGTTGCTTCCGTCGCCTAGTTGAAACGGAAATCAGCAAGGGTTACGTGAAACAGCGGCCACTGATTTATCAAATAACGTCGGGAGTTTAATACAGAAGTTTTGTTGTGTTTCCAGTAGGCCCTAGGCTACTGTTGGAACCCTCGGTAAATCGTCAACCTCACCTAGTTGAGGAATCTACATAATTACTCTGTGCGCAGCTACAAAATACCAGGAGACAGAGCAGGGTCAACTCATAAGTTCTACAGGCCGTGTCACTATAACCTGTCTTGGGCGACCTCTCTCGTGGGTGACCGCAATTCTAGGTACATGTTGCTTTTTAGAGATGGCAGTCGTGCGCGACCACCTGCCAAGCGCGACCAACGACGACATATCTAAACCAGTCACAAGAGGTTTATTTTTGCCTGTTATGAGCGACCACAACACGCACAAATTCAATAATTGCTTACTTCAAAATAAACGACTGCACAACAGTCAATAGCTGGTGCATTGACTGGTGAGATTCAT
Organism: Escarpia spicata; assembly: GCA_963995525.1. NCBI lineage: Eukaryota > Metazoa > Annelida > Polychaeta > Sabellida > Siboglinidae > Escarpia > Escarpia spicata. Next base: position 48,051,007 of record OZ023214.1, read on the forward strand.
ATTCTGTACCATGAGCGAAGTTTATTTACGCAAAGTCAATAACTGCGTTGTCTTGTCTTATTTTAATTTATATAGAAATGGCGTCTGTAAATTGCAAGTCGAATGTGTTTGCTTTGTATGTGTTTGTTTGTTTGTTTGTTTGAGTGTGTGTGTGTGTGTGCGTGCGTGCGTGCGTGCGTGCGTGCGTGCGTGCGTGCGTGCGTGCGTGCGTGTGTAGTTGTCTTCTTTAAACCTGTGTCTTTGTTAATGTGAATGTATTGTCCTTTTGGGACTTTGCCAATTGTAGCATTTTAGTATTTAAATAAAAATCGCCCAGATTGTTTTTTTTTCACGTTTATCTAATTTCTGTAATTGTCTCGCCATCGTCGCTGTATTTATTATAAATGGATGTGATTTCCATTTGTAACCTTAGTTTTTGTTGCTGCGAAGTTCTGATTGCCTGTGACCATCCTTTTATATGCAATTACATATGTATTAAGTTTATAAGTATTTAATCCTAAAAGTGTATTCACAATACACATTCGTATTTAGCCTACACTTGCTGGCCAACGTGCGTACACATATAGTTGTAGGCGTAGGCTATGTAGACATAAATACATTGAACATTAACTCATCTGCGAGGCAGGTTCCTCAGATATATGCATCGGCACAGATGCTCTTTCTTATTTCCGTGTATAATGTCTCATCGTATCTCACTTAAGGAACGTGAGTAGAATAAGTAGAATAGCACTGTAATGATCTATAGACATGTAAAATGTAGCCCTCATACGCCTACCGTACGAATTAAAACAGTAACCGTCTAGATCGTTAAAACGTAAATCTGTATAATTAACTGTGTAAACATCACGATATCTTCACGATCTTAGATCTAATCTTCTGTTTTTTTCTGCATCTGCCATATAATTAATGTTCAATAACTACATAATCAGAGACCTATATACACACTGTCCTTTTATTCTTAATTGGTTTGTTTGATCTAAATAGCAGCATCTCTCGTTATTTTTTCTAAATAAAGATAAAAATATTTATCTATATAAAAATAACACAAAGTAACACTTGAGGCACGTTGTAACATTGTTACAATTTGCCCCGAGATGAATGCCACAACTTGCCCCGACACCGTCTCGCTCACAACATACGCGCTTGCAAAAATACACTTTAAATCCTGTTTAGCGGTTTATGTAAGAGTTGCAAATTTATATTCATAACCACATCCATCAACGATAAAGCGCTAGTAAAACATGAATTATGGATACTCATACTCTTAAGTTGAAGGTATAGATCGAGGACGTCGGGAACAGTACCTTTTTTTATTTAAAATGGCGTAACTCGATGGCGAGTCGACGGATTCACGTGATAATGCACGTGACAAGTTCAAATCTATTGATGAATATGCTGCCACCTTTCTGATTAATTTGCTTTAGCAGTTTTGTCTGTAGGTCCTCTGTTACAACTTACCCGTGTTACAACTAGCCCCGGTCACCCCTACCATTTGTGGAACAGTGCAGACGCCTGGGCTCTATATCAAAGACAAAATCAGCGACTCCAGGGAATCCCAATATAATTACCCGTTCGAGCATTCTCACGAGCCGTATTGTGTATTCAAATTATTGCTTGCAAATTATTGAATCTGGCTGGCAGGCAACGATATTATTGGCGTTTCGCAAGGATGTCTATAATCTAGGGACATCGTTGGAGAAGCTCAGTTTGCGTGTTATTCGCCAGGTAGCGCAGTGATCGGCCGCCTTGAGGGATACTGCGTCAACATCTGCATCTGCTGATCCACGCTCGTCAAAGGAGGCAGGTGGATTACTTACTAACTTCGTTGTTGTGTCGCCTTACGAGAATGTTGTAAATATGCACACGATACCGAGGTTAAGGGACAAAACAAGCGACTACAAACCAAGTCATCAGAGACAGGTACGTGTGGGGATGAGTTCAGTCATCAGCGAGAAGCTGATCAGGATAATGAGAAGATAACCAGAAGTAAAAAGCCGCTAAAGCCTAAACTTCTACGGTAATTACAGATAGGGCGATAAACCGAGGCGTGTGCGCTGATTGAATGGTATTATTAGCTTGACTCAGCGACAATGGCCCAATGATATGTCACGGTAGGTTCATTGGGTGCATGGGAATTTTATGTGGAAGTGTCGCATGTTAGGCCTACATAGTTCATAACAACGTAACACCGAGTATCTAATGACTAATTTAAGTCTAAGAAAACGACGGACTTGTCTTATCACTTATGTATACTACTAGTACTAGTACTATGTCCCTCTACACTATATAAATGTCATGATCTAATATTAATGTTATCATTTACTATAGAGAGCCAGGTTGTGGCTAGTTTTTGTCAAAAGGGAGTTCATATTTATCATAGCCTGTAGGGTCCTAAGGATAAGTGTCATCCAAACGTGTCAAAATGTTGTAATCATGACAGACTTACACCTACATTCTTCAATAAAACTGACCAAAAACATCTGACTATACCCCTTGATGCCTCCAACTGCACCCCACCCCAAGGATGGGCATGACCACTCATCCCATGCGACTTACTTGCCTATGGTAGGTTACCTTGGGTTCAGAACCAACAATTTTCCTGAGAATGGGGAGTGCATTTCCAAAAGGGAGATTTGTGAAAAGGGGAATTCAAGCAAACCTCCTATGCCCTCTGGCTCTGGTCATACAACACAGCCCAGGCCCAAGACCCGAGACCAAGCTAGTAACACAACTATAATTTAGGCATTCAATTATAACACTGACTATCCAATAAAGAGTCCAAATATATATGTAATATGTATAATTGTATATTGTAATTACATAACACTGACTATCAAAAACTTTAAGTAGATGCTACACTACTGGGAATACATTGACATAAAGTAACTGTATTACTACCCAATACAGTCAGTACAGCCACCACAGTATACAGGCTACCGCCCAGCCCCAAGTCCAGGAGAAGAAGGTGAGACTCCTGAAGCTGTGTGACCTGGGCTAAGGCTGAGTCCTGTCAGACAGTGTTAAGGCTGTCATTGTGTCAGTATGTCACTTCCAGCATGCGGTAACCATAGACACTCCATCTTGCTCCATTGCAAGACTGATTTTTACAAACAATATTTGCACTGCTACAATATGTTTGACCATATATGCACCTACACTACGCATGGACAACACAAACTCCCATGCTAGCCTCTAAAGGAGCAGAATATATTCAAATAAGCCTAATAAGGGCTGTTTACATTTGACTTCAGTTCAGGATTGTGTTAAGTCTGATAACTATCAATAGACCGTAGGCATCAAGACTCAAGTCAAGAGGTGTGTCTGTATTGTCACAGTAATGAACTCACAGAGAGTAATTGTTATTCTTTGTGTACTGCAAGTGTTGGGTGGTCTTAGTACATAGTATTAAAATTAAATCTTATCTATGAAGTTTATGCATAAAATTGTAAGAAAGGTTCCCCCTCCCCCTGTATGCTATCTATAAGTATACTAAAGGCAATGCATCAGATGTGACACCCCATGTACTCAGTGTAACCCATCTATGTGTATGCTGCATAGTGCACAATACCGCGTATGCTCAGTTTGTGTATATAACCACTGTGATTCCACCCTACTTGCATAATTAATGTATTTTCTAAGTGGGTCCAAATGTGGAGTTCATTAGGCAGATCTGGTTGAGAACTGCTGAACATTGTAAATGTATACAATTTAGTTTGTAGCTGGGTTTAAGCAAGTCCAGGGTTTGGGTCAAGTACATTTGATCAAGGTCAAGTACAACTTACAGGTCAAAGTACAGTTTTTTAGTAATAACGATCAACAATGAGACAGACTATATGTGTGCCAATTAATAGCTTTTTAAACATATATAATTATATTAATATATAATCAGGGTGGTGTAGGTGGGCATTTAAACTTCATGACTGCATCACACAAACAAAACAGTGGAGATGTGTTTTTGTGTTTTAACTACCTGGTTCTCGAGTTATGTACTTGATATATTGGCAACTACAATTGACTGAGCACAAACACTTGTCAATTTCAAAAACCCAAGTACTGAAAAAATGTACTTAAGTACAAGTACTAGCACAAGTCCAAGTACAGTTAATTGACCGCAACCCTGGTTCATGGAACCAATGTTGTAGTACTTGTGTTAGATCCAGAATGAGTACTGATAAATGATTACTTTTATTTATGAAATAACAAAACAATTAAAATCCATTTGCTCTGCACCATGGGGCTCTTGAATTATGCATCTTCACTTCAGATATAAATCAAGGCAGCAGGTTCTGTTGGTTTGAATGCATTCACCAAAAGTTGTTATCTATCTAATTGGATTCGTGTGTTTTTGCACAATGTTGGCGATATGCCTGAGGATCCATACTACCGGTATTAGACTGTATCTTCATTGTTTTGATTCTTCAATAGTGATGGGTACATTACAATAAAGACAACAAAGTTCATATCACCACTTACCCCCTCAGTGCATGGCGTAACAAATGAGATGATGTGCATATTGGCGCATGTTGCCAATTAGAAATGGGCAACGTATGATTTAACTGACATGACATGGCTACTGTTAAAGAAAAATCAAATGCAAACCGCCACCCACTGATAAGTAATGCTATACATGTTGTTGCAAACATACTTTTTTGAACTAAATTTGTAACCTTAATCTTATGTGACCACACCTAGCACAGTCATATATTTATAATATGATTAATAATATGAATATAATTTTTTTGTGGACAAAGTATTGATATGGTTGGATTGGTGAATATTTTATGGATGAGTTAGGATGGATGGATGGATGGATGGATGGATGGATGGATGGATGGATGGATGGATGGATGGATGGATGGATGGATGGATGGATGGATGGATGGATGGAGTGATTAAAATATGGTTGTTAATAAAGCAATACAATTTCAGCAATCTTTCATCAAGACACCAAATTCTAGAGCAATATACACTTCTAATTGGTTGTTCCCACAGTTCCAACCAGATTCCCAGTAGTTAGTTTCCAGGAATCTACGACTTTCCAGTCGGTTCCATTCAGCGTTTAGCCTGGAGATGTGTGAAGACATTCCAGCCCAGCAGTGTTCATTGGTTCCAGGTCAGGCATTTCCCAAATAACAGTTGGGGTTTTGGGTATTTAATGCTCATATTTAATTACATTTTTGCATTGTGATCATGACCAATTTGATAGTGTTTTACACATTGGAAAATATTAAATTGTAAATTTAATATTAGCACCAATAAATTGGTAATTACTCTTTATTATACAAATAATATATTGTACAAACTTGAATACATATATTTGTTGTGTTCAATCAACCAGTATTTTATTTTCTCAAAACAAACGGTACATATTTAATTATTATTATTATAAAATACAACATTATTCACAACATGTAAAATATAGGTACATAATAAAGAATAGTGGAAAGAGAAGGAACAAAATTGTAATACTAATCTGTTTTTTTTTTAAATAGTGTCAAAATAAATTTGATCAGAGATGATGGTTCACCCAAAAAACAATATATCTCATTAGGGTTAATGTTTTAATACTTTATGGTTTAAACATACCTATATAGTATACAGCCTTAAAATATTGACCTGCAGTGATAGATCCTGACGTTTTCATTGTTTCAATTTATCGCATGCTGAATATATATTTGGGCCTACTGTGTGATAAGAAGATAAGAGCATTGACTCAGTGACTTGTGAGAGATGACAACTGGAGTATGTAAACACTGACTGGAATGTCCTGAAAGTCTAAGTTGTAAAGGAGAAAGTGGGGGCGGCAGTGACGGAAGTAAAGACTGGGGCGTAGTCAGTCTTCTTTCAGGGTTGAATCTCGGGAACGTGTGTCATAGTTGAGTGCATGCATGCATGACTTGTGTGTACATGGATGCATCTGGATAAATGAAAGTATTCGGTGGTTTTCGTGTATGTAGTGTGTCTGTTAATTTAGAGCATAGATTTGGTAGACAAGGTGAGATAAGAATGGGCAGTGGAACGTGTCGTGTTTTGCTGCATATGTACGCGATCATGAACAGTTTAACAAGTTGAGATCTATTGTTGGTGCATTCTTCTGAAGACTTTGTGTATGTGTGAGTGTGTTAGTTCAACTACAGTGAAGTGATTATTACAGATTTATTTTGTTTAATGACCAATTATCTACGAGTGCTATGAATAGTGTAATAACCGTGTTAGTAAGTTATGTGATGGTATTGTGGTACTGTATTTGATTGGTCTGTTTACTACTAGGATATAGCATTGTTGGCTGATGACCAACATATTGTCATGGTCCAGTGATTTCAAAATTTACCCTGAAGTGCTCAGCATTTTATTACATTTTCCCATGAGCAAGGTGAATTAGAATTCTGTTTTATCATGATTCTAACCCATATCCTTCCCTGAAAGAATGAGCTTGGTTTATTGAATATTATCTAAATTGAAATTGACATAACATTTGTGGATGATGAAATCATAGTTTCTTCTCAAGTTATAACAATTTATTTTAAAGTAATTGAGTTCATGGTTCAGTGATTCCTTTGATGTTTCTGTAGGCGTGGAATGGTCACACAGATGAATCACAAATTCACAACAAGGTGTTTACCCACTGGTCTAGTTGTCTACCCCCAGCTGACTTACAAGTAGTGTTTAATGACGGCCATTGTCCCGGATGAGTAAGAATCAGCCAATGCTAATACTTAACCTTTGTAAACAGTCACGCTTGTTGAAGTTGCCAAGTGGAGAACACCAGTTGCCCACCTGTTGTGCTGTCATTGTCTAGTGAATGTTGTTGTGGGTGTGTTGGAGAGCTGTGGGGCAGTGCATGCCTGAATCAACCACGGCCAGAAATTAACGAGACACCAACATGCCAGCAGGCAATGCACAGGCTGCCAGACGGCCAACCCACTGGCTACACTAATTATACACATGTGTCTGTTTGTAAGCTGGCAGAGGCTGTGAGTGAACAAGGGGAAGGGGAGACCATGCTGGAATGCAAGAATTTAGGGTGTCATGGCGGGGTAAGACTTATGTGATTACTACCAAGTTCACTACAGATGCTCTATGAATATCTCCATGGAATGTGGACCACTTTGGAGCTAAAGGACAGTAACAAGTGCAGTTTGAAAGTACTTGGATTAAACAGGTTGTTGCTCTATGCCAACATGTACAGCAAGCATACTTGAAGACAAGGATAATCGCTCTCCTTTGAAGACGTTAGATCAGCAGACTTAAGTTGTATAATCCTTGAACTGATGTTGACACAAGCAGTCATTTGTGGAGTATTTGACATGATGGTAGGGTGACACAACGTTATCCTAAAACATTAAGGATTACCTGTACATGGTCACGGTCATGATGATGCCCCAGCCATGTTGAAATGGGTGGTGTCTGGTAGCAACCTCCTGACAGTGCCAGTCGACAGTTGTCAGTCTGTCAGGTGTCACCATGTCAAGGCACAGTCGTGTCACCATGCCAAGTCACAATCGGAGCCGGTCGACATGCAACTTGTGTTTGCTCGAGTGAGTATTTTGTTGTATTGTGTATGATAGTGATACTAGTGATATAAATTCTTTATGGATCAGGCAGCTGTGTACTGTTAGATGGCATTACTGCCTCCTACTTGGTTGACACAGCATGTATTTAGGGTGTAACATATGGTTTGTTGATGTCACAAGACTCTTATCAGCCAGATAAGTCACAAGTGCTGAACTTTTTCTTCATGCCTTTGTAAACATGCAGTTCTTAACGAGGGCCAAATAAAAATCGGAGTTTATTGGTAACTCAATTGAAGTTAATACACTGTAATGAGATTAAAGTTTGGCAATCCTTTACTTAACTGGTCTAAATTATTAACCCTCTAGGTTTAGATTAAGGGTTAATGCTTTAGACAAGTTAAATGAAAGATTACCGGGTACCCACAGTTCCTTATGTCATAATAATTGTGTAGATATGACTTATTGGCATAGTTAATGTGATACAGGCTTACAAAAATTAGGTTTTACTCCAAACAGTACCAGGTGTCTACGGTTAACATAGAACTTGTGTGGCTTCTGAAAGACGCATGCAAAGTAGGGTAAATAAAATGGCCCATGTTTCAAAATGATAGAAGATGGATTTGAATCCATCGTCTTGGTGGACTGTCCGTCACTGTACTGACTGAGAACAGGATCTTTGCTAAATTTTCATACATTACTTTTTATTGATGACGCATTAACTTTGTTACCGAACGTACAGTGTGTGATAGTTTGTTGGTTGACATGCATTTTGTTAAAGGACACGTGACATAACAATTTTTACTTGACAGATGACGTAGATGATAGATGTTATTGCAAAGTGCGATCATAACAATTAGCACTGGAATGTATATATGCGCCAAGTGTTATGCGTGTACTGTGCTTGCAGTCATCTGTGTCACCCAAGGGGGTGACAGAGAACTGTCACAAAATTTGTTATAAGTCATCTACGCTGATGTCACAAGTCATGTGATTTTTTCACTCAGTGATTGTTGAATAAGAGGAATGATAACACTTATTTGAGGAAGCAACTTTACTCATATGTGTAGTCTGGTAACTGATGTTAATGAAAAATCACTACTATTGATGACAGAACAATTTTACAATTATGATAGTTTATGACTAGTTATATTATAACTAGCCTCACTTCATTGAAACAATGTATGGATGCAAAAATAAATTATTGCAATTTAGCACTGATTTTCCCAAATAATGGCCCCAGCAATGAGTGGCTTAAGTAATTGCCCTCGCACAGAGTGGCCCAAGTAATGGCTGTAGCACAGAGTGGCCCAAGTAATGGCCCTATCTCTGAGTGGCCCTAATTGCCCTATCTCTGAGTGGCCCAAGTAATGGCCCTATCTCTGAGTAGCCCAAGTAATGGCCCTATCTCTGAGTGGCCCAAGTAATTGCCCTTGCACTGAGTGGCCCACTAACAGCCTGTATGTTTGTTGCAGGGCTCGGACCCTCTGCTGCTGACGGCCCGGGGCAAGCAGAACGGTACACACTCGAGACTGCAAGACCAGATAGAGCGGGAGCTGAGGCTGAGGATGGGAGCTGAGAACCTCTTCAAGTGAGTCACTGAGGTCCTTGCACAGGCTCCTCCAAAAGGTCTTCCATTAATTCCGTCATAGGGTCCTCCATAAGGTTCTCTACAGTGTCCTCCATAAGGTCCACTGTATGGTCCTTATTAAAGTCCTCCACAGAATCCTCCATAAGGTCAATTGTAGGATCCCCCCATAAGGTCAATTGTAGGATCCCCCATAAGGTCCACTATAAGGTTCACCATAAGGTCCTTCATAATGTCATCCACAGGATCCTTCATATCTTCCACAGGTCCTCCTTAGGCTTCTCCATACGATCAACCATAGGGTCATTATTAAGGTCCCCCATAAGGTCCTATACAAGCCCAGGATCCTCCATAAGATCTGAGGCAGTAGATCCATAAAACTATCCTATCACGTAATGTTTTGTACATTTGGCAGGATCTTGATTCAGTATAACAGGAGGTCCATTTTCTTTAAATTTTCATAACTTTTTTATGATATGTTTACTAACCCTTTTTTGTAGAAAAGAACCTTTAGGTGTTCCCTGTTTTAACAAAATGTAAACTGCCCCAGTAACATGGAGTAACATTTAAAAGTCATGCTTTGCTGTATGTCTGAACTCTGATCCAGTGGATGTGTACAAAATGTGTGATTGTTTGTGTAACTTTGCAGCTGGGTGTGTGTAATTATTGTGTAAAATCAAACCCTGGATGATAGAGAAAACCTTTGAACTTGTTCCGTACACATGGAGCAAACCTTACAACTTTTTCCATTCATAAAGGAGAAAACCTTTCCTGCAGAAAAACGCACATGCATTCCTCCAAGTGTTAGGCAATGAGAGAGAGAGGGTGTGTAGTGTCTGTCAGATGTGATATTTAAGGGCTCAGCACACTGTCAGTTTTCCCATTGGCGACCATGTTAATGTTGTGTGTGATTATAAGAAAACATGACCTATAAAGTTTCTTAAACTTCCCACCTGCTGTTATTATCATCTCATTGACATGCTGGTCGATTTTAGTCAAAATCTAATATCTCTGGCTTCTCATCTCTTGCAAAATGCCTGTATGTATGACACCCGTCAATATTTACAAATGCATGCAAGCAGTAATCCGGCTAAAGTGTCAACTAGCCAAATTGCTGCCAGATACCCTTCCGCTTAGTAAAATCAGCTAAAAAGACACAATTTTACTGCCAACAGCTTCTACAATCACATCTAGAAATCTAACTACTCAAATGCACTTATGTCAGAGCAAGTGAACATTGTAAAAAATCATTTCTCAAAAATATAATGCACTTTTTTTCGTCTGTAATCAAGCAGGAAGTCCAACAGTGTGCTGACCCCAAATAGGCATGGTGATTTTGGAGAAAATGTTGAAAACAACACATTTTATAGGCACCAATATTACAAGCACTCTGCAATTTTAATTTTTGTAATCCCTCCAGGTGTTTGTGTTTTATGCACATTTCAAAGGTGCCACCAAACTTGGCAAGGCACCAGAAAAATCAGCACTTCGCTGTTGGACAATTTGTAATCCAGCACAACGTTCTCAGGTGGCACTATGAACTCCTGATACAGTTTTCCAGAAAGTCCGATAAGTGTTTTATAAGAAAATTCAATACAGGCAGTTGTTACGTTACATTCGAATGTATATTGATTTTTTTACCTTGTGCCCTATTTACAAAGGTAAACATCAACAAAAAGTCACCTTAGGGTGTGAATTCCTCAAAGGCCAGACGTCTCAAGCAGTTCAATTACATAATATTACACAGCTTAATTAGCAGACATTCAGAAAACAATGCCACTTGCTTAATTGGCCAGAAGGTCCAGTCAGTAGACAGATCTGATAACAGGCTCTGGCTATGGCCTACTCCAGCTAATCACTGTCCTCAGACTTCATTAGGATCAATGACAACATATTCACTTGTGTTTAATTAGCTGAAGTAAACAAAAAACAATTGATGAATCACCCTGCTGCAATGTTATTGGTTCATTTTCATTCAGATTTTCAAATTGAGGCTTAACTACTGGCATACGCACCCCACCCCCCTTATAAGACATGTGTTCCATCACTATGATTTTGACTTGCAGACTGATGAGAAGTCTGTAATATCCAAAAACGGTTTGTCCCATTCAGCTGTAGTTTTGCCATACACGTATTTTCAGTAACTGTTTCAAGATATTTGAAGTAAAACGCGTCCTCCGACATTGTGCAATGACTATAGCGTGCTTTCATTGCCAGGCTCTCTACTTGGGCTCAGCACACTGTCAGTTTTCCCATTGGCGACCATGTTAATGTTGTGTGTGATTATAAGAAAACGTGACCTACAAAGTTTCTTAAACTTCCCACCTGCTGTTATTATCATCTCGTTGACATGCTGGTCGATTTTAGTCAAAATCTAATATCTCTAGCTCTTGCAAAATGCCTGTATGTATGACACCCGTCAATATTTACAAATGCATGCAGGCAGTAATCCGGCTAAAGTGTCAACTAGTCAAATTGCTGCCAGATACCCTTCCGCTTAGTAAAATCAGCTAAAAAGATACCATTTTACTGCCAACAGCTGCTACAATCACATCTAGAAATCTGACTACTCAAATGCACTTATGTCAGAGCAAGTGAACATTGTAAAAAATCATTTCTCAAAAATATAATGCACTTTTTTTCGTCTGTAATCAAGCAGGAAGTCCAACAGTGTGCTGACCCCTTAACCTGTACATACACAGCCACTGCCTGGCCTCCCTGGGGCAGTAGATAGCTGTGATTTATCACCCTGTTAATGCCCAGGCAAATAGGCCAGAGCTGTATTGATGTAAACAGCCATTGTCACACAAACAGCAACTGCCCACTTGAATAAACAGTGGTCACCTCTGATTGCAGTGCCTGTACACAACTTCACACTTCAACAATTTACAACAAGTAGGATGATTCAAATGGCTTATCTCTGCCATAAATACCTCTGGACATGTTATTTTAACATGGAGACTTATAATGAGATTTATAATTGTTTACATTCATTATATGTACTATGTATCATTGTATTATAATGATGACACATTTTGGTGATACAGTTTCTAATTTGTGTAAAACCTGACCCAGATTTTCTGAGCATAGATCTGTGTGTGCGTGCGCGTGCACGCGCGCATGCATGCATGCGTGCATGTTATCTAGTTATTTATACAAGCAAACATGTATAAAATAACTAGATTTAGTTAGCATTTTCTTTTCTGAAAGGACATATATTGTACTTTTATGTGGCATATTATTACCACTGTGCTGCATATAATATATATAACCAATTAAAACAAGTTGGCGATAAGACATAACAAATGTCAAGAAACTTGATATCTGTGATGGTTACATATATAGGGGACCATGCAGTTGTAAACAGTAGGCTGTATCCCCACAGAATCCACATTTACTTCTTTTTTAAAGAAATATTGAGATGATTTAATTTATAACAAAATATTTTGATTGCACTAGAATATATCATTTAGAATGTATCATTTGCCATGATAATTATTCATTATTTCACATGCACAGAGTTACAACAAAGGTTGTGATCACCTGGCAACATTATGATCATAACTATTTCACAGCAAAGATCAAAGGGAGCAGTTTTCACATTTCACTGAATACATTATGCATATGTAGGATTGTTAAGTCATAAACAGTTTGTGGGGGGCCATACAAAAATAGTGGCTCTGACACAATGTACCCAATTTAGCTGTACAGTGTGTCTGAGGTCACTGGCTAAGTACCTAGGCAGTCATTCATTAGGTCATTCATTAGTGTAACCGTATACTCTATGTCTGAACACTCGTTTTGTTGTTAAACCTATGATATGTGGAGGTGCACAATTGACAGAGGATGAAACTGATTTAATACGCAATATTTTGTATCCCATATTTTGTTTCTTATGAACGGTATTAGAAGACCTCTCTTTTGGAAGAAAGTCTGTCTTGAGAGACTACTCTTGGTTCCACTTGACTCTCAGACCTCAGTGTGAACACATATCTGCAAAGGGAGACCAACTCTCTTGACAGACTGCTCTACTGAGCAGTGGGGCAATCTCTCAAGGCAGGTTCTACTCTACAATGTCTAATAAATCGTTAGTGACGCATCAGTTGTATTTGTTTACATTAGCGTTACATGTGCAGGCAACTTAACAGAGCCAGCATTGTCTGCCAGGGAATTGTTTGGGGGGTGAATTGGTATGTTTTTGTGTCAATTATATGCTTAGCAGTAGAATACAAAAGCTTGCAATTTAAATAATTAACAGAGAAATGCATACCTAGCAATTAATCTAATAGAGGAGAGTGTGCCTGGTTTACATGGCTGTTCTCTTAATTTCCAGATTACCACACAATATCACTAATTTACAAAATGTTTTCTACAAATTTTCTATCAGTGTTGTAGTGTGTACATGTTGTACTGTGTGTACATGTTGTACTGTGTACATGTTGTACTGTGTACATGTTGTACTGTGTGTACATGTTGTACTGTGTGTACATGTTTTGACTTGGCATAAACCAATATATATATATATACAGAGTAAGTAAAATTATGTAATGTTGAAATAAAATTAATCTGTTTCTACCAAATTGTCGCAAGTGAATTTACCCCTGATTTGTATAAGTTTTCCTGTAGCCTGTTAATTGACAAGGGGTTGTGTTTACAGGGCGACCAGCAACAAAAAACTGCAAGAAACCGTGGCCCATGAACTGGGCAGTGTCAACTCAAACCTTCAGTTGTTGAAAGAAGAACTCGCAAACCTGAGCAGCCCAGTCAACATCTGTCAAGACTTCAAGTAGGAATCACTCGCTAAGAAACGCTCCTAAACCATATCCAGTTACGCTCATGTATACAAACCTGTGCCGTGGGAAAGTCGGTGTGACAAAACAGAAACAATTTGTACAAATAAGAACCTGCATTTTGCTAATTAAGGATTACTTTATGAAGGTTTCATTTGGCGTATTTTTGCATTATTACTTTAAAATATTCTCTGCTATACTGTTGTACAAAAGTGCTTCAGTGTATTTATATATTTTCACAATTGGTCATACAGTGAAACCTTCCTTAGCAGTCAGTCGCCTCTTCATAGCAAAAACCTGTCTTCAATGGACACTTTTGAAAATCCTGAATGACTAGTTTGTATTGTGCGCCACCTGTCCATAGCAGTAACTTGGTTATAATGGACAGGACATATTGTGCAGTCCAGATAATGTACAATATGGACAGGTTTTATTGTCTTGTTTTAATCATTAGCCAACATTGTACCTTGTAAAGTTTGGTGTTGAACTTTCAAATGGCATATACATTTTAAAAACTGTTCCAGTACAAGATCGGTTTAAGAAGATCTAGCAAGATTGAGCAATGTTTAACAAGACTGCCATCCAGAGCAAAGCCCCAGATAACAAGTGAACAAGGAAACCTTTTGCTTATCAAGAGTCCACCTTGTTTGTGTCAGTATGTAACCTGCCCAGTAAAACACCTAAGACAAAATGGTTTTGCATACTTGGGATTGCTTGGCCGTTTGTATAGACCGTTATGGCCCTTTCATTGGCCCAGGGCAACGACAGACCGAACCAGCCACATGGACAGCTAATAGTAATTAATTATTGATCAGTAGCATGTACAATGTATAATCAAAGATGCATCCGGGTATGATTTCTACATGATATGATTGTGTGCTATCCCAAAATAGAAGATCTTATTGTTAGAGCCCATGTATAAATAAGTGTTGTCAATGCCACAGGAATGGTTCTGGTTTAGGTTAATTGATCTTACTGTGTGCGTGCTGTAACATGTGGCCAAGTAGTTTGATGTCATCTGTCTCCATACCTTGTGCATACTGACATGTCATGTGGCTAGTATGCTGTTTGTATGTCATTGACTAACTATTATTGGAATTTAAATTACAATTCTGGAATTGATGTTATGTTTTTAAAACTTATAAATATTTGGTATTGGGGAAACTATTGGAGTCAGTGATTTTTTCAATTGTCAACTGCTTTTTCGATTGCATTGTGTAACTTCTTAGCTTTTAAAAAATACTGGATGTTCTTCCTGTAAAGTGTTTGCAAACTTTGAATGGAATATTATGTTAGAAATTACATTTGTAAAATAAACATGGGCTAAAAATATGTCATTTTTGGCAATGAGTATATATGCTCTGTTGACATAATTATTGTTATTTTTATATGGAATTGGCATTTTAGACGTAGAGTTGGAATTGGTGTTGTAGGTAAAGTTGGAATTGATATGGTGTAATTGTTTTGAAATTGGAACTGATATAACACAATTGACCACCAAGTTGGGTTTGTATAACTGCATGTCACATGTCTAACTACTGTGTAGTTGTGTAGGTGTGTCATGTCTTTATCTGTGTTCCCAGTGCCATTAAGAATGTTCCCATGATCCCTCTGGGACTGAAGGAAACGAAGGATGTAGACATAAAGCCAGTCTTGAGGGTGAGTGTGGTGTGTGTCCACAGTTGACCAAAGAATCACGTACAAAAGTATAGTTGACAATGTCTATAAAAGATCTAGATGAATATGGATATACAACAGATAATGTTTGTGAAACGTCTAAAGGAAAATGAAAAGACAGTTTATAGACAATTGTGATAACATCTGTACAAATGCATAGAGGAAATGTGAATATAGTAGACACATGTCTGTATAAAGTTAAGACAAACATGAGTGTACAACAGACAGTGTCTGTATGTGTATCTAGAGGAACATAAAAATTTATTAGCCAATATCTGTGCCATGTCTGGACTGTAAAGGAACACAAAACATAGACAATGTCGAGAAAATACTATTTTGACAGCGACTATAAGATATGTAGAGTATCTCAGCTTCGAAGAGTAAAAGTAACTTAAATTGTTGATTTCTCCCAGCCAAGTTCAGTGTCATGTACTTGTAGGAGTATATAAAGGAGCACTACCATGAAGACAGCCAGAGCTACAGCCAAGTACTGCAGCAGATCACAGACCTACGACAGGTTCGTCCAACCACAGCATTAGCTTCAGTCTTATCTTCCAGATACCGAGTCCGATGCATAAATACTGTGTGTGCTCTTGACGCGTGGATTAGCTTAGCTGCACCTAACATGTGAACCAAGTCAGTTGCCATGTGAAATATTAACCTATGTATTCTTTGCTGACACAATGCAGCTGTACTGTATTGACATGATCCAACTGTATTATGTGCTGACATGATCCAGTTTAACTTCGTGATGACGTGATCCAATTGTAGCAATGTATGCTGATATGACCCAACTGTACGCTGTGCTGACCAACTATTCTGTGTTGACGTGATCCAATTGTATTGTATTGACATGTTCCAACTGTACTCTATGCTGACATGGTCCAACTGTATTCTGTTCAGACATGGTCCAACTGTACTTTGCTGATATGATCCAACTGTACTTTGTGTCGACCTAATCCAATTGTAGCATTGTGTTCTGATATGATCTAATAGTACTGTATTGACATGTTCCAACTGTACTCAGTGCTGTCATGATCCAACTACTGTGTGTTGATATGATCCAACTGAACTCTATGCTGACATGGTCCAGCTGTACTGTATGCTGACACTGTCCCACTGTGTTGCCAGGCAGTACAGACCCCTGTGCGTAATGAGACGGGGGTGGAGCTGTTGGTTGACTACTACTGTCAGCTGTACTTCATAGACAAGCGATTCTTTCCACCCGACTCACGCCCGGACATCCAGTTTGAGTGGTAAGAGAATATATTCATTTGCAGTTAATAAGGACTTGCACTGACCATCCGGTAGGAATGTGGAAGTAGCCGGTAGGCTTAACCTCCCTTCTCAGTTAAATTAGCCCACCATCAGTCAGGTTTGTTAATGTTGATTTCCATAATTTGTGAATGGTTTCTTAGATTCGTAGTTAGGTTAATAAACAAGTGCATACTTTTGGTAAAATCATTGCAATAGTTAACTTGACCTTGATCGTTAGTTCAAGTAACTGTTGATAGCCCTGTGCCATAGTATATAGAGCGAGACCATGTTTACCAGTTTTTCTGTAAATTTGTTCTAGCTTTCGTGAGTTGGAGCTAAATAACAAGTTAATACAAAAAATGTGTAGATTCGATTATTGATTCATGAAATGAGTCTGGGACAAAACGAATAAACACAATTAAACCGAGGAGTGAGCATTCAGTTAAGTCTGTCTACTTCAGTGACTGTTGTCTGGCTGTATCTTTATTATAATGGTGTATTTGCTTTCACTGACCCCAGGTTTGACTCACTGACTGGTGTGCCCAGTGCCCAACGGACAGTCGGCTTCGAGAAAGGCAGCATCCTCTTCAACATAGGAGCTCTGGAGACGCAAATAGCTGCAAGACAGGTGGGTGTTTATAGATATAGTCGCGACAATAATAGCACAGTGCTGACGTATAACTTACCTGTATTAAACTCGGTCAACTCAACTGACCTGATATATATATGTTAATATGCTAACTTGAGGTTTCTAAGTGCATTTCCTCCCAGGTGACGAGGTCCACTCACCTATTTCTATGTTCGTTAGATTCCTTGGACCATTGGTCTCTGATCTATCTATGTATTTGAAAACACGAAGGTAGTTATTTGGAGTATATCACTTTTCAGTTGTCAGTCACTCCCCAGGTGGCATCACTGGAGTTATGCTATATTATTATCTGTTGCATGCAGTGCCATAATTGGCAACAGCAGAAATTAAATGGTCATGAGAACAAGTTTAAGTTCATTATACTGTAATGGTGACAACTACTGTCCTTGGTTTGTTGCTCCATGGGTGGGTGTAAGCTAGTATAATATAGTGATTGGGCAAGAAACCTTTTATTCTGGACAGTAGTAGGTCATGCAAAGATCTGCAACTGATGTCATGTGAGAAGGGCTTTGATTTAGCTACCCGTAATTGTGATTAAAAACAATTGAGCTTGGCCATGGATTTGTAATCTTATGGACATAGCTGTAGCAACATTTTCAATATTTTATTGAATGAAGTAGGTCAGAAGGTCAAGAAATGATGTATGCAGCCAGATGGGAAAAAAATCGCTCCAAAATAGTACACTGTTTCTAAGGCCTTTTGCTCAGTTTTAGTAAAGAGGACTGTGTATGTATTGGGGTGATGTGGGTTTGAAGCCTTGGGAAGTTAAAATCTTCAAACAACTGTCTTTACTCCTGATTTATTTGTTAAGTTAGCAGTTTATGTAATAAAGTGGATGCACGTCAGTGTTGTGTGTCTGACTTGTCCTGCTACCTTAAGTATATTCTGGGAGTCCTAATATGTGCAGATAAGAATAAGGTTAAAAAATCAAGGGTTAAACACTTTCACTTTCGTTATGAGCAATTTAAATATAATATGTGTTTTGCCAGGTACAAAACAGTATAATGTTATGGCTGTATCCAAGCCAAAATATAACCAATAACTCCCTGACATTTGCCAAAGGACTGATGCATGATAGAGCGATGATATTGAGTGAGATGACTGTTTCCATGACGACAGGACCGCAGTGGTAGAGATGGGACGGACGCCGCAGGGAAGAGTTTCCAGAAAGCTGCTGGTGCGTTCAAGTACCTCAGTGAAAACTTCAGCCACGCACCTAGTGTCGACATGCAGCCTCCTACACTGGCCATGCTCATACAACTCATGCTGGTAGGTGGACAAGCACGCATGCACGCATGCACGCACACCTTTCAGCCATATGCCCACAGTGGACATGCACCCTCCTACACTGGCCATGCTCATACAACTCATGCTGGAAGACTGTAGGGAGAATTGCACGATCTGGCAGTGCACATGCATGGTGCACACGTCAAAATGCATACATGCCACATACTACACATCACACACTCACACATATACACGTACCCGGTACTCACACACGCATGCATACACACACACATTCATACACACACACACACACACACACACACACACACACACACACACACACACACACACACACACACACACACACACACACACACACACACACACAATTGTTATTGTTTTTTATACAATTTTACATTTCTCTGCATTGTTTCCACAGCTGCAAAAAAACAGGAAAAGGATTGTACATTTTATTTCAGTCTAGTTAATCTCTTCATGAGTATCGATAGAATACTGTGTTTTCCAGAGCCAGGCCCAGGAGTGTGTGTTCGAGGGAATCCAACTAGTTGGAACACGGGGAAGTCGACAGCAGCACTGCAGTATAGCACATGAGGCAGCCAAGGTTAGTTACTCTCTTCCACCCCCATATCTCATGCATTCAAAACTTATATTTTAATCAGTATTTTAACAGCTAAAAGTACTTTAATCATACAACACATATTAACATATGTACAAAGGATTAAAATCCTAAAGTACATGAAACAGATCAAAACAAAGCACATTTAAAAAGGTGGTGTGGCACTCAGTTATTTGTGTATGAACTTCTTGAAGGTTGTAACAGAATGACTGTTTTGAATGTCATGTGATAAGTTATTCCATAATTTCAAACCGGACACATTGAAACTGTGGTCGTAGTTGGCAGTTCTGGTTTTAGGTGGTTTAGGTTGAGAGGCATTTCTGTTACAATACAGTCTCTATTTGATGAATAAATCTCACACAAATATTGTGGTACTGGTGCTAGACAATTCACACACTTGTACATAAAAAATGCTACATGTGTACTTAGCCTACCAACCTACATCACACACTGTCTTTCGATCTATAAGCACTTGTATATATCTTTAACTTAAATATGGTTTGTACACCACAGTGGGAGAAGTAGGAATGTTTAGTTACAATTACCAGTGGGTGGGTGGCTCTCACGTCAGCGGCTTATTTGTAAGCCTTATTGAGAGTCTCCCGGCAGAACTTTCTTCTTTTACGAAAATGCTGTTACATGTTTTGTATTTGTTATCTGTCAAGTAAAGATGATCCAGTTCCATAAAAACACACTTATGAACATCCTATCCAGACGTGATGTTATGTTGGCCAGGTGTCGTCAGAATACAAAGAGACCCACACACAGATGTTGACATGTGTGGTGAGGGATTACATCCCCGCGGCCTGGCTCAACATGGTGGAGGTGAAGACGCACTACTTCCTCGCTTTGGCACACTACCATTCCGCACTCGCTGTTGCTGGCCAAGCAGAGACTGTCGACATCCTTGCTGAACAGTTTTCTAGCCTCCATACGCAGGAGAGTGCTACAGGTCGATCACACTGCTCATTCTGTAACGTGTGGCATAAGGACAACGAACGTCGAATGTTCAGTAGGTTTACCATGAATTAAAGGAATTTAATACGTTATTTAGTAATAAAAGCTCATTGTGTGTTTTAATATTTAGTTTTATTATACATAGTTTGTACAGTTATTAAATTGTATGCATTAAATTGTCTTACACAGACTTTTAAATGTATGTTATTGTGTATTGCAGATGTCAATGTTTTTATTACAGATGTATTGCGTACATTATTACAATAGTACTTAATATCTGCTTGTGGGTGCTTTATATGATTGGTTTTCAAAATATCACATTTTCGTTTTCGAAGAAATAAACAGTGTTACCATAATGATGGTATATAGTTGTACAATATATGTTTTCGGACACCCTAAAAGTCAACAAATCATAATATTTCTGTACATTATGCTTTTGGACACCTGTTATTTTTACGTGTCTCAATACATAGTGACTGATTGTTTTTGGATACCAAAAACAACTTTTTTGTACCGTGTGCTTTCGGACAGCTGACAATTTATGTATATTTAGGTATCCAAATACATAGACATTACAGCCTGTTTTAGTGCTTAATATTATGAACATGATAACTTAAAATATTAAACTCTGTTGTAAACTTGTAAGAGATGCTCTTAATACGTTCTGTACGGCATGTAGTACGCGGCCATCTTCGCAGTGCCATCCTGGCTCTTGAAAACGCTCTCCGACTACACAAGTCTTGCAAACAGCTTCGCCGCATCGATACCTTACAGAGCATGCTCAAACGGTCACATGACAGGTGAGATTGCCAAGAAACATTGTGGTTATGAACAGCGTGTCAATGGTGTACCTACTGGGTAAACAAATTTCAGTTTGTTTTTATATATACGGCCGATTGTTTTAGCCAATTTTTATTTCAGTTTTGGATGTCGGCTGTTTGTAATTCTAACTAGAGGTGTGATTGTATTTATGACTATCGTCTTAGATGGCAGACCTCTTCAATGTAGAAAAGACATGTGCATTTCATCAGATATAAAATATCTATCTTCTTCCCCTTGTGGGGGGGCCACTCCACTTGGTAGCTTCTTATGCTTTGTTTATTAATGTTTTCCATCTCTCTCTGACATCTGCAATATTCTTCCGTTCTTGGCTGCCCACACCTACCCTTGCGAGGTCCCATTACATGCTGTCGTTCCAAAGATCTGTCTGACAATCAGTTATCCAACGATTTGCTTATTTATGTCATTGACTCTTAGCCCTACTTTGTCATGTGCAGGTGTCTGCAGAAGTTTGCGGAGTTTGATGATGAGGACGACTTCACAGAACTACACTCGGCACCAAGCATAGAGCGTAAGTAAGCGTAAGTAATAATGCCAAGGCCATTTGGTATAAACTATCATTTACAGTGCAATGTACTAATAGCCTGTTAATGATACAATGTTGAACTGTTCCCGTTGTTCCTCAGAACTCGCGTCACTAGTGATTTAGGCAGTGTAGTCATTTAATGATGATAATTATATAACTTGTGTTAATCATACATTTGATAGAAACAGCATTAACTGAACAATGTCATTAACTCATGCAATACATATTCAGCTTTGTTAAATCTTTATATTAAAACTTGTGTGAACAATTTGGCATTATTTACAGTCAGTACGTTACATATAGGAAGAACTAAGTCTAAGTGTTACATATAATTATAAAATGTTTTACCAATATCAAATAGGATATTATTATGTATAACAAGCTCATGAAGACACCTCTTTGTTGCAGCCCTCACTGCGTTGTCTGCTACTGCGATTCTTCCAGACTTCTCCAAGTACAAAGTGGACGACTTGTTTCACGAGCTGGTGGGTGATTAGTTATTGTCACTCACTCACTCACTCACTCACTCACTCACTCACTCACTCACTCACTCACTCACTCACCAACCGGTCGCGATTCTGTAGCAAAATTACATACCGATCCGACATAGTTTAACAGGTTTTACTTAGTCAAATTTTCAGCATTTTTTAGCAAATCTTTCACGGAATCGGTGTCGCTGCGAATATCGGGGTGCGGTTTGAAGCGTACGCTTCCTCTCGGCTGCGCGATCCCGGCGCAGAAGACCCCGTCTCAACCCACCCACTTACTCACTTCTCATTATGAGCCTGTAGTCTCTGTCTTGGGCTGTCCATATCAGCCCAACAGCCTTCAGTTCAATGTGCCATAGTTTGTCTCCTTGTTGTTTTTGTTTTCCCTTCAATGGTTCGAGTCGGTGTATACATAGTGATGTAATTTATATTTTGAATGTCGGTATATACATGTCATTGCCGTGTTTGAATTAACCACTCAACTGCTGTTTTAGGGTCCACTAAATATATTCTCGGCCCGCCACAAGTGGACAGCCCAGAGGTGTATCAACCTGCAGCGAAGGACGAGTAATGAAGAGTTTGGCTTCAGCGTGCGAGGCCAGTCACCTGTCATTATCACTGCCGTCGAGAACTCTAGTCTCGCACAGGTCAGTCAAGGCTTGTTGTCAAAAACTTGTGATATATATATGTAATATCTCACTGCAAAAAACATCCCCTTGAGGCTGATAACTGAGGCTAGTTTTTCAGCTAGTGTGGGGGGTATGTTAACTATAATTGAGTTAGTACATGTGTGTGGGGGCATATATTAACTATAATTGAGTTAGTACATGTGTGTGGGGTGTATATTAACTATAATTGAGTTAGTACATGTGTGTGGGACATATGTTAACTATAATTGAGTTAGTACATTGTGTGGGGGGCATATGTTAACTATAATCGAGTTAGTACATGTGTGTGGGGGGCATATGTTAACTATAATTGAGTTAGTACATTGTGTGGGGGGCATATGTTGACCATAATTGAGTTAGTACATGTGTGTGGGGGGCATATGTTAACTATAATTGAGTTAGTACATGTGTGTAGGGGGCATATGTTAACAATAATTGAGTTATTACATGTGTGGGGGGGCGTATGTTAATGTTTTTTCACTAAGATGGTTTGCATCTCAGGTACTAAGCTTTCAGGGATAAATCTACGACCTTTCAGAAGAACAGTAATGTCTTTATTTTGTTGATATTTGCTGTTGTTTAACAGCTCTTGCCAGTTTTAGAGTTTGTATCGTACGTTAGATGTAAGTCGATTGTTCATAATATTATGAAAAGACTGCAGATCAGTTGGGTAACTTCAATAATGCGAAAGAAACATTTAAAATTATTATCTTCAAATCTTATTTTAGAAAACCAGTCCTTTGAATGCAGAAGTTATTAGCTTACAACACCATGTATTTACTATTTTGTCCTTAAATATTGGTTACATCACCTAAAATTGTTTTAATTTTATCAGTTAAGAGATCTATCAGGCATAACTCGTATTACATGATCTGATAAGAAATATGTTCACATAAATTAATATTATAAACTACAAACCAAATGACTTAAGTTATATGCCTTAGATAAGCTATCTTGGATAAATAAATGACAAGTTTGTTGACTACCCGGTATGCATATTAACTAAAACTGTTCTAATTCTTTTTATTGAGTTTAATGATCTGTCACACGTAACTCTTTTGAGATGATTTGTCAAGAAATATTTTCATAGAAATTATAAATAAACTATCTTAGATAAATAAATGACATTACATGTTTGTTCACAGAGAGCGTGCATGAGAGCGGGAGATTTCATCACAGCCGTCAGTTACAAGAACGTCAAGTGGGGGTGTCACAACAAGGTTATCTCTCTCATCAGGGCGGCGGGTGACGCCCTCACCCTCCATCTAGTGACTCCTCTCGACTGTAACTACCTGGAGCCCCCCATGCCATGTTCGCCCCAGGTCGTCACCCGCATGCAGTCAGGGACCCTGAAGAAGGGCGATACGAGGGTGCACAGAAAGAGCTGGACGGGGGGCTCGTGGAAACTGCGCAAACGGCGCAGTAAGTCACGGGAGGGAAAGGACAGGAACATTCTCGCGAATGGGAAGCACTGACAGTGGGGGGGGGGGTGATATAAGTGGCGTGTGACTATGTTTTCTGATAGAGCATGGTTGTCATGCTTGTTCAACCCAACGTTTTCCAGTGGTTTGAATTGAAACATGTTCTGTTGTCGTACACAATGGTATGTCAAATTAATTGTTTAAGGGAAATATTCTTTGATAAATGGAAAAGCAAGTACACAATTTCTTTGTTTTATAATTACAGTTTCAAATACATAAGATAACATTTATCTTCCACAGTTTGCAATGGTTTGGTAGCTACATGCCTAACTATGAATTAATATTATCTCTGCAACAGCAGTACTCAACAAAATAATTTAGTTCACCTTTTCATCCATTTATAGTGATAATACTATGACAGTTTGAAATTGATTAATACATATAATTGAACATATAGCAAATAATGTATGCGACTGGAAAACACCACTCCTGAAGTTACACTTGCATTTATTAATTTGTCTGCATTTATACAAATAGAGATCAAATGCTATTTCACCCAAATCCTGGTTGAATGTGTTACGTGAGTAATTTTGTACAACATTCTTCTTTAGTTACGCCACCAATTAACCGATAACACTGGAATAAGCACGATCAAGTTTCCAGTACAAAATGTCTTCATTTGGCAGTGAGTTAAGTTGGCCACTCAGTCCTGCCGAATTGCAGCCAAGCCTTCGTAAAGGCCAAAGAAAGTCATTGTTGTAGCTTAAGTGTCTCGATTGTGATTATGTGCGACAGTTCTGGTGAAGATGTCACCTACTGACAGACACTGTCAGTGATGTGCCTGTGTCAACTGAAACTATTATGCTGGCCGTGCCAAAGAATATGTTTGTAATTTGGAAGGGGATTCAGTGCATCCTAGTTATGGGTTTTTCAGTCATGCTGTTTTCCGTTTTAGCTGTTAATCGATGTAATGTGACTGGTAATAGTTACGGAATGGAGATGGTGCATTGCTAGGATATTTTTGTATTTAATATGTCATACAGGCAGTGCTGCTATAAGACTTTGGTGCAATAATGTGATGTGAGACTGTGTGATGTGTTCTATCTACTGGTTTAGTTTGATGATTTGTGGTGAGTCCCACTCGTGTATTCCAGCTGTGTGTCTATTCCTTGCCGATGTTTGTTTCTGCTGTGATGTCTTGCCATTTCCAAAACAATGTGAAAGGTGATCTTTATTATCATATTATGTTTGTGGTGCTGTGGGCACTATATATTGGTGCCTTCACTGCATATATGTCATTATGTTTTTCATTATCTACATTGTAGAGAAATGGTTATACGACGTCATTCCCAATATGGAATTGTTAAATGCACACAATGCATGTTTCTATGTAATATACATGCAACTAAAACCTTCCCAATAAATGTTGCAAACTCACAGTTGTTGCATTCTTATTTTCTTATTCACTGATATTCTGCCTATTATAGCCGTATGCCATCAGAACATTTAAAATTGTCATAAAAGCTTTGCTATATATAGGTAATTTTAAGAGAAGGATGTTCCCCATTTATGGTTGATCAGGTGTAAGACCACATTTAAATTTTACATAGGCGGCCATTATAACATTTCCTTAATTTCCTGCCAAATTTGTCTTACCATTTTCTTGAAAATTTCACAGCATATTTACCCTCTATTGACACAAGTGCTGTAGAAAACTCGTGAAATTGTCATACCTGATTTTTCAGAAAAATCCACCCAAACCTGACACCCCTCAGTTTCGCCCTAATCTGGTGACGGATTTTGAAATATTGGTGCGTACTGCAAAATATCCACTGTGCGAATACGCAAGCGACGCGTATATTTATTGCTACGTCGTGAACAATCTAATGCAGTAGTACATTCAGTATTCACTGGACTAACATGTCAAAGTGCTCGAAAAAATTCACACATCACACCAAAACGGTATTGTTAAGGGCCCTTTTCCGGTGGGTAATGGCGGACGAATCCTTAATGTGGTCTTACCCCATCACATATGTTTGCTAAAGTTCCAAAATATACAGATATTAATAAAACTTAATTTTAACACTCAAATCCGGGCCACGATTAAAGTTGTAGGCTCTGTGTAGATATTACAGATAATAATAGTGGGCCCAGTGATAATAAAATGTGCACTGTATCAGATGTGGGGGGTTGGTCGTCATCAAGTATCACAAGGAACTCCGTTGTAACAGTAGCGCCACACAGTGAGTGAAACGTTAGTTAAAATTGATGCAATTTGGGATAATAAAAATCACAAGCCCCTCACCATGTATTGGTGGGAGAGGGTTTGAACCAATAGTACATGCATAATGGTTTTTTACTTTGCGAACTCCCCTATTCTCTGAAATTTTGGATTGCCTTCTTCCATCCATGACAGATACATTTCAATGGTGTTCCCCTCTCCCATCTCTTGCTCACATTCTCCTCTCCCGTCTCTTGCTCACATTCTCCTCTCCCGTCTCTTGCTCACATTCTCCTCTCCCGTCTCTTGCTCACATTCTCCTCTTCCGTCTCTTGCTCACATTCTCCTCTCCCGTCTCTTGCTCACATTCTCCTCTCCCGTCTCTGGCTCAAATTCTCCTCTCCCGTCTCTTGCTCACATTCTCTTCTCCCGTCTCTGGCTCACATTCTCCTCTCCCGTCTCTTGCTCACATTCTCCTCTCCCATCTCTTGCTCACATCATCTTCTCCCATCTCTGGCTCACATTCTCCTCTCCCATCTCTGACTCACATTATCTTCTCCCATCTCTGGCTCACATTCTCCTCTCCCATCTCTTGCTCACATTCACCTCTCCCATCACTGGCTTGCATTCACCTCTCCCATCTCTGGCTCGCATTCTCCTCTCCCATCTCTTGCTCGCATTCTCCTCTCCCATCTCTGGCTCGCATTCTTCTCTCCCATCTTTGGCTCGCATTCTCCTCTCCCATCTCTGGTTCGCATTCTCCTCTCCCATCTCTGGTTCGCATTCTCCTCTCCCATCTCTTGCTCGCATTCTCCTCTCCCATCTTTTGCTCACATTCTCCTCTCCCATCTGTGGCTCACATTCTCCTCTCCTGTCTCTTGCTCACATTCTCCTCTCCCGTCTCTTGCTCACATTATCTTCTCCCATCTCTGGCTCACATTCTCCTCTCCCATCTCTGGCTCACATGCTCCTCTCCCATCTCTGACTCACATTATCTTCTCCCATCTCTGGCTCACATTCTCCTCTCCCATCTCTTGCTCACATTCACCTCTCCCATCACTGGCTCGCATTCACCTCTCCCATCTCTGGCTCGCATTCTCCTCTCCCATCTCTTGATCGCATTCTCCTCTCCCATCTCTGGCTCGCATTCTTCTCTCCCATCTCTGGCTCGCATTCTCCTCTCCCATCTCTGGTTCGCATTCTCCTCTCCCATCTCTGGCTCGCATTCTCCTCTCCCATCTCTTGCTCGCATTCTCCTCTCCCATCTTTTGCTCCCATTCTCCTCTCCCATCTGTGGCTCACATTCTCCTCTTCCATCTCTGGCTCAAATTCTCCTCTCCCATCTCTTGCTCACATTCTCCTCTCCCGTCTCTTGCTCACATTCTCCTCTCCCTTCTCTGGCTCACATTCTCCTCTCCCATCTCTTGCTCACATTCTGCTCTCTCATCTCTTGCTCACATTCTCCTCTCCCATCCCTGGCTCACATTCTGCTCTCTCATCTCTTGCTCACATTCTCCTCTCCCATCCCTGGCTCACATTCTGCTCTCCCATCCCTGGCTTACATTCTGCTCTCTCATCTCTTGCTCACATTCTCCTCTCCCATCTCTTGCTCACATTCTCCTGTCCCATCTCTGGCTCACATTCACTTTTCCCATCTCTTGCTCACATTCTCCTTTCTCATCTCTTGCTCACATTCTCCTCTCTCATCTCTTGCTCACATTCTCCTCTCTCATCGCTGGCTCACATTCTCCTCTCCCATCTCTTGCTCACATTCACCTCTCCCATCTCTGGCTCACATTCACCTCTCCCATCTCTTGCTCACATTCTCCTCTCCCATCTATTGCTCACATTCTGCTCTCTCATCTCTTGCTCACATTCTCCTCTTCCATCTCTTGCTCACATTCTCCTCTCCCATCCCTGGCTCACATTCTGCTCTCTCATCTCTTGCTCACATTCTCCTCTCTCATCTCTTGCTCACATTCTCCTCTCCCATCCCTGGCTCACATTCTGCTCTCTCATATCTTGCTCACATTCTCCTCTCCCATCCCTGGCTCACATTCTGCTCTCCCATCCCTGGCTTACATTCTGCTCTCTCATCTCTTGCTCACATTCTCCTCTCCCATCTCTTGCTCACATTCTCCTGTCCCATCTCTGGCTCACATTCACTTTTCCCATCTCTTGCTCACATTCTCCTTTCTCATCTCTTGCTCACATTCTCCTCTCTCATCTCTTGCTCACATTCTCCTCTCTCATCGCTGGCTCACATTCTCCTCTCCCATCTCTTGCTCACATTCACCTCTCCCATCTCTGGCTCACATTCACCTCTCCCATCTCTTGCTCACATTCTCCTCTCCCATCTATTGCTCACATTCTGCTCTCTCATCTCTTGCTCACATTCTCCTCTTCCATCTCTTGCTCACATTCTCCTCTCCCATCCCTGGCTCACATTCTGCTCTCTCATCTCTTGCTCACATTCTCCTCTCTCATCTCTTGCTCACATTCTCATCTCCCATCTCTTGCTCACATTCTGCTCTCTCATCTCTTGCTCACAATCTCCTCTCCCATCCCTGGCTCACATTCTGCTCTCTCATCTCTTGCTCACATTCTCCTCTCCCATATCTTGCTCACATTCTCCTATCCCATCTCTGGCTCACATTCTCCTCTCCCATCTCTGGCTCACATTCTGCTCTCTCATCTCTTGCTCACATTCACCTCTCCCATCTCTGGCTCACATTCACTTCTCCCATCTCTTGCTCACATTCTCCTCTCTCATCTCTTGCTCACATTCTCCTCTCTCATCTCTTGATCACATTCTCCTCTCTCATCTCTGGCTCACATTCTCCTCTCCCATCTCTGGCTCACATTCACCTCTCCCATCTCTGGCTCACATTCACCTCTCCCATCTCTTGCTCACATTCTCCTCTCCCATCTATTGCTCACATTCTGCTCTCTCATCTCTTGCTCACATTCTCCTCTTCCATCTCTGGCTCACATTCTGCTCTCTCATCTCTTGCTCATATTCTGCTCTCTCATCTCTTGCTCACATTCTCCTCTCCCATCTCTGGCTCACATTCTCCTCTCCCATCTCTTGCTCACATTCTGCTCTCTCATCTCTTGCTCACATTCTGCTCTCCCATCTCTTGTTCACATTCTCCTCTCCCATCCCGGGCTCACATTCTGCTCTCTCATCTTCTCCTCACCCAAATATCTGCAGTCCGTGTCCGATCTATCAGAAGAGACTCGTGCCTCCGACAGCAAGGTGCTGCACGCTGTAATATCAGCGCTGATGGCCAAAACTTCGATAACATTTCGTTGTGAGGGAACATTCGCGTACGACGAATTCTGCGACGACGAACTACTGCTTGCTGGTGCCTAGAGGACTAGGACTCGTTTTTACATGCGTGATGCAGATGAACTGCAGGCTCACTGTTGAACATTTTTACGGCATTAACGATGTATAATGTTTTTTTCTTTCAGCAGGTGTATCCTTGCAATGGTGTAGGTCATGTTCTCTGCCTAGTTGCCTAGTTGTTTCCAGCACTCGGCAATGTTCTATTAACTGACTAGTCTGTATATATTGTGGTTACAATGTTATGATCTTATGAGGTCTCATTCAACTAGCCAGCCTTTTTCAGAACATTATCGCCAAGCCGACCTTTCTATGCTGGCACTGAGGGTGGTCACTGCCAGGGTGCTTGTCGTCCTCAGTGGTTCTTTTACGTCCCAAATTGAGAATTGTTATGTGTAATGTTTGTTTTCAGCTTAGTGATTTCTACAGGTCATATATTGCATGTGATTATGCAAGGAACTTGTTAATGTTTGTATCACTTTAGAGCTGGTTTGAAGGGTATAGGACCTGGTCTTCTAGTTGACAGTATAGGTACATGTTGTCAGTTAACCCCTGGACTTAGTCTGTCGAGTGGATCTGGAGTCTTTGTAAGTATAAGCCTGACTTAGTTCCGGGATACTCCTGACTTTGGCTTGGTGGTCACATTTATAAAGTCATATGCCCATTTGTCAGAAATCTAACTCTAAAGTTCTTGTTCTTATGGTTGCCAGTGACTATTACTGTGCCTGTAGCCATGGGTGATTTGGAGGAGCAACTGGAAGTGATGCGAATGCATTTGGAGCAGTCCCAGACACAGAGACAGAGCAGGAGAAGGCTTCTGTAGAGTCAGAGTGGCTGGCTCAGGATGTCCACATGCAGCATGATTTGGCCTGAGCCATTGGAACCAGTAATGGAGAAGTCCATTGGAAAATGTCCCGTGTTAGAGGCGGGAGTGGAGTATTGTTAGACACGGGGCGGAATGGCCACCATCTCCGATGTATTCTTCAGGAATCGCCTGCTGCCACAGGGGCATGCGATGATATCACTGCTTCAAATGGGTTGTCAGTGCTCTATCTTGGCAGGACGTGTGAATTAACCGTTATGTTTAATGTTTTCAAGGACATGGGACTTCTTGTGGTAGATGCCGAGGTTTTCAGAATGAATGAGCCTATAAACAGCATGGGAATGTTTGGCAGAATAGGATCAACTTATATATCTATTCCAACTGTAATCCATTAGGTTCTGATTGTTCAGTTGCTCGTGGGATAGCAACTATTTAATCAGGGAGGTATGTAACTGGCAGGGTTACTGACGAATTAATTAATTATTTACTTATATTATTCAAAAACTCCAAGTACTCTTTTTGTTCTCATTACTTTTAATGTGTTAAGTCTGTAGACCCCATTTCACCAGTGTAACTTTATGGCCTGGAAAAGCCATTATGTTCTCTTCCCCTGTGGTTTCAATTTCCCAAGCAGTCACCAAGCATACCCTGGTCACTAAGCCAGGATTAATTAATAGACACCATCACAGAGTTTCCAAGAGAAGCTGGACAGACATAGCGCTCCAGTGTTTTCCACGAGGTTTCATGTTTTAACAGAGAAAAAACACATATGAAGATGTAAGTTGGATGGATTGCACCAGGAAATAACTGACAGCAGATTTATGTAATTATCTCCCAAAACTTGCTATTAATGTTACTTTTAAGTTCCTACGTGGGAAGGTCAGTTAATTGGTCTGTGTTGACAGTGTGGATGGAATTTCCCCAGCACTTACAGCTGTTTGTATTATGATATATGCAGGTTAAATTCCACTGTTTGGGATAAGGAAGTACTATCTACACAATTGCATGGTTCCTAATCTAGTAATTAGCGTGAATCTTTAATACTCAATAGGAGATCATTGTGTTGATATGTTCCCTGTTGAGATCTTGGCATAGTAGGCTGTGTGATGTGTCTTCAGCTGTGTCGGGTATCGTTATTCCCTAGGGAGTAGGGACAGCATGTTGACTGTCAGGGGATAGACAGACTGTCCATTGAGTTAGCAGAGTAGTTTCTACTGAAGGGCTATTAACGCCCAGTGTAGTGGATAACTTATATATTGATAGGATAAGTGTGTTTAATTAAGTTGATTTCTAATCGTTGTTAGCAATTATACTTACATGTACTTGCAAATCTAGACAAGTTCAGCTTATATGTGACACTTAGCAGGTGTTCTCACAGCAGAATTATGCTATTTTAGTGTATTTTAAGGGAATCATTATGTCAGCATACATATAATGATATAGTGTTAGTCATTAGTTGGTTTATTCATTTATAACTGATAATTATTTGTGTATCAATTACTGAGTCTTGTTAGTTAGTGCAATGCTGTGCGAGTATTATATTTCACTTGCTGGTTTATTTACAGAGAGTGCATGGTGTGATTGCACTGAGCAGTGCTCAGGCGCTAGCTGTGTTAGACTGCAATTCCCAGTTGGGGTGAGCATTGTTATCTTCCATGTCATGGGGTATTACTACTTGGTTAGAAACAATTAGTCTGACAGTAATATACAACTGTATTAAGGAATTAGAGACAATGCAGTTAGACATGCATTTAATATTGATTAATGGACTCTCATTCTATGTGGGTGATGAGCCGTTACATGATGATAATGGTCATGTATATGTACCGATGCTTTATTATGCATAGAGGAGTATCTCATACACATGCGTTTAATTGTAGAAGTATTACAACTGAGTTTATACTGTATTGACATTTTACATTGATTTGATACTGTGTTAATGATACTTAGGATGCATTTGAATGTATTTCTTGATTTGGGAATACCGTGTTTAAACTAATATAGACCTATGTGTTATTGATAGTAAGTCCGTCAAGGAGTATTGCTGTTTGGATATCTAGTTACAAATATCACAGGTGCTAGCCTGCTATTTGGTATCTGAGATGATCTATATGCAATTTAACTGTATCAAAGTTATGCAAGGAATATTATGTTTAACGCTGTTGTTGAATGATCATTTGTATCCATTGTTGCACTTGTCCTAATCATATGTTATTATGTTGCAGGTTTTTGTTTTTTTGTTTTACTTTGTATTTTAGATTATCAACACAATAAATGATAGTCATCATTTAACCGTGTTGTGTCTTCATGGTATTTCCCCCGCTACATATATAATGTGGTGTCCAGTCCTTAGCACTTCACCCCTTGTAGACCTGTTCATTTGAACTTCATCTCAACGGCTGCTAGAGGATTTGAACCTGGGATCTCTTGATTGAGAGTGCGGAGCTCTAGCCACACAATGCTACCACACTCCACAAAGTTAGTGAATGTTTATGAAGAATATATCTGTGCCAACTTGTTTATTAGAATAAGTTGCTGCATCCTCGTTATTTTCACCGACATCACACTTTGTAGATGCTAGGGTGCAGGTTATGTGTGACAAATAAAGAAAACACAGTATTTCAATAATTCTAAATATATAGAATGTCTTGGTATATTTTGGAATATGAATTCATTTTAGTTTTCTTATACTTATCAAGAGCAGGTCATATATCATAGGTGATCATGCAGTGGTAGGTGTGTACTTACTTTAATAGTTTCATTACCAACAAAAGAGGAAATTGTTGATTTTATCAGTTTCCCCATGTTACATAGATGAAACCTTAAACGTTAAATATATAAAGTTGTATTACTGCAAATAGAATGTAAATTGAATAAAAATATGTATAATTGATTATAATATTAAATAATCACAAGAAAATTAAATAAGATCACAATTAAACAACTTTTAATAAAACATTATTTAAAGTTTATATTTTTAATACTATTCATAAACAGATAATATTTACAAATGCAATATGTGTATGCATGCATTTGGTAATACATAAATTAAAAATTAAAACTTACCTTTCCAAATAGGATTAACTGGTACTCCAATGCATGGTGTGCTGGTGTTAATATTTGCCCAATCAAAACATTCGTTTACTTCCTGTTTTTGAATTCAAGCTAGCAGACGGTGCAACAATGTTACGCTTTTAGACTATTTCGAACATGTAGGTATGTTATGTATATCCAGAAGTATGTTCGTTCCAGATAGCATGCACTTGCCACCCGCATTACACCGATCGTCTCTAAAATAACAACATGTTTCCGTCTCCGGCGAATGATCTGTGGCTGTGCTTGCTAACTTCGCAGGCTCCTTCAGAAGTTCAGGCTTCAGACTCAGTCCTTGTTAGTAACTTGTCTTGGTGTTACTTGTTTAGTTGTA
The DNA here is from genome assembly GCA_963995525.1 of Escarpia spicata. Classification (NCBI taxonomy): domain Eukaryota; kingdom Metazoa; phylum Annelida; class Polychaeta; order Sabellida; family Siboglinidae; genus Escarpia; species Escarpia spicata. The sequence goes on from OZ023214.1 coordinate 48,085,063, forward strand.
GTTGTAAATTGTTTTGTTGCGAATCGTTACATGGTCACTTAAACAAAGTTTAAATTCGTGATCATGTAGTGATATTGTGCATATTGCAGAATTAATTAGCATAATATACATGTACACAGTGTTTAAAAACATACACGTCGGGCGCAGTTCGTCAATCGAGAGGAGACTCGAGAGTGCTGACTTTTGTTTTGCAGTTTCTAGTCGGCTAGGACCTAGCCCTAGGGCCTAGGCCATCCTTACCAGCCTGACCAACATTACCCTCTTATTATGTTTTGATAACATTGTACACCGATTTATCCATTGCCATATTCAGGAACACGGGCTGGGAGTTTGTGTTCAAAAATTATCGAGTCCCCCACATTGTTAGGGGGTCCCAAGCAAATTTTATATTTGTAAATTTTTATGTATTATTTACTGAATTAAATTAAATAGTGCAAGTTATTCAGTCCAGTTATTATAATTAATTTGGTACAAGCTGGGATCTCATCCTCTAAATTCCCATTAACATTAATGTGATAATTAGTGTTGTTTAGGAAGTTAGTGCAGCCTTCCACACCAATGACAGGGCAGGCTAGATGCATAGCTTGTGTGCAAATGTAACAAATCATCCAGCTATTTGTATATTTCCTAAAATAAAGCTAAGCCAAGGATACTGAGGAATCCACCACTGGTTTTGTTATATTTTTGGTGGTGGGGAACCTGGCAGTTGTGTTGCAGTGACAATACTACTGGAAGAGGCATTACACTTTCTTACACCTATAGAACACTGAAAATTTACCAAAACTAAAACAAATTTTTGTTAGCTCTTAGACAAAGCAATGTGTTATAACTTTACACTCGTCCATAGTGTTGCCATAATAGTCTGTAGTCAAGCACCGGTAAGACATTGTGGTGGCTGCATTACACAAGGTAAGGGCGGTTGATATGGCTGTATAGTGCAAGCTGTGGTGGTTATCTACAGCACAAATTTATCTTCATGACTAAAGTGCCCAGATTCAGGTATTTTGTTCCAGCAGCGTCCAACATTGCAGCATCCGTTAAATGGCTCAGCAGGTGTATATATTGTGGGGTGGTTGTGTACCTAGACTACCGGGTGGCACATGGTACAATAAGGCAAACTGGACCCTACAACATTTTCCCTCCATCATATATTCAACAGTCCTATGACAACAATCTTCACTTTCCCATAACCCGTAAGGATCATTGGGGCACCACTGCCGACTTTTTAACCAACTCTCCATGTTTCCCTGTTCTCCACAGCCTTCTGGGAGTCGGCAAACTCCAGTCCTGTCCACTCTTTGATGTTGTCTTCCCACCTCTTTCTGTTTACCAACAACATGAAACGTTAGTAATTTACATTTTTCTTTCTCATAATATAATGGACAACTAATTTAATTAATGTTTATACTGTCTTGTTGCAATTTATGCCGGTTTAACTGGCAATTGACTAAAGATTCTGGACACAATTTTATGCAATCTATTTTGAAGGGAAAGAAAAGGTATTTGGAGGTTATATGTTGATCCACTTGGTTTCTGTAGAGCGTAATCATTAATCCCATAATATGGAGTGTTGATAGGAAACTTTAGAAATCTTTCTGCAAGGTATCAATGTTATTAATCAGAACCACTTATTTCATCAATGGCAAGTAAATAAAGCATCACAGAAGTCGTTTTAGTTAAATACAATAAACAAATTTGGCATGAGAAAGTAGCCAAACGGATGCAATCGGTTTCTGCTGAAACGTATCATCATAGTACAACAAGATGCAATGCATTCAATGTATAACCACTATGGGCTCTTCGATAACTTTTTTATCATCATTAGTGTGAACGTTTACTTACAATTTGTTAGATTAATTGAAATATTGCGGAAGTTTACATCACCGCCACCCATGGTGCACTGTGGTCATGTGATCTGTGTTCACTATCAAAATATATCTAAAAAAACTGTTTGCCTCATTTTAATTTAAAAATAATTATTATTGCAAGTTTGTAGTCACCTTTTGCCCCCAGTGACCAACATATCTGACTAAAGATGTATATAATGTGAGATCCAGCAAAAAATCAAACAGCAGCAGAAACTGAGATCTGGCAGAAACTGCGATGGTCAGGCGAGATGTTCATATCAAGCATACTAAGAAAAGCACAGCCACATACTTGTGCACAATGAGGTTTCATTATTAACTTATCCTTCTATCAGCTACCTTTTTAACCTTGCTTTTCCACCATAACTATAGCACTTAGCTTCCGCAAAAAAATGTGGATGATGTTTGAATGTTGAATATATTTGGTGTGTTGTTTATTGTGCAGATAACATGGTGTGTTGCCCGTGCTGTGCTGGAGTGAAGTGGCAATGAGACTATGAAGAACTTAATGAAGAAATGGCTTCTTGAGTACGCCTGCAAGTTGAGATATGAGCAAGTCCTACATTGTGAGTGTAAAGAGGCATTGGTAGTCAAAATCGTACATTTGAAAATTTTCATTATGGGCTAATATAGTATAAATGCATATTATGTCATGTGGACAATTTTAAGAATATATAGCAAGTACAGCCGGGTCACTCTTTACGGTCAGTTGGTCATCTCAGTAATTTGGAAGTATGGTCATCCTAGAACAGTGCCAAATAATTTTCGTAGCAATAAATTATAGGAAATTACTTGTGCTACACTGCTAATAAGGTTAACTTACAGCTATTCATGTTATTTTGGCTGAGTCAGGGTGAGCTTTATTTTGTGTTTGCAGGGTTCCACTACATCTGGACATTTATGTTGAGTATGGTAACTGATATATATACTAACTCCTAAGACTCGACCAGTCAATTATGTACTGTATGCTGTAATATTTGTTCATGTTATGAACATTAATGTTAAGTTCACTGTTTTTTAATTTGTGGACGCTAATCGTGCTATGTGAATAGTTGCGTGCTAATCATGCCATGTGAATAGTTGCATGCTAATCGTGCCATGTGAATAGTTGCATGCTAATCATGCCATGTGAATAGTTACATTTGTAATCGTGCTATGTGAATAGTTACATGCTAACATGACACTGTGTATGTATTAGATTGGTATAATTTTTTGCGAAATGATTATAAACGGTGATGAGCCGAAATTGAATTGCAGAAGCAGTTTTAAACATAATATTTACTATGCTTTGTGTTGGTGTACAGGGTTTGCGACCACAGCAGACCAGCCCACCCTGGAGGAGGTTGGTGTGCCTCAAGCTAGGTCACTGCTGTGTACTATGCTGACTATAGTAACTGAAGCTGACGTGCAGCACTTTGACATTGCCATCTCGCTGATTGAGCAGTTGCATGGCCTGTGCATAGGCGACGTCGTCAGTCACAAGCAGTGTGTCAAACTCCTGACTGGTCTCAAAGTCTCGGTAAGATTTCACGCGATTGTCACAGAAATGGCAAATCAGCAACAAAGTTACAATGGACATTGCACAGAGTAGTGGAAGGTTTTTTCCAAAGAGCCAATAATCCCACTACTTCGCCAAACAAGTGCTAGACTTTGTACTCATTGAGAGTAGTTATAATTTTTTTTTTCTTGACATTTGATGTCTCATTTGATTTTACCAACCCCTTGGAAGAAGCTATGTTTTTCATTATCAATGCCCCCCTTCAGAGTGGGAGGGAAGTTTAAATAACATTGAAATTATATGTTCATGTTTTAAATTGATGAAATGAAAGCAATACAATTAAATTATGCTGTTTCCTCTGTTTTTTGATAATTCAAGATGACAACTTTTGTACATTATATTGATATCATAATCAAACATGTTTCATGCATGCATTGTGGTGACGATGATACATTAAATATGATTGTTCATGTGCAGTTTTTGGTTCATCTACTGAAGAATGGGCGGGCAAAGATACTGGACAAGGTCAATCAGTACTTTCCAAGATCACTTCCAAGACAAAACGACATTGTAAGGATCTGATTTTGAAGTATACTTTTTTAGTTTGTTTGTGATAATAAAATTTGTAAGTTTACTTATAAAATATGGCTTGTGACTATCACAGCAGAACTAGATAAGGTGAAAATTATTTGAAACATGTCAGAGCAAAGTACAATTTGTTTGTGTAAACGGTGTATGCAGCCATTATCTATGTTGCTAACCCTTTCTATTCATTTGTTTCTAGGATGCAAAGCTGCACAAAACCTTGGAAGAAATTAACCAGGAAACCAGAAATTTCTTCCTGTCTTTAATAGCCAATAGGAAGATGTGTAAGAATTATGTGCAGAACTGCTTTGTCCAAATGTTTGGCCCGTCCTTCATGACGAAGCTTAAGATGCTGGCCAATAAGTTCGTGGGGGAGATCAACTCTTGTCTTCCACTTACCGTCATTGAAAAGGTACACTTTAGACCCCACATCATTTTACTGAAATGCACTCTTAGTCCCCATAGTGCATACAAAAAATCGCCAAGACATGGTGCACCTATTTTTTTGCATGTCGTTTTTTACTTTGTTTCTTAACACTGCAAGTTGTGGTCATTTGAAAGATAATTGAATGTCACACAAGGTGATTCTAAGTATATTAAGCATCTTTAAATTGTGTTTGAGTGGTTTGCATAGAATGCTACAACTCTATGTATGTTTTTGTGAACAAAACAAAGATAAACTTGTGGTTAACTCAACTTCAATGTCAGAAAGCTCCTGATCGCACTCGCTTCTTTAATAACATTTGAACTTCCTCAGTCCTACACTGAAGCTGCCATGAAGCAGCCATTTTTAAAAGCATAAACCCTTAGTTTATAGTTTCCTACAGTACATGCAGTCTAGACAGTTATTGCTGTCTTTACCAGCCAAGCCAATAGGAAGATGTGTAAGAATTATGTGCGGAACTGCTTTGCCCAACAAAATTTTGTTACATTTTAAGTGCTGGGTTAAAAGAACATGCATCATATGTTTGAGCAGGCTTAGTGACATGAGTTTACAACCAAAATACTTCATATTTAACACATTACGTTTACATATACAAAGTTTTAAAGAAATTGAAAAATTCATTTCACTTCTTTAAGTGGTGAATATGATTGTAGCTACATAGTTGAGGTAACAAATGGAAAGATTCCAGTTTTACACTAAATACACCTTTCTGATTGGACAGTATATGTCCAAGGATGTAAAACATGTTGCTGTAAACAGAGTTGTCTCTGAAAGGACGTTTCAGAGAGTGTCCAATGTTGTCTGTAGATTCTGCAGTCAGGATCCAGCTCTGAGTTGGTAAAGGCACTGTCGGCTGAGAAGAACGCTGTCGTAGAGATGTTCCTAGACTTACTGCACCACCGGGGCACAGGCGAACTGAAGGACCGCCTCTCACAGCGCGAGATACTCGAATTACTGCAATTGCTACAACCACCAGTAGATGGCGCAAAGGTGCTCGGCATGCTCAGTGTTCACTGGGACTCCATCATCAGGTAGGGAATTGAATTTATTATTTTGATCAATAGATGCAAATATTGGCCTGCTTAGAATAGTGGTTTTGATTAGATGGCAAACAGGTCTTCATACAAGGCATCTTGAAGTCGTGGTAGATTTGCTATGCTTGCATTGTATAGGTGAACGTATATTTGCATTTGTTTGTCTATATGTTAGATTTAATGCGAGTCTACATAGCATATGTTAAATCTACATTCATGGATGAGTGATGCATTTTTGATAAAGTTATAATTACCATGCCTTATAATTCATCTTGTATTTATATATTTGGTCCCACCGACTAAATAATCAACAGCTTTTAATGTTATTATGACATATTTGTTTGTCTTTACTTACACTAATTTTCATTTGACCATCAGCGCTTGGCCATCAGCAAAAATAAGAAATGCTCTGTCTTTGTTTCAGCGATGTCCACAGTGGCAAGTCTATGCACCCACAAAGAGCCATCAGCGACACCTGCTGTCAAGACCTGGAACCTTCAGATAAGTCAAACCAGGAGATTGTAGAAGAGCTTGGTAACAAAAGTGAACACGTGAGAAGGGACAATGATACAGAACGTAGAGGTGATTTCTTCATACTTAGTTACTTGTTTAGTCCTGTTTGCTCACTGGGAATATAGGTTATTGACAAAGTTCTGCACCGGATCCTGTTTTGTGTTATTAATTTTGTGAATTCGCTCAGGGTATTATCTGTATTTTAAATTTTCGCCTCATGGTGTCTCTGCCAGATGTTTCTGAACCGTCCACTTTTTATCCCACTTGGGGAGGTATTGTCTGGTGATACTGGATTGGGGTTTTCTTCGCATTAACCATTCAACATCCATTTTTCTCTTCTTGGTTTCTTCACTGGCAGCTGTTTGTCCTTTCCCAGAGACTGATGTTGTGAGTCTTATCAGATCATTTATAATTCATAATTCTATGTCTGTTGATGTAAAAAGATTGATGAAGATTATCAACCAGAGCAGAAACTGCAGATAGCAAAAAACGTTTTGCTTATGGATAGTTCAACATGTTTTCATCTATGTTTTTATTTGGGGTATTTGTTGATTTAATTTTTAGCCATAGCCACTTTGCTAACATCTACACAATCAGTAAATAATTTGTTCCATTTATGTGTAGTCCTCTGTGAGAATGAATGCTTTCTGATATCTAATCTATATTCTTCCTTCACTGATTTTACTTTAATCTCCTTGTGAAAGTCTTATCCTTTTTTCCACAGTCGTGACAAGACATCAGAAGCGACGAAGTGACGACGCCAGTGACATGGACACAGTGTCACCCAAGAGACCGTGTCAAGTGGCTGACAGGGTGACAATGACAGTGCCATACCATGACACAATGAAATCACCAGACCATGACATGACGATAATGACATCGCCAGACCATGACTCTGTGACAATGGCAGAGCCAGACTGTGACGCAATAACATTGACAACACCAGACTGTGACACAATGACAGTCACAGATCCATTCCATGACACAGTGACAATGACATCGCGAGACCGGTGCTCACAAGGCCGTATCTACAAGATGAAGGCCCCTCCTCCATCCACTAACTCATCACAGGTTAACTCCCAGCTGGTCAGTAGTGGCACGAGCAGCAGTGACCGCTCCATTATGTCCATCACAGTCAGGTGTGTATACTGGGGACCACAACTGTCTAAATGTTGATCGCTTTATTAAAAAACAAATACATGCAGTGATATTCTTTGGCACTATACAAATGTCATGATATAAAGTTAAATGTGACATTTGGCTGCTCTGACCACAGGAGACATATACTGTTCTTTGTCATATTGTAGCTTGGTTTGGTTGAACACATGATGCAAGTACTTGAAATAATGCAAATAATTTGTTTAACTAATTTTAATGTAAATTGAATTTAAATGGGTTTACTACTCTTCCTGAGATCAGAATTGTAGGCTCTACTCAGCATTCCAGTTATTACCTGCATCTGTAAAGTAAGGCTGCCGCTGACGTATTGGATGGGATTCTAACGACTTACAGCTGAGGGGAAGAATGAATGAACATGTATGTATGTTCTAGAGTGTGGTATACTGAATTTCAACTTATGTCCTCTGGTAGTTGTATTGCTTGGCTCGCATGTCTCTCGTACTAACTGGGTCTCAATGGTTATTTCCAGCACCCAGTCTGAGAGCTCTAACAGTCGGTGTCTACAGGCCGGGTCAGGCAGTGACAGCAATCCTGGCTACAGTCTTGTGTCATCCCAACAACCCACTCAGTCACAGATCCCTGGCTGCAGCACAGTTCCTTCCCCCACTCAGTCTCAGATACCCCGCCTGGACAACCCCTGCAGGACAGGTAAACATAGCAGTGTCGGGGCAAACTGTAGCAGAGAGAAAACAATGGAAACAGTGGACGAGGAAGGGTCACAAGCAGACCAGTCGCATTCCGATGAGTCACAAGAGGAATGGTCATTGATCCTTTCACAACCTGAAGGGTCACAACCGGAAAGGTCACAAAATAATGTGTCACGATTGCAACGGTCACATTTGCAAAAGTCACAACTAGAAGGGTTGCAAGTTTCACAACAAGAAGGGTCTCAAGCAGAGTCTGCCGTCGCCTTTGTGACATGTGACTGCACTGACACCTCCTGGGTAAGTCTTAGTCATCTGGTTTGCAGTACATATAAACCCATGTCTTATGTAGAAAGTTTAAAAAACAAACATGTTAGTTACATTTGATTAGGAAGTACAGTTACCTGTCCGTGGTCATGTAACATTGTTGGTGATTGTCACATGATAGTATTTGCAACTTCTAAGAAAATCAGGGGAAGATTGCAGCCTGTGTCTTTGTTGGTTGCTGTTTGCCTCTCTTGAATGTTAGATACATTAATGTGTATAGAAATACAGAGATTGGTCAAATGTCCCTAAATCCTACAGTTGCCCAGGGGCCTTCACAAAATAATAAATTTATGGAGGCCTCCACAAAATAGTTTTGGGACAGACTCCATAGCTTTGGGGTGAAATAAATGCAGGTGATAATAAGTCTGTGTGACATGGAATCATGACAACTGACAAACTAGTGGGTGACCATGCAATGTGTATACTAGAGTGTCCCAAGTTCATGCATCGCACAATTCTGTGACAATGCGGTATTGTGTCAGTTTTCTTAAACCTAAGATGTTTACCCAGCATTGTAACATGCTAATCAGGTTCATTGCCAATTGTAGCTGCCAACCCAACAAAAATGTTTAACAAAGCATTCAAACAGAAGAGAAAACATGACACAATACCAAGGAGACACCGAATTGGATGATGCATGAACTTAGGACATGCAACTGATTAGTCTGAAATTAAATTGTTATATGCAGTTCTAAATGAAAAAAATTGGTGTGCTGTGAAGGCCATGTTGTAGTAGGTAGGGAGAACTGTTATGCTAGGATGTCCAGGGCCCTCGACAGTGCTAAGTCGAGCTGGTGGTTCACCTCTGACAAGTTGTGGTTTATCCTGTTGTGCTCTCAAATGTCTTGCTCTAAACATTCTAGCTTTTCTATTCTGTATTTAAGTCTAGCTGCAACTATGTGTAAATACTGGTTTCATGTGCTTCTAGTTAACACTGAGTCTATCAGTATTAGATAGTACTTTAAAAGTACTTGGATTTTAGTTTACACAAATATTAGTGATATCTGATTTGACGTACCTGGGAAAGAAATGACACTGTCACTGCTGTGTAGCCTAGGATAGACCAAACACCTCACTGTCATTGCATACTTATTTTGATGCTGTTGTGTTGTTCTTCTGAAGATGTGACATCTGTGCCTTGCAGTCGGACCCCACAACAGAGCCAGAGACGATACTGCTGCCTCCTCTGGAGCAATATCTCAAAGATCCTCTCATCAAAGAATGTGTCGTGAAGCTCTATAGAAGCAAGGTTGGTCATGGAGAATGATTTCATTCCCAGACGCTGAAATGCTTTTGAGTTAATTCAGTTATGACTGGTCGCATAAATTCGCCAAGCCCCAAAATATGTTAAGCACTATGTGGGGGATGCTTGATTATTTATTCAGTGTCCCAGGGTATTTTAATAAGAAACAGGTCATCAGATAACTTGAGGGGGCCTTCATAACAGTGATGATTAATCAAAAACACATTGGCTCATGTTATTGGAGTACTGGATCAACGTTGTGACAAGTAAAACCTGGTATATAACAGTCTGTCGAACCAATACAGCTCTTAATTACGAATGTGAAGGTAGTGTGTGTGAAAATGTTCATTAAGTTGGGAAAATAAATAAATACCGAAAATTTTTCATTTCACAACTAGAAAATTTGACTCGCATCGATGTTTTGGTCAAAACGTGTGTTTGACTGCATGGTTTACATCTTTATTTGCCATTACAGAAACTTGATATGAGAGTTCGAAGTCAACATGTGAAACTGTTCTCGTGAAGTCTACAAGACAACTGGAATGGAGCATTGGCAACATGTATCACTTCAGAAACTCATACTAGCAGCATAGATGCAGTTGAACAGAAATATAATGGCGTAACATGTTGTTTAGAATATAAAATAAAGCAATTCCCTTTTTACAAAAGGCTGTAGGGTAACAATTTCTTTAGCATTATTTATAATCACGTTATTGTAAATATTTTGTAATTTCAAAATAACTTATGTTATGCCAATGCATATGGCTTACATATGGTATTATTGCAATATTTGTAACATTTTTAAATACCTCACTGTATATAATATATATGTTTATTTGCTATTATTGTAGTACATGTATTATAAAATTAGTGTGTTCACAAAATAAAATATAATGTTGGTAACTTTTTGTCATTGAAAATAAAATGGTATGGACTTGCATGGCAGAGAAAGAATTTGGAAGGCCCAAACAGCCTAGTCGTGTATTATATGTTATCATGGGGTAATGTCTATATGCAGTTTATTACATGCAGACTTCCTTTGATCTTCTTTTATTATGGCTACTTCACTCTTCTTAGTAAATTTACTCTAATGCATTCTAATCTGTGTTTCAACAAATAAGATGTCGTGTTGCGCAAATTGTATATAGTCAGTCCAATGTGAAGAAAATGAATACAGTGGAACCTTACTTTATGGTCACCTTGGTGATACAGCCACCTCACAATTAAGGTCACCCTGGAGCAGTCCCAGATTATCTCCACGTAAGTATAGAACATTAGTCCCACTACTATGGTCACCTTGCTATTCAGGTCACGTTTGGTCAGTCCCAAAGGTGAGGGTCCACTGTATGGGGGGTTGCATTACAGAGGCAGGTGGTGGTTTGTTATCACCATGCAGTGAAAATAAATTGCTACAGTGGTGCCACCATTCGAGTGGAACATATATTAGTACACAATGACACTACCGTGTATATAACATTCATGCAGTGTGGTGGGTAATGTCATGTTAGTTGAATCCCGCCGAAGTTTTGTTTTGAATCGTTATAAATCTTGTCACATACCATGCACTGGTGGGATGTGAATGATTGAACCAATATGAAACACTACATTTTTGTTCTGCAAACTGACGAGACCACAATTATGTGGGTAATTGTTGTGTGTGTAACTATTATAAAGTTGGAGCGGTCACAACAGGGCTTCAGATGTGTTCTGTAATCGAGGAACCAAATTTATTAAAATTATTGCAACACAAATTTAACAAAGAAATAATAAAAGCCTTTGTACTATGTGAAAAAACAAATAAACATGCATAAGAAAATATACAAGTTGCTTTTTAGCACAATAAACATTCAAATTCTATACAATAAATTGGAACATTCAAAATACCAGTGTTCAACAGACCCACTTGTTACTGTTTAGAATGACAATATAAACATCCAGACATCACGATACAAAACAACTAAGTAGACAAAACAACATTTTATTGACTTAGTATAAATAACGTAGTGTACATTTGGTATTCTGTCTACACTGCCATTTCATAAACGGTGCAAACAAGTATAAATGTTAGCGTTACTGGGCCACAAAACATGAGTCCTGAAGTGGACGCAACATTCTAGGCTGAGCCAGCTACGTCCGTGTGAATGTAACACAGTTAATTTACATGTCAAGAACATAGAAGAGGCTGTACAAATGACAACTCGATTGACAACATAAGAATTAATAAGTAACAGCATCGTTCGTACAAATCGAGCTGCTGTCTCTGACTTTAGTTAAATTTAGCTGATTACAGCACAGGTACTTATGAGAATTTCACGCCACGGTAGAATACATGAAAACATTTACATCATCATGCACCTGTGTTTATTGAGCGATAATTGTACAGATTAGGAGCCAACACCCGTCATCGCCTGTCCGGCACTCTGTCCAATTGCGTAATTTCCATTACAAACTGAATATGTAAAACAAACAATGACCTCCTGCCACATCAGATTGCTCATAGTGCGCCAAATTCCGCACACACCGTCTCAACTATAACGATCGTCTGATTCTACAAAAAAACTAGCAACTGTATGACGACGCAAGGAACATTCCTGCAATTCTCTTTATATAATCAAAATATACCCCTGAAAACAAGTCTGAATTAACAAACGTTCCAGCTGCAGCTATCTAGTATGTGAACAATGCCCCTTGGAGATCTTCTTACCAGGATAGCGGAAGGCTGTTGCAAAAGTCGTGTGATTACCAGACACAAGTTAAACCAGTGTCATCAAAACTGCTCCTCTTAGGAACGAATCGGTTCATTTACAAACACAACTGTCTTGTGGTGTGTTACCTAGATGCGATGATTATGATTGTTCCGCTAGATTTTCTTCCCTTCTTTTTGTATTGGCAAATAGAGTTTGAATTCCGCGGGTAATTCATCCTCTGAGTACAGTCGGTCAGAGAAGTATACTCGGCGAATGCGGCAATTGGCATGGATCTGAAACAAGTTGAAAAACATCTTATAACACTTGGTTCTTTTATTACACATTTATTTTTAAGATCTTCATACACAATTTTTTTTAAGCAGGTGTACATAGTTCTTCCACTTTACAAGTACCACCATTATTAATCATTCTTCTGTGCTAGCCCGTTTCTAAATGTGATCAGCAATTTTTCCAGAGCAACAAGTTGAATAAGTACAAAAAAGACTATATTTTCCCCCTCTGCCAAACGAACCTCTCAATTCACATATTTATCCTTTACCCGATTTTTCTTACTCATTATTCTTCCAAGCCAGTTTATTAAAAGGTCTTCCATTTTGCTTAATTAAACTTAATATGTTTAGCCAAAGATTACCACAATTATAGAACCTATATATGCATGCACAGCAAGCACCTAGTGGAGAGAAAACCCACCTGAACCCTGAGCGTCTCAATGTAGTTTGTTCCATAGGCACGCCGTGTGAAGTCTGATAAGTTGAACTGAATCTGATTCCAGCCGTCATCGAGTCGCATGGGCATCGTGCAGATGAACGGCTTCACTCGGGTCGTACTTTGGTAGTTGCTCGCACGGAACCGTCGGCGTACATTCTTGTCATCTAATACCTGTGAACAATCATCAGCAACAAGTGTTAACTATGGCTTTGTGGTGTAACTATCTAAGTATCACAAGGTGGTGTTAGTTACTAGTGGTAGATAAGACTAATATTATATGTAATATTATACCATCAACAGCCATTCTAAATCATGTGATCATTTGAACATAAGTATAGTACAATCTTGCGAAGAATCTCAATAATACCAGTGACATAAAAAAAATGTAGTTCTGACATTGTAAGGGGCACTCCTACGAATGATAGAAACGTACCTGTACTTCAAACGTGAAGTATTTCTTCATGTTTTTGATGATCATCACAAGGAAGGGCAGCTTGATGCCCAATGTCTTCTTCGACTCTGCAGGACAAGTGATGTATGTCGTGCTGAAGATAAAGTACACACACTCAGTAACACCCCGGTACACACAGAACTGCACATTACAAACACTAATGAACCATTTGACCTACTACAACCATTTCTCCATTTGACCTACTACAATATTGCTATTATATCACAGCCTTCATGGAAACAACATGCCCAGTTTCAAAATTATGATTCAACATTTACTCGCCAAGAAGAATGTTTAGCAGTATGTGTATAGAGGATGTTGCAACTGTACATACCTCACGTTCGTCCCGATGATCTCCAACACCAGAGACTGAATATCATTGTCTGTAATCCGCTTGATGTGTCCATTTCTTACCTGAAACACGAAAGTACACGTTGAAAATAAAAAACGAACAAATATTATAAAAACTAAAGGGAGACAAAGCATATCCTGAGATAGTGAAGAGGATCAATAATAACTATTATTAGCATGTAAACCATCATCAATTAATTAGTCATCATTGACTCATCAATGTTAAGATGTTGTGAACCCTATGGGATGCTAAAGGCCGATTAATTATGCACACTGATTGACACCACCCGTTGCTATGGACGCTTTCAATAAGAAAGTTTATAATTTTATGGACGTAAAATATAGTAGTTATCAAACAGCACATATATATATATATCAATAATGACATGTATAATTATTGAAGTTATATAGTTACATTGGACCCGTTACATTTAGGCCTACATATTATAAAACATAATTCATGGTGAATTCCCTAGTCTACACATACAGGCAGAAAGTTAATATTTATAATTATTATAAAGGTGTCAACATTATTTGACAATTTCCCTGGGGTGGGCATAATTTATGGCGGCAAGAATCATGATTCAGTCCAAAAAAAATAGATCCAAATAAACTAGGAACCAGAGGCCTACATTTAATTAGAACTCTCACTTGGATACGCCACGCCCATTTAATATTACATAATACATCGATACAAATATTGGAATAATAACAATAAACGGCAACGATGCTATTTAGTTGACAAACGGTGTAACAACTGTGTTGTTTCGCCGGCAACCAACGACATGAGAAAGTAGGTCAACGGGAACTTGCGTTGCTAACCTGCGAGGGAAGACCAATTTGACAACTGACATAAAGCACTGTAAATTTAGCAATTATAATCGCAAATGAATCATGCACTATGGTACGTGAACTACTACAGAACACTGTTAATAATAATGCGATGACATATGCGCATTAAAACTTATATTGTATAGCAATCACACCGCCATGCCGTGTCGTTGCTACAGAATATTCACATGGTCGTGTCAGCGAACACTTAACTGTCTTCTTCAGTTCTTACCTTTTTGTCCCAAATTTGTAGCGGTTTACTTCCGATGCTGTATAGGATTGATAAGAATCCACTCTGGAATGTGTTCTTAAACATTTTCCTGTTGACTGGCCAGTATATCGAGTATAAACTAACCGACGCCGGGAAGAACTACCAACACACTACCAGACCGAACACACCGAGTAGTCAAGTGAATCGTTTCTACTCTGTGTACAAAATGGCTAGGCCAGTTGTTAAGGACCGTATCGCATGCGCATTGACACATGTTGCTAAGGACTAACATTACATAAATGTAATGATAAATTATAGACCATATATTATAAGCGTAATTAACTTTAATGTTATACATAAATATAATTGTTTTATATTTTATTCTGGTACTATGATAAAGTATAAATCGGTATCCGTAGGGACTATATTTGCGTAGTAGTATGGCTTACGCGGAAGGCCTGCCGTGTGGTTGTTGCGATACGCACTGTTTGCACGGTTCACTCGGCACGTTGCCTAGCAAACAGGTGGATGCAAAACAATGGTCAGGAGGCTTAGAAAGAGTGAAATCAAATTAATCCTCTCACGACAACGCCTAGCCGGCATTGTTTTCTGGATCAGTTTGTTTACTGTAGCGTTATTGGTGAACAACAGGTCGTTCTAACATAAAAAGCTGACATGCATATATCATGGCCATGGCATGGGTATTTAAATGCCACATCGTATATTAGACTGTGACCTGTCTACCTGCTCTGTATTCTTAATTGGTAGTAATTACGTTGGTTCTACTAATAGCCTACTTGTGTACAAGTGCACTGTATTATGCATGGTAATACGGAGAAAGTACTCGGCTACCTAGCAATGACAATGAATGCATTCTAATAGACGCGTCTTGACCGAGTTCAACATTATAAAAAACAATTAACACTTAGTATAATATAACGTCTATATATAGGCCTAAGGCTATATAGTATTATAGATGCACGCTCACACACGACATCATTATGCGCATCTGTGCGTGTGTGTGTGTATATATTATGTACGTATGTACGTACGTACGTATAGGTGCGTGCGTGTTAATGTGTATGTATATATATATATATAATGTACGTATGTACGTGTGTATGTATGCCTGTATATGTATGTATGTGTGTGTGTGTGTGTGTGTGTGTGTGTGTGTGTGTGTGTGTGTGTGTGTGTGTGTGTGTGTGTGTGTGTGTGTGTGTGTGTGTGTGTGTGTGTGTGTGTGTGTGTGTGTGTGTGTGTGTGTGTGTGTGTGTGTGTGTGTGTGTGTGTGTGTGTGTGTGTGTGTGTGTGTGTGTGTGTGTGTGTGTGTGTGTGTGTGTGTGTGTGTGTGTGTGTGTGTGTGTGTGTGTGTGTGTGTGTGTGTGTGTGTGTGTGTGTGTGTGTGTGTGTGTGTGTGTGTAGTATGTGTATATGTGTGTGCGTGGGTGCGTGCGTGCGTGTGTGTGTAGGTATGTATATAGGTATGTATGTACATGTATACGGATGTATACGTACGTACGTATGTATGTACCGGTATGTGTGAATGCACGGGCGTACGTGCATGCGTATTATGTAATGTATATGTGTGTGCGCGTTACGAGTGTATGTGCACGCGCGCGTGCGTGTGTGTACGTAGGTGTGTCTGTGTATGTGTGCGTGCGTGTGTGTGTGCCATATGTATGTATGTGTAGCGTTTTTGGTCGAACGGTCGGCAGTCATTCAGTAATATAATTAATCCTACGTGTGGTATCGTTTGAAATATGTATAAATATGTATGTACTATGTGTGTATGTGTGTACGTGTGTATGTATGTATGTATGTACGTGTGTATGTATGTATGTATGTATGTATGCATTTATTTATGTATATATGTGTATGCACGTGCGTGTACATGTGTGTGTGTATGTACGCACGTATGTGTGTACATACGTAGGTACGTACATACGTGCACACGTACATACGTTTTGTTAGGAATGTGTTTGCATGTAGACTCTACATGCATGCACGTACGTATGTATATGTGTGCGTCTGTACGTGTATAAATTCGTATGCGGTGTGTATGTATGTGGGCTTGTGGGTTTGTTTCGCTGGCCGTCAATCAGTCGGGTTCGCGAGCTCACATAAAAAATACCGGCATCCAAGTTGACGTGCGGGCATGTGCTGGTTATAGCGGGTAGACAGGCGGTCTGTCCGTACTATCTGTATTCGGGCACTCATTTATACAACTAATGAAATGAGACTACGTGGAATGAAATAAATTGTCCAAACTTCGAAACGACAGCAGCGTAATTCGAGCGTGGATTCGTTCAATTGAAAGTTCAATGTTCTAACCGCTGCGCCACTGCGCCCATGGGCATTGCGATGAAGTTTTTTGTTATGTGCTATCCTCGCGAGGATGTTATCTTCTTCTCTGACTTTTCCCGTCATCTGGGGTCGTCGGTATGGCTGGTAATTTTCTTTCTCCACGTAGCCCTGTCCATCACCACATCTGCACTCAGACACACGATTTCCATGTATCTTCTGCATGTGTCTTTCCATCTGATCTTCGGTCGTCCTCTCCTTCTTCTTCCTGGTATCTCTGCATTTAGCACTCTTCTCACTATGTGCTCCTCCTGTGCTTCCCTTCTCATCACATGCCCATATCATACCACCAGTAGTTTCTCTGTTATCTTTTTGGATGCTTGTGTCACTCTCGTTGCTCCTCTAATATATTCGTTTCGGGTGTTTTCTTTCTTTGTTACTCCACACATCCACCTCATCTCATTCATTTCTATCCTTGATTCTTGTCCTTTCGTTGTTGCCCAGGTCTCAGCCCCGTACAGCATTGCTGGCCTGACTACTGTTTTATAGATCTTCCCCTTCAACTTCACTGGCATCCTCCTGTCGCAAAACACTCCAGTGCATTTCTTCCAATTTCTCCAAGTTGCACTCACTCTCTGTTTGCTCTCCGTTTCCATGCCTCCTGTCTCTTCCACGACTGACCCTAGTTTTTCCAGCTCGTCTCCCAGTATCTTTACAGTTTGTCTGTCTATCTCCTCGTTCCGTTCGAACATGAAGTCCATGAATTGGGTTTTCGGTCGACTAACGCTCATTCCTCTCTCTTCCAGTGCCTTCCTCCACGTCTCCAGGTACTCTGTCATGTCTACCTCCTTTCCTCCACACATCATAATGTCATCTGCGAACATCATTGATTCTGGTGCATCTTTTCTCAACTTCTCCGTCAAGACGTCCATCAATATCAGGAACAGGTGTGGAATCAATGCAGATCCTTGGTGCAACCCAACCTCTACGTCAAAGTTGCTGCTTTCACCGCCACACTGCGAGAATGTTATGTGCTACCGATATGGATTTCCACAGGGGCCCGGTAATTAACACAGTGGTTACAACGTTGATCTCTCAATCGATCCAAACTATTTATGCTGTCGTTTTGCTTGGACACATTCATTCACTTTATATTATTGTCTCAGTTAAACGTAACTGTCATAATTACTTATACCTATAATCTATGAGAGCTAAATTTGCCTGCTGGGTCTAATATCCCTGCTAACTTCTGACTTTCTAAATCCACGGGAGATTCGAAATAGTTTGCGAGTCTCATCAGTTCGATAATGTTGGAGTGGACTTCGGAAGCCGAGGAGTAGGGGTGTGCTGTTGGAACTCTGAAGTGAAAATCCGGGAGATTACCTTCTTTTCCGGGACATTTTTGTCTTCACCGAAAATCCAGGAAATATTATTCTTTTCCGGGAGATTCACAACAAATCCGGAAGACTCACAGAAAGTCCGATAGAGTTGGCAGGTATAGACTCCAATGTAAGTTTTAGGTTAACTTTTAAAATATAAATCTGACATGCCGTAGGGACCAGGCATCGCTTGCAAGTGATTGGTGCAGAAATCCAACCGCAGCGTTCGTTGATAGTAAATGTTTAAAAACGGTATTTCCAATAAATTGTTTATGTTCATATGCACGAATGAGCAATACTAATGTCATTATATGTAATATAACAGTTTGTACAAGAAATAACATTAAACTGACTAATGCCAACCCAGTTTAACGTGCGATGATTAAAACCTCACACACATAGGGCGCGGACCATGATTCCCACCACCAATGGTAGGTTACGCATTCATAATGTCTCCCGAATGCGTCCGCCGTGTTATCCTTTGAACTATCGTGCCCACTAAGTACGTGACAGGATTACCTCACAGCTGCGTTACAGCTGTACGTGTTAACTACAGGCAGTACGTTGGCGCGATGACGTGATTTTTACATAATTAGATAATCCTCTTGATAATTGTCTAATTACGTAAAAATCACGTCATCGTTGCGACATGCGAATAAACGCGGCATTACACCTGTGTTTGCTTAATGACGCGATCTTTAGGGCCTATGCAATGATTGAGTAGCAATGAATCGTGTTATACATAATACAAAACTTCAACAGAGGAAATCTTGATTAGGAAAGTGTGTAATCAATGCACCTTACTACTTAAAATAACAACATATCACGGATGCCAAACGTCGTAAATGACGAAACAGTTGGAGGCCAAGCTAAAAGGCCACGAGAAGAAACATTTTGAACATGTATGACACCATCGGAAGACGAACAAAACTACGACATACAATAAAATATATATTATTATCATGAAGAGAAAGTGGATATGGACAGGTCATGTAGCTAGAATGAAAGACAACAGGTGGATCATGTCAGAACAATTAACTGAATGAGAACTCAGAACAAGTCAAAATTCAGGCAGAAGAGACGATGTACGATGATATCAACAAGTACACAGAAGTACTTTCGACAAGAACAGGTAGAGACAGGTGGGAAGGTACAGCGGAGGGCGACATCCTGCAGTAGACGGACAAGACAGTATACTTGCCAACTCTCCGGGGAAATGTGTGAGTCTCCCCGATTGTTGGTGTATCTCCCGGTCTTCCGGAATACAGGCAAATCTCCTGGATTTTCGCTTAAATATTCAGTAATACCCCCCTGTCTTCGAGACACAAAGACATTACGAGAGACATGCTGAAAGTTTGCGGCGGAAAATCTCCAACAGTACCCCCACCCCGAACTTCGAGATAGCGAACCGATGAAGTTCCTGCGAAAATTGTTCTACAATACTGTCCCGGCCCCGTCTTCCTATGGTAATACAGCCCGATACGGGAAGCGTGCTGAACCGCTGACGAATCTCTCGGATTTCAACAAAAAAGTTGGCAGGTATAATATAGGTAAAATACATCCCGCGTAGAGTATGACGATTATACGAACGTCATTCGCTAATCAAGACACCCACTTATATCAGGGCCGTAGCTAACCTAAAATAACTGGGGGGCAGTAACATAAATACAGTAGAGTATAGAAATTCACGCGGGGGTTCTCTCCCAGAAAATGTACTCTCTCTTGGTGCAATAGACTATTGGTGCAACGGAGCGTATTTCCTGGAAAAAATGTCGACACGATAGTATTCGGGCACGTACCCAGGATTTCCAGAGATATAGTGAGGGCCAGTTTGTGAAAATATGGCACTTTGACAAATAAATGGGCATGGAATCATAAAAAACCAGCAATGACATCAGTAATATAGGCTAGACAAAAAGGTCATAAATTTTTTTTTTCTGGGGTTAACTGCCCCCTCCCCCTAGAGGGGGGTTACCTTGAATTTACCTTGAATCCTCCTCTTCTACTTAGTAGTCAAGGAGTTAGCGAGGAAGGGTGTCAAACGTTGACTCGTGCAATCCTCCGCCCTATTGCGTAAATATTTGTCAATGTGACCCTTGAACTGGTTGATGTTTTTGGACATCACCGCTGCTTCCGGGAGTCTATTCCAGTCGTTAACTATCCTTTGAGTAAAGGAGTACATGCGTATATCTAATCTTGAGTGCACTTTGGTTATTTTGAAGGGGTGCCCTCTTGTTTTGGTCTGTTTATTTTCCATAACAAAGAAATCTGCAGGAAGAATACTCTCTAACCCGTTGAATATTTTATAAACTTCCAGTAAATCAGCACGCAGTCGTCTAGTCTCCAGAGTTGTGATATTTAGCACTCTTAAACGTCTTTGGTAATCTACGTGACTTAAATCTGAAATCATCCTGGTTGCCCTACGTTGCACCTTTTCTAATAAGTCTATATCTTTTTGTTTGAATGGGCGCCATGCCTGAATGCAGTAGTCTAGGTGAGGTCTTACTAAGGACTTGTATAGTTTTACAACTACTTCTTTGGTCTTATATTTGATAGCTCTGTTGATCATGCCTAGCATCGCATTAGCCTTATTTGATGCCTTAACACATTGATCCGTTACATTAAGTGTGTCTGTTATTATCACTCCCAAATCTTTTTCTACATGTGATGTTTCTATGGGGTTATCACCCATGAAGTAGTCGTACTGCCTGTTGTTATGACCGTAATGTACACACTTGCATTTTTCTGCATTAAACGACATTGTCCATTCTGCACTCCACCCGTGCAAGTTGTTTAGGTCCTTCTGAAGTTTCTCAGCATCTTCACAGGATGATACTTGACTGAACAGTTTAGTGTCATCAGCAAATTTTAGGAGATGGTTGCACACTCCTTCGTCTATGTCATTAATATATATTAAAAATAAAATTGGACCCAGAACAGACCCTTGGGGGACACCACTCTTAACAGGTGACCACCCTGAACTGAAACCATTTATAATGACACGCTGTACTCTGTCCGTCAGCCACTGCGATATCCATCTATTAACCGCTCCTCCTATCCCATGTGCATTTAGTTTCGTCGCCAGCCTGCAGTGTGGGACTCGATCGAAAGCTTTACTAAAATCTAGATAAATAGAGTCCACTGGAAGCCCTTTATCGATATAGGATGTGACCTTATCCAGGTACACTAAAAGGTTCGTCAGGCATGAACGTCCCTTCCAAAACCCATGTTGCGACGGTTTAATCAAAACATGATTTTGAAGATGGCCCACGATTTTATCCTTGATGATGGCTTCCATTACTTTAGATATGTGTTAGACTTACAGGTCTGTAGTTACTGGGTTGTGATTTGATATTTAGTTGCCAACTTAGAAAAAGCTGTTTATATACGTCTATATAGCTCAATAGGGCCTAGCTGTAAATTTTCTATTCGATTACCGGTTGTCTTTTAAAACCTACTGACTGCTGGAATTGACACATTTGTTATTGGATATTTTATAAATTTTTAATTCAATTGGATGACAGTAGACAGACAGACAGTAGTTTCTATTGAGCCTAGCCATAAACGATATAGGCTTCCACGATACACGCACGTCTACTTTATAATTTTGATACGTGGATACCTTGAACGTGTGAAACCGCTAGAACGTTTCCTGGTTCTGAATTTGGCGGCCGTCGAAGTTTCTATGAATAGGCTAACTATATCGCTATTCACATAATCACGGCTTAGGATAACGGTTCTTTTTAAAACAGATTTTGGGCCAGAACATTTCTTTCTTTCGTGTATGACATTGCCTTCGGCATATTAGTTGGCTTTTCTCCAGCAACAAAAACGCCAGGCGCGGCTCTGAAATGTAGTATATATGACCTCTCACAAATGCTTGATCTCGCAAATATGGACCGTCGGCCGCTAACTCTTACGAGCTCACACATACAACTACTTATACAAATGGTATGTTGACCCGTAAATGCGTCAGTATAGGAAGCAGTCACAACAGCCCTGCGTGTAGACAAAACACGATATTATAGGGCCTATCGTATGTGCGTTTGCCTTTTTAATTGCGGCATATCTTTCCACTTTATATATTGTAAAATTGCGTCAGAGTACTTCAATGCATGGAGCATAGAATCATAGAAGTAGTGACTGTCGTTATTGCCAGTTTTGTTATTAACTAGAAGCATGCCAGATACAGAATACTGCAAGATTTCTTTTCTATACTCAGAATATGAACACAGGCCTATCCGAGAGTGTGGATGGGGCACAACTAGGACAGGTCTAAGTTACTTAACTGTGGACGGACCTAATAGGAAACTGCCATATCTCGTTTAACTGTCTATAACACCGAACATTTTAAGTGGAATTTCCAAGAGTAAGGGGCCACCGAACAGGCCTACATTGCCAGCCATATATAGCTATCTACGAGACAAATATCACGGCTTGTTTTCTGTTTAATACACGCAGCGCGTTTAGGACATCAAATCATAGTTGTTGGGTAATTAAAATGTATTTTTACGATATATACGGTGCTACTTTCTGTACTACATCCGTCCTGAAACACCCAAGTGAACCAAGTTTTCGCACACAAGGAGTCGACAGACATTTTACACGGTTTATTATAAAACGCCAGCACAAACGCACCACGTTCCCCGTAGATTCACACATACATAACATGCACGCTTGTCACTCAACCGATTCGACAGAAAACAATGGGGGATACCACCCTTGACACTATGACAGGAACCACAAGAAACAGACTGCGACAATAGTTATAGTAAAATTATCAAATGATTTAGAATGTACAAAGCACCTGCATTATGAGCATTTTTTATTTATATCAAAAGTGCAATCTGGCCTACGCAACAGAAAAGAACACAAAGTAACTATGACACATGCGCGCGTGCACACACACACACACACACACAATAATTATAAGTCCTGCAAGTAATTCACTAACGTCACAGGTATAACTCGCCATCATTTTATTTCAGATTTGGAACAGACGGACTATTGTATCACGATATACATGTCAATGTACATGCAACCGGTTGTATTGTCTGATCCAACGTATCACACAGTTGCTAGCCCTGCCTTGAATGAATGGAAACCGCTTCGTGGCGGCTTGAAGTTATACAATGCAAAGATGCAAATTCCAAAATACTACAAGAACTATGCATTTCAAACATTTCATTTTGTACATATGTATGCACACACGTGTGCACACCATACCATTAAGTGAATATGACTACCGTAGTTTAGTGGCATACAGTTCAGTAGTTGCTTCATTTGAATTAAATTTCATATTGTCATCTAGCTGGCATGAAAATGCCCTTCAAAGAAATCAATGTTTTGATGATGAAATGCTTATTACTAAACATTGCTTTATATATAGGAGCATAGGTCATCTGCAATAAACGAGATCTGAATCCTGTCATCTTTTGAGTGCAAAACACAGGCATGTAATCCATCAACTAAAATAATAGTATTTGTTAAGTTATGACCTCTCTATTACTTATTGGTGTAATTAGAACAACACGCAAGTATGACAACTTTCGTAGAAAATCTTCACAGTAGCATAAGCTGATCCATAAACAACATCACCAAACACTGAATAGTATGCACATTCAATTCTGCACAATGGTACCACATACGGAATTGTCTGCAACACACGTACATGAACACACATACATGAATACACGTACTCCCACAATTACATCAACACATTCACAACACGGGCATACAGTGTTGGGCAATTCAATCAACCCTCACGATCGTTAGAATGTTCTCACACCCGACACGTCACCATACAAAAAAACCTATATTTTTCGCAATGTCGACAACACACTTGTAGCTAGTTCACTGTAAATGTTTATTTAAATACTTAACTTACATCATTCTTTATAAATAGGTGCCAAGTTGCGTCACAGTTTTTCCAAGGAACCCATTTCAATTGCTGTCCTGTGCAAACGTTGGACATTTTTCCACCTGGCCCCCGTCTAATTGTTAGATAACGGCCAACTTCAGCGTGTTGTCATAACACCATCGAAGTTGTGTGCAAGAGATGTAAGGTTGGCCAGCATCACGACTGGCTGGCAATCGATAAACTGACACACCTGTGGGTTAATTAATTAAAAACAGCATCATACCTAATCAAAAGTTATGACCCCGACAGCCTTTCTAGATCAAGCAATTCCAAGTAGTTACAAGTTCGTCGATTGCAAGTGTCGGCTTAAAACATGGCGAGACATCTATTTAGTGGACACTGATGCAACCGTATTGTTGTTCAGCAGAGTACCGGTGTCTGTGGTTGTCAATGCGGGTTGGCACGGTGGATGCTACATCAGTGCCAATCAACGACTTTCACACGATGGGAGTTCTAGCACCCAACAGCGTCACCAAGTGCAAGGACCCAGTGCTGCAGGTTGTTCGGAGAGCAGCCAGTGAGGTGTCCCAGCATGCCTAGGGAACCGACGGCTGTGCGAAGCCCATGTGGAGTGGGTTCGCCAGATTCACGTTTGCTGGGTGACCAGCGTTGGCGCAGCTGGGCAGCGGTGATGAAGACACGTTGGCGGGAACCACCGGGGAACCCGGTGTGCCGGTTACCGAGTTCGCTACCATTGCTGAACCTACAAGTACACAGGTGTTGTACAGTCACAGGAAGCCACGCAACACGCAGAATCTAGTTAGTGTGTGTATGGGGGGAACATTAACGTTTTCCTCCTAAATGATTTGCATTTTGGGTGCCTTCCTTTCGGAAGAAAAACGCACCATTATTTGTTTTTGAAATTCGTAACTGTTTGAGGGTTCTTACTGCTTGTATACCAAGTTATTCATTCTTGAAATTGATAACCTTTAAAAAGGTTCTAAACAGTTGAATGGATACCTCAGGGAATAAGCAAGTCTTCAAATGATGGCAACATTAAGCTATATTTCAATGGGTTGAATTTTATTGTTAAAAGATTACATGGCGAGTTGGTGTGTCTGGCTTCACAGTATTACTGTTACGCTGAATGAAGAGAATACAAGCGTATCCCTACTTGGTACAGCTGTAGAGTTGCCGATGCAGGTTGGTGATGTGTGCCCAGACATAGTTGAGATGCGTCCTTGTTCTTTCACTATGGGGTCTGGCAAAACACAATCACAGAAAATTGATACAAAACTTTTTTATTAAGAATAATCACATAAATTGACAGTGAAAATGGAAAACCGCTCAGCATGGTTAGACATTCCATGATCCTTCATTCTGATGAACAAATTGACACTTAGATGCAAGGAATCTTATCACATTTTACCATGCATGGGAAATTGCCACACGATAACAAGTCATTTGAGTGATGACAGTAACAGTTTGACAATTAGACAGCCATTAGCTACCATTGTGTATAGTTTGACAAACCAATCCACCTTCAGCATTACTGAACTACATCTAGCAAGACTAGCAAAAATACTCGAATGTAAAAGAATGTTCAAATATCGTAAATAGCTTATTAGGCTGACAAAACAAAACTGGTACTACCCAGATGTTAGTTAAAATGATAAGCACAGCTATGTTATATTCAATATGTGATGGGGAACAAGTTGGCATAGAAACACAAATCCAAACAATCTAAATGAAGCAAAAATTAAGAACTACAGAAGAAAAACTAATCGACCCTGGGGCTTTGTGCATTAAAACTATGCAGATTGGTTCATTGGCTATCGCCACCGTGAACACAAGATAACCAACACACATCAACATTATATAAGATCCAGCATTAATACATATCATCTGAAGCGTGGTACATAATCATGTCGTGTTTTCTTACACTGCACCAATTCAATTGCTAATACAATCGGCTCTGGTTTCATGAAGTGTTCATACCATATGAAGGTTCTTACCGGCACGTTTTATGAGATTATGTGAACAACTGTAAAAAACATGCAGAACATTGCAAACAACTGTACATTACTGCATAAAAAATTTCTTTGTACGAAGGTTATTATGCATGAATGCTTTATGAAACCAGCCCAAGGTTACTAGAAAAATCACATGTTGATTGCCACGAGTGCCTTCAGCTACACTTAAAATAACGTAACGAGCAATACAGGTGAACTCACAGAAGTATGGGTGGTCCATGGCCTCCGCTGCCGTCAGTCGTTCTTGGTGGTCGTATCGCAGCAACTTGTCGAGGAAGTCGAGTGCTTCTGGACTTACAAGGTGCTGGTTCTCACTGTGCACAAACCTCTCCCACCTCTTGCGCGAGTGCCTGTGAGCGACAACACAAAACTGGTCAGGCTTTGAGACTCACGTCATATGAATCCACATAACAGCATTATTGTTGTTACAAAATCAGTTGTAATACTTCACATCATGTACAGCATGTGGTTAAGCACACAACGCACGCATGCAAGTGAACGCATCAAATGTACCTAGTTTCCCAGGTGAGCACGTCCAGACAACCAAATGCAAAATTGTGGTTGTCTCGACGGGTTTTTGGCTGTGCCGGCCTGCTGTTTGAACAAAACCTAACATTTCAGCTGTTCCATCACGTCCAGTAAGTTACATAACTAGTTAAGATTGGGATTAAAATTGCTGTGGATCACATCAGTTGAGAATTGGAAAAGGAATGCACAGTTATTACAACACTACATCAAACATACTACATTCTTTCATTGTGGTCAGCTCTTAAATAGTACCATCTGTCTCTACTGAACACTGCTGAGAAGCATCCTTTCTAAATGTGGCACTATATCACTAGATCACTAAGACATTGTCACTGTTAATCTACCAACCATGCTTGACATCTATTCTATTAATGAAAGCATCACAGACACCCACCTTCCTAGGATGTCGTTAAATCTAGGGTCCAGGTCGATCTGGTACTTGTCTATGTACTCATACAGCTCCTCCGTTCCTAGCACTTTGGCAATGCGTACCAACTGAAACATTTCACAAGTCTCTCATAACTACTGTCATAGTATCACGCAATAGCGAATAACCAGTAAATCAGTCCAAACCATAGTTTATGCTTGACACCACCACACAGCCTTGGAGCCAGTGGACTAAAATGGAGACTGTGAATGACGCTGCTGTGGATGTTGATTGTAGGTTGATAAACAAGAAAAATGGGCCAAGTGGCCCTGAAGTCCTTTGGACTAATACGTCTATATGTGACCCCGGCTGACCAAATGAGTGATAAGTTGGAAAAATTGTAACATTGTTTTCTTACATCCTCGTAAAGGTTTGGTAGAGTGCTTTACACGGTTTCAAAAATTAGCGAAGTTATGGAGCATTGAACATGATAGGGGTCAAAAAGTGAAAATTAAGAAAACGGCTGTTGAAGTTTTACATTATATATGCACATGGATTGCATGGAAATATTACATGCACAACATTCAAATGTGGCACACAGTATGTAATATGTATGTTATGTTGCAATGATACACTGGAAGTACAAATGTGCTGCTACAAAGACATCAAGTTATGCCAGATTATGTCTTTATGTGTAAAACTAAGAGGACAGATTATTTGAGAGCAAAAAGTAGACTCACTATTTGACACAGTTTAAAACCTACAGGCAACTGTCCAGTTTAACAGGGGTCTAGTGGCTCAATGATGTCTGTTGACACAAGCTACTGCCAGTGACCAATTACAGATTAGTCAGTTTCCATCAAACAATAGCAGGCAGAGAATCTTAGCTCCACAGCTGGGTGTAATACACAACCAGTGATAAATATATGATACACTTGAAATACAAATGTGCTGCTACAAAAATGTATAAAATTATGCCAGATTATGTTTTTATGTATAAAATTAAGAGGACAGATTATTTGAGAGCAAAAGGTAGTCTAAAGAAAATTAAAAATGGGTCATCTGGATGGTGATAGACCGTTTGAACTTGAAGCCTTTGTCAAACTTTTGTCTCGACTTCACCAAAGGCGGTGTCCTGCTGTCAGAACTTCGAAGGTGTTACTCACCTAACTTACAGGTCTTTGTCAGTAAGAATAATGGGATGATAATTTACACCAACATTGTTTCCTGTAGAAGTCATTTTGTGGGATATATTAGCATTAGTCGTGCCAATTCAAAAATTAGAGCTATATAATAGTAGTTTGTGAAAATGTAAACAAACTCAAAGACAGTTGCTGCTTAGCGTTAGCCTGTTCTGAAATATTTTAATGACATAATGATATATTTCGCATAAATATATAGGGAGCTAATGGAGAGGCCCATCATAATCCATAGCACTACAAAATGAAGTATCTCAAAGTCACACTTCATATATTGAGTGACATATCTCATACTGTCTTTCTGGACTGTCGCAATGCCCAATAGTTTCCTATCACAACTCTTGTGTACAATACACCAAAGCCATATATTTCCAACACCACAACATATGTATTATCATTGGATAGGTAACTGAATAATCTTTCAGATGAACGCAACTTGTAGCAGCAGAAAATGAAGCATACAAAAGTTACATCGCAAACAATGACATGCATTCTCAAATTGTTTCTGCCCGACATAAATCAAACAACCCTGTAGGTAATTATTAATCAAATGTTTTTTGGTGAATCATAGTTACAGATCAGGTTATGATGGAAGTAAAATGTTTACATGTTTACTGTTCACTTATTGCACGTCTTGCATTTAGAGGAATAATTATAATAGAAAATAAAAAGTTGTGGCACATCAAATACATGCATCGATGAGAAACTGGAAATTACTTTTCTGTGGCTTAAGAATAACTAATTTCAATTAACTTTCTGCTTATATAAAACAACTGCATAAAAATATATATCCATACAAGACACAGACTCCGCATGTGACAACTGTTTTGGGAAGGGGAATAGTGTTCTGTTTCTGGTAAAAGGTGCTGTGTTTGTTAACCCAAGCCTCTGCCAGTGACCAATTACAGATTAGTCATACTTCCTACCACCAGCCACAGTGACCCAAGCCCCTGCCAGTGACCAATTACAGATTAGTCACACTTTAACCAGCCAGCCACAGTGAGGTGTGATAGATGTTGTGGGAAAAGGGATTAGATGAATAAAAGGACTGGAAGCCTGCTAGATCTGCTGATACAGTAGACCATTTAGTTAAGGGGACCTTTGAAGCCCTTAGAATGATTCAATCAAATACAGATTCCTTGTGCATAGTGGCAGTGCCCTAAGATGTCTATGCAAAATTAGAGAAAAAGTTGCTGAACGGTTTCTGAGATACGGCTGCTAACGGCGGACGCAGAGTGATGGAAATAGTCCCTTGGACCTTCGGCCAAAGGACTAAAATTGGGCCAAGAGACCCTGAAGACCTTTGGACTATATTATGAATTATTAATGAAATGTTTTTTGGGTGAATCATAGTTTCAGATCATTAAGAGTTTTGATGGAAATAAAGTGTTGACATGTTTAGTAACTCTGTAGACTATATGCATGCCAGTGAAGATACATCTGGAAATAAAGTATTCGAGTAGACCATTTCGTGAATATTGTCCCAAAACCATTACTGTCGTACCATGCCCTCCCAAAACCACTGCTGTCTTACCACCATACCCTCCCAAAACCATTACTGTCTTACCATGCCCTCCCAAAACCATGATTGTCTTCCCATGCTCTCCCAAAACCATTATTGTCTTTCCATGCCCTCCCAAAACCATTATTGTCTTACCATGCCCTCCCAAAACCATTACTGTCTTACCATGCCCTCCCAAAACCATGATTGTCTTCCCATGCTCTCCCAAAACCATTACTGTCTTTCCATGCCCTCCCAAAACCATTATTGTTTTATCATGTCCTCCCAAAACCATTACTGTTTTACCAAGCCCTCCCAAAACCACTGCTATCTTTACCAAGCCCTCCCAAAACCACTGCTGTCTTTACCAAGCCTTCCCAAAACCACTGCTGTCTTACCACCATGCCTTCCAAAAACCATGACTCTCTTACCATGCCCTCCCAAAACCATTATTTTCTTTCCATGTCCAGCTGACCATCCTAAGACAGATCTAACACGATGATACAATAGTTTCAGAACATACCTGGTCATAGTTATCATGTCCATGGAAGAAGGGCTCTTTCCTAAAGATCATACTTGCAAACATGCATCCAAGACTCCACATATCAAGGGAGTAGTCGTACATCTACAAATAATAAAATACAACTATTACACTGGCAATATGATTGTGATCGCTATACTACTAGGGTCCTTTAGAAATCATAACTTTATTAAAAATATGAATGGTGCATAATTTTGTAGCAAACACATGAAGATATATAATAACATCACATTATCTAATCGAATGAATTATAATAATCTCTTTAGCAATAAAACGATGATATGAAATGACAACTCATTTTTATAATTATTAACAAAGCTGATTTTTTCAAGGGGCCTATATAAACGGCTCTAAATTAAAGATGGTCAATACATCGTAGAATAAATATTTCAGAAATTCACCGAGTGAGCCACTAAATCACTCAGGCCATTCAATTTCTTTCGCCACCGCAGTGCTCTTTATTCTCACAGCCAGTTAATTTTCATCTGCCTTTTGCTGCGGGTACATCAAATATACACTAATAAAACAAATAACGAATATTGAAACAAGACATTCTATAAACATGACATGAAATAGCTACTTTACCTGGTAGTCCAGCAGCAGTTCTGGTCCTTTGAAGTACCTAGATGCTACGCGGACATTGTACTCCTGACCTGGGTGGTAGAATTCGGCTAGACCCCAATCGATCAGACGCAACTGAAACAATAACAGTTGCTGGACTAAAAACAAGGAGTGATGTTGTCATGTTCTAACCACAGTGCAACTTACCGTCATATTTTATTTACTGTTTTATAACAAATAATATGGGTTTACTTACTATTTTAAGAAAAGCATATCATTGCCAGTAGCACATAAATTGGCAACACGGATGGTCATTCCTGTCATTTTACTAAAGGTTTCTCAGTCGTTTTCTACGAGCGAAAATAAATGCTTGTTACTTCTCTGGCAAAATGTGCATACATGTGAGCAATCACTAATCACTACAGACACATAATTCCAACAGTTTACTAATTACAACTACCCTATGATTATTTTTTATACTGGCAACGGAACCATACAAGTGATATCTAAACAAATATTGCCAAGCCATTCCTGCATGCCAGAACTTGCTAACATGACTTTGAGCTACCCCCCCCCCAATGCAAGTCTAGAAATCGACAAGCTATTAAACTTGCTGCAAGTAATCGTACCTTCTTGTTGTCATGGTCTATCATGACATTGTGAGGCTTGACATCCCTGTGCATGATGCCCATACTGTGACAGTAGTCCAGTGCCTAGCAGAGAACACAATCAATAAGCAATTCCAACGCGCCACTAGACCAAGCCCCATTCTATAGCGGAGTTAGGACAGGATTAAAGCTGTGTGTCACCAGAAAATATAACAAACAACTCCATTTCATTGCCTCAAATTCCTAGTAGTGATGACAGAATTAGACGTGTGTCTTGCCTGAGAAATAATGTGCACTGCACAAAGTACCGGAAGTCTGCGACTTGTACAGATTAGCATTGCATGCACAACTTATCACAAATTGCAAATCAATCATACATTCTAAACAACATACTTTTTTTCAATTAACAGCTGATATAGTAACACAAATGTCCACTGGAGATTGATAAATATTGGCAGTATTTAGCATTACATTTAACACAACTTTGAATCATAAAAAAGTACGCCCCTATCACAATAATTAAACCACTCAATAAAATGTTCAGAATTGAATATATGATTTAAAAACACAATAGATGGTAATACTGCCATTGACGACACCCGAACCAGTCAAGTGAGTGGTTGTTTTTGTGTCACACAATATGCTACGGGTGAAGCAAATGTGTGGATTTGCAAGCCTACAAAACAGCATATACTTCACCAGAAGCTTTTGTGACAATTTATGTATGAATGCACAGCATATAAAATACCAATCTTACCTTTAGTAATTCAAATAAGTAGTAGCGTATGTCATAGTCTGTTAACGTCTGGTACAGTTGCTGAAAGAAAAAACAATAATGTAATATTTAAATAACAGAAATATGAGAATCTGTTTAAAAAAGCATAAAACTGTTCCGACACCTAAACCAGTGTGGTTTTAAGCCATCATAAAAGCATTACTGATTTCAGCTACAAATAATGAATAATGTCAAAGTAATAAGCAAACATAGCTTCATGCAAAAGATTTTAGTAATAATTGCACACATCAGTGATTTACACTTACCTTGAAATCTGTGTTGTTAACATGTTCAAATATCAGTGCTGGTGTCCTTGACTGAAAAAAGAAAACACAACATACAAAAATATTGTTAGGTGTCATATACAATAAATGCCAAGTCAGTAATAGTTATTTTGTAAAGCACAACATCTAATTACAATTCACAGCATTTCTACGTCATAAACCAGATTGTTGGGGACTGCGAGTCTCTGTACACCTGTTCAAATGTACCTCCGTCAGTTTCTGTCTATGAATGTTAGCATGCCCATTAGGGTGATTCATAGATTTGGAATTTTTGTGTGGCTGCATCGGCTATTATATGCTTCTTTTGAATTAATCATTTCTAATATAAGTTTTGAAGATAAGCTAAAAAAAAATTCTCTCTCAGAGTTTGCCTCAGATACTAAACAATACTCTAGACTAAAAAGAATTGATTTTTTATGTTTAGATATTTAAAAAAAATTGCTTAGAAATGTTACTTTTTTACTGGCTTATTTCAACACAATTTGACAGACACTTCTATTACTGAGATTACCCCCAAGGTTCTCCCGCCAAGTTGTCTCATGATATTGTGTTACGAAGGGCCATGTGTTGAACTTGTTGTGGTAGACAAGATTGATTGACACCTGCTGGGGTCAGTCACATGTCATTGCAAATGGCGGCTGAGGTCGGGCATTATTGGAGAATAAACAAAACTACCACCAGTATTTGGTGATTTGACAGTGTGATGCATTTAGGTAATTATAATACAACAGCATAGTGGCATGAGAATAACCAGACTATATGATCTGCATTCATGGTGAATGAATTTATGTTTGAACTGGGCTGACGCACACGTGATCGTCACTATGGAAACATCGTCAGTTTCCAAGAATGGAATGTCAGCATTGCTTATTGTCAAGTTAGCATACAATCTATAGTAAGATCGCAGCTCTTCATGAGCATCTTATCATTTATTTGATCAAGGCATGGTTTTACCTAGAAAATATTAATTGCTGCCTTTTCTGTCCATGAAATGCTGGGGTAATGCAGCTAGTTAATTAAAATAGCAGTGCTGTAAAAACTAAAATATTGTGATAGTACAGATAAAATGTAATAAATGAATGGATATGATGCTTTCAACGAAGGACAATGTTTAAATGTCTCAACTTAAATATTATACGGACTACTGCATTTAGGAGCAATACCAATTATTTATAGAATAGTTTTACTGATGAACACAAAATCACAGCATACTGGTGACCACTGGGGCAAATTCAGCCCGCGCGATCAGTGCAAAACTGCTCACGGCTGAATTTCAGCCCGATTCAGTATCTCTTTTTAAAAAAAATTCTTTTCCGTCACTAGCAACTGACAGGTGAATGCAAGGTATCATAGGAAAGCTGAATTATTCTTCTTCCTGTGGCATTTTTATCAATGAGTTTTATCACGTCATGATTCAGTAATAGCTAATCACAACCAAGCTTTAAAATGTTGTAGTAGTAGATGCCCAAATATGGCAGATTTTACTACGCTCTGCGTCAGGAATTTACATTCCCATTCATGCGGTTTAAACCGGGAAATGGAAGTACCGATGGAAAGCCCAATGATTGGTCTATCCAAATAAATTTACGTCAATGGTCAGCCAATCAGTGCGTGTCTCTCAAACGTCTTCTTGTTGACGCCGGTTTCATTCTATCATGACGAAAGTCCGTCATGTTTTTGTCTCGCTTTGATGATATAAGTTTAATTATTTCAAATGTCCGCGACAATATATCAGCAAAATACATGACAGTAGTTGTGGATCAAGTTATTATACTAGTTCAGACAGTTACACAGACTTTGGGGGCTGTTTTGAAGTGGATATTATGCAAGTTGCTAGCGAGTAACGTCGCTGGACATCGCTGTCTCGCACCCAGACTTGGACCGATTCGGCCGGTCTACTTGGTCCGCCAGCGAAGGATACGATGCATTCAGACTTCAAACACAACATGTCCTATAACCCGATGACATATATGTGTAATTAAGAACTGTAAGTATTACTTATTTTATTGATATATAAGGAAATTGATAATAGATACTTCATGTTATCGGACAGGTGCGCCACGACACGCAGCAGTAGGCCTACGAGTATGAGGTCTATTGCCTATCGGTTGTATTTGAACGTTCTACGAAAAATACAATAAAATAAAAAGTTCTGAATATATTTGAGTCTAGTTTTCATTATCACGCAGCTGAAATGTATAACTACATTTATCACACTGCATGCATGAACATGGCCTTTTTCATATCTATATTTGTCTCCGTGTTGTTGCTTGCATAAAATAGTTTTTTGCATTTATTTTTTATAAATTTTAAACAGTTCTTTTTGCCAACAAAATGATAGTTCAATCATATTTCTGCGATTAGTAGTTGTGATTTTTTAAAAGCACCCCTACAAATAGCTCCAAATAGTTTACACCGTGGAAGTTTACTATTGGTCACCTGTAGGGTTAATACAATGTCGACATACCACTGGATCCTTGACAATTGCCACCAATGCAATCACATTAGTCCCATTTCTTAGATTCTCCAAGATCTTGATCTCTCGTTTGATTTTCTTCTTCTTCACTGGCTGCAAGCATGGTGTTCGGTTTGTTTACATACAAGTGTAAAACATGCACATCACAGAACACACAGCAAGAATTGATTTTGAAAATAGTCTTTGGAAGTAGACACTATGCCAGCAGTTTCCATAAATGCCTCTTAAATAAAGTATGCCTATTGGAAAAATAATTTGAAAAACAGAATGTGATTTGACCCTTTGTGCACACATTTGTACATGGTGTCTTATGACCCAGTTATGTGTGGAGTGTATTACACATTTCACATTTGAAGAAAATATGCCTGTGAGGTTAACATAAATGTAAGTCCAATTTATTAACATCACAGTTCTATGCTGTATTGAAAACTATACACAACCCAGACAATACAATAAAATGTTTGTGGTAATCAGGGTTCAATCCAGGCTGCACCTTTGCACCATTGATGCAATATTTTAACAAATGACCCACACAAATTTATCCAATATTTTGTAGGTATCTGGAATTTGTGTGCAAGATAGCCAAGACAAAATAGCAAGTAATTATTATGTCATCATTCTGGCCGATGGTGTACCGCACCGTGCTACCTACTGATAATTCCACACAAGTCCGCTAGGCGTACAATTATCCGCTAGAGCACGCACGCTGTGTTTACGAGGCGTAAAATATCCGCTTATCCAAGATTGAACCCTGGGTAATGTGTTAATTGTTCTTAGCAGCAAAATTGCTGCATTCATGGAAACATCAAAATTATTAAGAAATGCTCCACAAAATATTTACTATTAGCTTAGGTGTTACAACTTCTAATGACAATGCTGATAACAGTTAAGCCTGACCATTCACACGAGCCAGCAGCAGTGCATTTTGTTTCTAACGACTTCAACTACATGAAATATCAGCCACAACTGACTAAAACACAAATCATGATTGTACAACAGCAACGAGATGATTGGATAAAGGGATCAGCTTAACAAGAACAGTGTTTCTACAATACGATCTGGTAGTACCGATAATGATGTAAACACCTCCAACAATGTTACACACATGTACCTTGTTGTGGATCTGAATAGAAAAGTGTAACTACACTTACCTTCAAAATCTTTATGACACATTTCTCATTGTTTGTGATATTGATGGCCTCAAATACTTCACTGTATTTCCCTCTGCCCAATTTCCGTACTATCTGGTAGTCATCTTGTTGCCTACAACATGAATACACAATTGTTTGTAGATTGTTTCATCAAAATAGTATTTATATAAAACAATGACCCTGCCTTCATATACGAGGTGTAAGTTGTTGGTGCGACCATTTATTTTAAAAAATTATTTTTGCCACATTTCCATGTTCCCTTCTTACCCAAAACTTGTCAAAGGGATATATACTCTTCTGTCACAAATTCTCTGTTAATGCCCATAGTGTGCATTAATTTACTGGATGAAACATGACAATATTTATGTAACAGTAATGGTGTATGTCATATTACATTGCCCGAGTTACAGAGTGCACATGATAAAAAGTATTTAATGATTCAAATATTGCAGCAAATTTAACCAGCATACATTTTTTGCCTGTTCCATATGAGGCAACCGCCAGTTAAGGCTGGTGCAATTCGTGTCATTTACTTATTTAGACCACAAGTTTCATCCTAAGGATAATCATGTGCTCGTTGTGTACCTCTTGCAATGTAGAATGACAATTTGGTGATAGATAAAACAAGGTAACATTGACATAGAAAAGCCACAGTAATAATAAGGACCTGATAAGTAGATTACCAAAAAATTCTAGCAATGACAATAAAAAACTGTGTAACATTTGGCTTAATTTTAGACCTTTGTCAGGTTTGCTTTGTTATTTTATTTTAATGTGTATTCAATTAAGTATTTTACTTTTATTTTAAGTAAACTGTATTATAGTTTTATACAATTCCATTTGTCTTGTAAAAACAATAATCCTTACCCCCACTCAACAACATGTGATTCATAATCCCAGTATTCTCTCGGTCTGTGATTATTCACGTCCACATACACTCTCGCTCGACTTGGAGCAGGCATTCTTCTTGAAACGCGCCGGTTGGCAATAACTTTGTTTACTAAAGGCCGGTATATACTTAAAAGGTTCTTTACCCTAAAAATCTTGGTTAGTGTTTTACTGGTAGCCGCCCAGTCCAGTTACATACCGAACATTACCAGTTAAATACAGCATACGCAGAACTACTGGCCTAGCGTATGATGAACTTCCGAGACGGGCCCCCAATACCGGTGAGAATTGGCCAGCATCTTTTAATAGCGAGAAAAATTGCGTATTTAGCTTAATGTAACCATCCAAATCACGCATTTACCAAACGATGGAAGAACCAAACTCATAACACTGACAAATTCATACGTGAACAAAGACCCCCTAATTCAACAAAGTTGTTTGGCCTTCATGTTCACGACGATTCCTACATAAAATCCAGCAAAATGGCGACGTTGTCCCGCCGGGTAAAATCGAGGCTGCGCACAATTCATCGATTCGCCAGCAATACCACTGATCCCTCTAGCAAATATTGTAGTCATGTCGCATACGCTCCAAAACTTTACTATATAAATATAGAAAGCCAGACATTGTACAAATTAAATTAAGCTTTTCAAGTTTAACATTTTAACATAAACAACACTACAAGATAATTTATTAATATATAAAACATATGAACACATTTATATTTAGAATATTTATTGCTTAATGTTAGAAGGGTCTTTACTATCGCTAGGCAACAAACAACAAGTTAAGATGGCGGAATCTGTTGCGAGTTCAGTTACAGAAAATCCTGACGATCCTTTGATTGATCTTAGCGATGAACAGCTTAGTAACCTGCTCGAAGATACACTGTAAGTGCGCACATTACACAAGACACTATTACGTTTACATAAACTGTAAGATTGATATGTTTATGTATCTGCTCTGACCAGTGGCAGTACGGCGACTCCGGTAGGCGTGACAGCTTGCAGCCTTGCTTGTTCAACGGTTGGCTTTCGTTTTGGCATTCTTGCCTTAGGCTGAGCCCAGGACTGCCGCTGTATCAATGACTCTTGCATATTATGCACATTCCCTTACCTGCTCTGTGATACTGACATTATATATCGGTGACTATGCATGCAGTGTAGACTGTGTCTGTAGACAGTGTAGTAAACTTATTTATTTCCAGAATGTGTCCATGACATGAGTCATGACCATGTTTTATAGCCAGTAAGGTATAAATGTACACGCA
Source organism: Escarpia spicata (assembly GCA_963995525.1). NCBI lineage: Eukaryota > Metazoa > Annelida > Polychaeta > Sabellida > Siboglinidae > Escarpia > Escarpia spicata. The sequence goes on from OZ023214.1 coordinate 48,123,381, forward strand.
GGAACATGTAGATAACTTACTCCATATTATACATAAGTACTTAGTGTTCATATTCTGTTGAGCGGACTTGCTGCTCTTTTACAGCTGTAATATTAAGTTGATTATCTTGTTTCTGGTTGTGTCATGACCTAGTTTCTTGTTTATGTAGATCTGGGGCATACACAGCTGAGTAGTTGGAGTGCTAGACTCAATAATGAGAACTGGAGTTCTAATGCTGTAGCACCTCAAGTAGAACATGAAGCTCATAACCAAGAGGACCAGCATTTGAATCGTATTAATTGCGATAATTTTGAAGCTTCAGTAATTTAAGTCTCTCCACATTGCCTCAGTTCATTCAGCTGACAGTGATGAATATGTGCAAATTGTTACCAATTTGCAAGTCTTTAAACCCTCTATGCCACCAAAATAGTATAAAGAAAACGTAGGTATACCAGACAAAAAATTTATATATTTATAACGACTTATCTAAGGCATTTAAATATTTATTATCAAAACATTTATTTGATCTTCTTTAGGCATGGCAATGAGGTACTGGCGGGTGAGACGCAGATGTTTGAGAAGTTTCTCAAACGGGTAGAACCCAAAGACACTGGCGTTGGCATGATAGTCGGTAGCTTGCAGCCCAATATTCTCTCAGCCAGCACCACACCTTCTCATTCGACCCATGACCTCAGTGGGTCGCGTATGCCTCGCAAGCGGTCAAAGTCACGCAGCAGCACAACCGAGAGGACGCTCAAGTTGAACGCAGAACAGAAATGTGACATCGCACAGCGGGAGATAGAAGAACTTAGGGAAGAAATCGATAGGCTGGAAGATGAGTCAGAGAAAGTGCTGGATCATTTCAAGGTAGATGTTAGATTGCTCTGATTTGGACAGTTTTATAGTGGGTGGTTCATTAATTAATCAAAATATAGTGAAACCAATTTAACTTTATAATAAATAACATATACATTTAAACTGTTGAAACCATAAAACTTATAATGCTTATCAAAATAACTACCATGTATGGTAATGGTAATAATTAATTTAAGATGTTTTTAGGTATACGATAGAAACATTACATTCGTTATTAAATAATACAAAACAACTGAACACATAAATCTAGTAACAGTTTGTTTTAAGCATTAGTAAATAATCGTTTTCTTGTTGCTTTTCATACTTAGGCAGTTATGGAAGAAGCTGACACCAGACTGACAGAAATTAAGAAAGATAAATATGAGTTTGATCGAGACATTACGAAGGGAGCTTTGAACCAACAGGCGAGCAAGTACATAGCCGAGAAAGTCATCCGATACCTGGAAGACAAGTTGCGATCAAGGGTATGTAAACTTTATAATAATACGATTTTGGAATGTTGTAGCCAATGTTGTTTTAAGTGTCTGCATCACGTCTACAGCTGGCAAGTAAGGCTGCATGCTGCTCCTCTGTCTGTTTATGTCTCTTCCCACCCTTCTGTCAACCTCTTGCTTTTTCTCCATTGTTAAATCTCTTTCTCTGCCCATTTTCTTCTCTCTTCACCCCTCCTTACCCCCTCCTTTCCCACTGCTCTGTCTCTCAGTGTCTCTCTCTCTGTCTCTCTGTCTCTCTGTCTCTCTCTGTCTCTGTCTCTCTCTCTCTCTCTCTGTCTCTGTCTCTGTCTCTGTCTCTGTCTCTGTCTCTGTCTCTGTCTCTGTCTCTGTCTCTCTCTCTCTCTCTCTCTCTCTCTCTCTCTCTCTCTCTCTCTCTCTCTCTCTCTCTCTCTCTCTCTCTCTCTCTCTCTATCTATTTTTCTCTCTCCACCTCTCCTTCAGTCTCTTGCAGAATATCAGAACAGACTCAATAATGTAATAGTTAGTGATGACACAAATTCAATACAAAAAAGTTGCAATCGATTCAACATTTTAACATGTATTTGTAATGTTTGCCGAGTGTCTTGTGCGGTGTTTCAAGTCTTTGTTTTCTTTAGGACACCACGATTGAAAAGTATTTAATTTGTTTAGATACGATGTGTGCGCAGGCCTCAGGTCTAGTTGAATCCATTTTACAGCTCCGACATTTGGCGATATTATCTACGATTTTCAAATGTTTCATTCATAAATGAATGAGGCACTAGTATAACTATATCGGAATATAATCCCATGGTAGTAGTTGTGATCTGAACAATTTGGCGAACTAGTAAACAACAGGTATAAAGCATGCAAAACCTAAACCACCCCCAAATCAACTCATATAAATCGGTGCATTCTCCCAGAGACATAAGGTGAAACATATATTATTATCATTACTAGTTCTATTAATAGACTATCAGAAATCAACCTGAAATAAACAGTAACCAATAAGAGAGTGCAAAGACTGCACACAGGGAAATATCTGCCAAATATCGTGTTAGCTCGGTTTCAGTTTGACGCATGAACCAGTGTGAACTAGTATGAACCAGTGTGAACTGGCTCAACATATGGTCGATTCCCACGAAACATTGACAAATGGTGTTCCTAGGGGGCAAAAATAAACGTGTATAAAGTCGTGTTTTTTGTCATACGAAAAGATCATATTGAGGTAATCGGAGAATAAGATTGGGCAAGTTAAATCCTCAAATTGAGCATTTGACAGCTAATAGAAATAGCAAGTGTTTAAGTTCTGAAACCATACGTCTGCACTCAAGTCCCTCTACTTGGAAACTGTTATAACTATTTCATCTCACATTTACCTGTGAAATTTCATTTTCAATGTATGTAAAACACATGTGTGGTTGAAATTCAGTAAGAAATATGTTTCAGATTTCTTTTTTAATTTTTAAGGGGGAGCTTTGAAGTATTTTGCGCTCTCTCAGACTTGATGTTTTATAAAAGTGACTTTCTGTTACAAATTACCACTACAAGGCAAATGCATGTTTTATCTTTAAAATACATTCATGGCAAGGTATACACATTGAGCTTTTCAACAGGGTATACCTTATTGACACTGATTTATAACTATTAATTTGTAGACAGTTTAGAATTGGCAGATGTATGGTTTCATATAATATACATTTCAGTACAATGGAGTAAATTACTGGCGAGACCACTGGACATGCAACTCTAACTTGTTTTAAGAACGTTTTGGTATATATCCAACCAACAGTCTAAACTGATTATGTTAGTGATATGTAGGTGATTCTGTCGTATTCTTATTATTCTAATTAAGAAAACGCTGGAGACCTACAGTTTCATGTACGTCCTCTTATAGCGTGTATTGTGTATTAACTGTCAAAAGGTCATGATGTAGGTATTTAAATTGGTTGTACAAAGGTTACAGATACCAAGCGCTGATGTTACTTCATATGCTTTGCAAAAAATATTGAGGTATGGGCTAAGAAACTGTTGGAGACGTACGGTTTCAGTAGAATAAAGTATTTTTTTATTATTTGACCACTTGTTACTTAAACTTTGTATACGTACATACTCGAGTGTAAAACTATTCCTGTGAGTATGCCATATATGTTTCTCAATAATTCTTATCATTTTTATTAATTTACTGAACAATAGAAACATGAATGCAATGTTTTCATAATGTTATTTATTTAAAGTCTAACCGACCACTTTTGTAATTTGTCAAAAGGTAATTTTAAGAACAATTAATGAAACTTGAACTGAATTTTCCAAAAGCACCACCGCTCTCTCATCCTTCTCTTGAACCACCTCTCTGTCGTCCCTCTCCTCCACCACCTGTCTCTCTACCCTTTCCACCACCACCTATATGTCATCCATCTCCTCCTCCCCCTCTCCAGCGCCAGTTGCGTGCTCTCCCAACCAGAACATGTTGGATGGAACACACCGCCTTTTGTGTAGCAGCAATCCTTGAAGCAGGAAGTACTGCAGATGTTCACGACTGGGCCCTGTACCACGACAGCATGGGCAGACATTATGCCATGGACTTCTGGAACATTCCATGTTTTGATCTCATCCTTGCAATCCTGGATGACTTTGAGGGTTATCTCCAGGAGGGTCATGGTCGTGTCACTAGCACGAATTTGTGTGGCAGAACTCATGTACGTCCTCTTATAGCGTGCATTGTGTATTAACTGTCAAAAAGTCATGCTTGAAGTGTACCACTATTGGGTGTATGGTCACCTGGGACTTGTCCTAGTACACTGCCGTTATTTCATCCTGGTATCTGCCCACCCAATTTTCAGCATAGTCCATCTGGACCGTTGCCTCCGTCTTTTCCGCCATGGACTGCTTCAAGATGCGGATCTGGTGATATTGGATGGTCACCCGGTGACAGTGCTCACGGAACTCGGCCATGCAGGATATGAGTTGGTCTGTGAAGTCTCTTGTACTTTGTACAACTAGGGCCAGTTTCACCTTCTTGAAGACTCTGCCCTTGTGTTCAACATCTTGAGCTTGCCATGTTCAGTACCGAACTTCTGTTTTTGCTTGGCATTATCTGGTTTCCAAAAATATCGATAGATGGGGTGACTGGGCCGATGAACCAACTGGCAGTTAGAGCCGATGTACGGTTTCGGGAGACGTACGGTTGCAAAGACCCATAAAAGTAAAATAAATCGAAGGGAAATGTATCTACAAATTACAATTTTGTCATATATAGTTACATTGTTATGTTATTTATGTCCAATTAATATTTCTTACTAATCTACAAATCTCTGCTTCAAACTTGCGACGTATGGTTTCATGAAAAACTTCCCCAAATCGGTTTCGTCGCTCAATGCAATTTATTAGCCAACACTTTTGGTTTAAAACAGCACAGGACCTATGTATCCAGCTGTGGCATCATGTTGAGTGTAAAATCGGTGTTATTTAATTAACTGTTGTACTGCATTTTCCTATATGAATGACTGCAGACGGATGGTTTCAGAAAATTTCTCAACATGAACATAATCAGGAGAAATTTAGACCTAAAGTTTTTATTTTTTTTATCAGTGATGCCTGAGACATCGACCTTCATAGCCAAATATTAACTGTATATCTTGCATATGTTGTTCGAATAATACAATGCATTTTAAAGTACTGATGGCATATATTTCTCAAAAATAGAGCAGAAATCACCCATTTTTGGGGGACAGTTCTCAGAGATTCCATAGTACATATACAAAAGTAGGGTTCCCCAGGAAGCCCCAACAAAGACGCGTGTGTACAGCATTATTCCAGCCTTCCAACTGGTATATTAAATGAGTTATAGCCCTGGAACATGTTTGTTAACGTTTCGTGGGAATCAACCGTATACACATGTAAATATATACTTTTGTATAACCATCACCATGCAAAGCAGAATCATGACAGGCTGCATGCATATTAATTCAAGATGTACTTTTAAATATACAATGTTCATGCTTGCAAATCACCTTTAGACTTTTTAACGATTCCGAATCTGAGAGCATTCAACTTGACCGCTTTCAAAACAACTACAGTGAAAACTACCATGTCATCCCCAAACCCAGACAACCTACAAACTCTGCCACAACCCACTACATTTACAGTCCTATCTGGAAAACCATTGCACACCTAAAATGTCTTAAATCCAGCAGCTCCACCGGATTACTAGTCATTCCACCGCCACACAGACCCAGTACTCAGTTTCATTTTGACTCATGAACCAGTACAGACAGGACGACAACTAAACTCACTCTTCTGCTATGCATCACACTGTCAGGGGATGTCCAAGTAAACCCAGGCCCCACTAAATGTTACACATGTAAAAAAATAAGTAAAATCCAATGGACCCAGCCTAACGTCTAGTGACTGCAACATGACAGTGCACATCAAATGTGCTGGAATATCCACACATGACTACAATAACATCTACAGAAACCTACGCACACCATGCAGTGTTTCCGCCAGCACATACTCAAAAATAATTCTAGGGTACAGATACGTACCCAAAATAAATCCAGATTAAAAAATTTGGTTTAATATTCTGTGCAATGGAACTCATAGTTGATGACGTTTTTAAAGGTGAAGAATGAGCCCGTGCCAACACGTTTATGCTAGGTATTCTGTGATTGGCTAAACGTGGTATTCACTGTGGGATTGAAGCTTTCACCTCAGGATAGAACATGGCGTACCGGTATATTGGTAGGCTTAGTGTAAAGAATACGGCGTGCTGTCATGGCTGTACATTTTTCGCGATGTTTTCGAGTATTCATTCTTTCTTGGTGAAGAAAAATAACCCAACAAGATACCATACTACAGTTTACAATTTTCCTGCTGACTGTTACATTTATTATTCATTCTCCCACGAAACATGGAAATGATCACTATGAGCCGGGCGGGATTTCCGACTCCAAATGCCGGGAAAATCACTTCTCCGACCATCTAGAAATCCAATTTGTTCTGGGGAGGGCCACATGAATCAATTCTGGCAATATCCTTGACCTATACTCACCTCAAATCCATCCATACTCGTCAACACTCACACCACTCCCGGCATGAGTGATCATGAAGCCATATACTTCAGTGTCAACCTAGACCGAGTTCACAACAGGAAACCACCACACAAAGTATTTCAATACAAAGCCACAGACTGGGGCAAACTTAAAGACGGCATAACCCAATTAACAACAGAATCCTTTTACACGGACCCCAATTCATGAGACATTAACACAAACTGGATCTTTTTTCTGACACAACATGCCACACCGATCAACAGTACCATCCCCTAGTTGCAACACCAAAACAAAAACCCACCTCCCCTGGATAACACGGAAAATAATAAGAATGCAAAAAAAATGCAAAAAAAATTCAACAAAAGCCACAAAAAAGCAAAACAACCTGGACTTAATAATGACTGGGAAAAGTTTAAAGAACTTAGAAGGCAAGCCACAAAGGATGCAGCCAAATCTTAAAAAGAGGATGTAAACAACAACATTGGAGACAGCTTAAAAACAAACCCTAAACAATTCTGGTCATTCATCAAAGCAAACAAACGAGAAAACATTGGCATTCCCACACTGCGTGTAAATGAACAACCAATCATCAATGATCATCACACAGCAAATGCACTGAACAACCAATTTAGTTCTGTGTTCACCCAAGAAATTTATCCCCCAACAAACACCTTCTTCTTACCCTAATATGCCAATCTTGAAATCGGGATAGCTGCAGTAATCAAGCAACTGAAAAATCTAAACCCAAACAAAGCTACTGGCCCAGATGAACTCCCAGCCAAAGTTCTTAAAGAAACTGCAGAGGAAATAGCTCCCATTATCACACACATCTTCCAACAGTCATACAACACATGCAAAGTTTTGCAAACTCCCCGATGACTGGTTTCAAGCATTAGTAACTCCAATACACAAAAAAGCCACAAATCTGACTCTACAAACCAATTTCACTAACATGCATCCTCTGTAAAGTCATGGAACATATCATTCTAAGTAATATGTGGAAACATCTGAACAAACACAACATCATCCTCCACTTTTACACATATTCCAGTCAGGACTGTCTTGTGAATCTCAACTCATCGAGACAGTCTATGACTGGATGACTGCTATGGACAACAAGACACAAATAGATGCAATCCTGCTTGATTTTGACAAAGTCCCCCACAAACGCCTTCTATCCAAACTAGCCTCCTACGGAATAACTGGAAACACACAAAACTGGATCAAATCATTTCTGTCAAACCGTAAACAGAGTCTCGTTAAATGGAGTTCTGTCGGACACAACAGATGTTCCCAGGGCTCAGTCCTAGGACCAGTCCTCTTCCTATTCTACATAAATGTCATAAATAAAATTATCCAATCTCCCATATGCCTCTTTGCAGATGACAGCATTGTATATTGTAAAATCACCTCCGAAACCGACCATGCCATTCTTCAAACTGACCTGATCCAACAAACATGGTCTGACAAATGGCAAATGCAATTTAACATTTCTAAATGTGTCCACCTCCCAGTAACAAACAAAACTAAACCCAGACTACACTCATGTATTCAATCTTCGGCATGCCACTCACTACAGTATCCAGCCATCCGTATCTCGGAGTAAAATTACATTCAAAATTAACCTGGGCAAGTCACATCACTGACATAGTTTCCAAATCCTCAAAAGTTCTAGGCATGATTAAAAGAACACTTAGCCCATGCAAACCTGAAGTCAAAGAAATAGCTTATAACATGCTAATTCGGGTCAAAACTCGAGTATGCATCTCCCATATGGAACCCATACACAGCCACCCAAATTAAACACCTTGAAAACATACAACACTGTGCTGCCAGATTTGTTAAAAATGATCATAATAGACGTCAAGCCACCTCAGCAGACCCAGTAACCACCCTTGGGTGGCCAATTCTTGAACGATGACGTATTATCAAACAAGCCATGACATTTTATAAAATTTTAAATAACATTATCAAGATCAACCCCCTGCCAGGCATTCTAACAGTCAAGAAACTGTGACTACTGTGTAGCCTCTAAGTGCTGCATTAATGCAGCTGTTTTCTCCTTCTACCCAGAACAATCCTTATATGGAAAATGATCCCAACACAAATCACTTAAATATAAGCCCTATTGCTTTTCAAACAGCCATCATGAATCTTCAATTCAGCACACCCAATCATTTTACCTGCCTTTAAATCATTTATTAATTTAAGCAACCCACAGTGCATGTGCACAAACACCACAAACTCCTGCGTTAGCCCAAGCTTGGGCTGTTTGGAGTATCTGACTTAGGACCTAAGGACACCCCCACTGACAAATATTTGGTTTGTTTAGAACACTCTCATTGATGGGTATTTTGTTTTAGGACACCCTCATTGAGATGTATGTTGTTTGTTTAGGACACCCTCATTGAGATGTATGTTGTTTGTTTAGGACACCCTCATTGAGTTGTATGTTGTTTGTTTAGGACACCCTCATTGAGATGTATGTTGTTTGTTTAGGACACCCTCATTGAGATGTATGTTGTTTGTTTAGGACACCCTCATTGAGATGTATGTTGTTTGTTTAGGACACCCTCATTGAGATGTATGTTGTTTGTTTAGGACACCCTCATTGAGATGTATGTTGTTTGTTTAGGACACCCTCATTGAGATGTATGTTGATTGTTTAGGACACCCTCATTGAGATGTATGTTGTTTGTTTAGGACACCCTCATTGAGAAGCTGAGACTAAAGAATGCAACACTCAAAGTTCAGAAGAAGAAACTCATTATGCAACTGAAGCAGGTAAGAGAATTTGGTCAAGTTATTAAACCAAAGATAATATTCCTGTTGCTACACGTCTCTCTCAAGCTGTGTTTAGAAACTATTTTAGTACAAAGACTACATTTTGCACCAGTTCAGAACAAGCTTGAGACACACATGGATATTCTTTTGTTCACATACTTATGCACATGTTTGTGCATCGTACACACATGCACGCATACATGCATACACATGCACGCACACACGCATGCACACACACACACACGTGCACTGTACTTATACACAGATACACATGTGTGCACTGTACACACGCAGACACACATGCACACTAAACGAATCTGTAATATGTGTATTTGCCATGACCATCATCACATCGCAAACGCTTTGTAAATTTTGAATTGCCCGTATAAATAATTACCATGAAATCACAAACATTCACTAACTCATGTATGATGTACTTGTTGTAGACTGTCATGGAATTTCCTAATAAAATTCTGTCAAGCTACACTCCAAATAGTTGGTAGCTGTGTTGATTTCTGTTGATCTTCCTGTGTGTACGACTTTGTAAAATATTATGTTTCTAGTTCACTTATTTGATATTTTCCACAGGCATGTACAACACCAGTGTGTATGAAGGATGGTTGCGTGACGTGTGATGTTTGTGGTTTCAGAAAGAGGAGATGGGAGAGGTGTTGCATGAGGTCGACTTCAACCAGCTGAAGATAGAGAACCAGCAGTACATAGAGAAGATAGATGAGAGGAACCAGGACCTGCTTCGTCTCAAGCTCATGGCTGGAAACACGTTGCAGATCCTTAACTCTTACAAGGTGAATGTAACAGCAGTGTCACTGCTAGTTCTCAGGGGACCTTCTCTAAAATAATGACCTCATAAAGAAACTCCACCCTTAAATATAATCCATTATTTAATTTAAGGAGTGTTTTCAAACTTCCAAAAGCTGCCGCCATATCACAGAGGACACTATTTTTCTGACACGCCATCGAAAGTGTCCCGGTAGTGCATCCTGGTGTTGATTATTTTCAGTATACAAGATCTCCGTCAAGGGACAAGACTGATTTTAAAGAGCAACATTTGGCTTATGAACTCATAGGGATGTTAGTAAATTGGTCCTCAGGATCAGCTACTGGGTCAAACAATTAAAACTGCAACTCATTCTCATACCTGTAGTGTGTGAATAATTCTAAATTTTATGTGAAGTTGGTTTAATAAGTGTGTATTTTTCTTAAAATTGTTGAAAGAATTTTCTTAAATTCATTAGATAGGTTATTTTGTGAAAGTGTGAATAGCCATATTGTCTACAGACTCAGCTAACTTTTACCATTTCTCACAGACATTCGACTTAGCCAAATTGGAATAATCTATTAGTTTGTCCGATTATTTAATAAAAACTAAACATATTTTCCAAAATGAACTAGCATGTTCTAGGGACTATTAGATAGGTTGGATTTTTTGCAAACTAATTCTAAAAGGAGAAAAGCAGTAAAAAATGAATTGTGGAAGCGGTTTCAAAACCTATGTAACGAAACAAGAAAAATGTCACACGTTATACTATATTGCATGTTTTATCTTCTAAATTACGAGTTAATTTCCATGTGAGAATACATTGGTTGATACATATTGGTTTTCTGGCATATTTTCTACATGCTTTTAATTGCAACACTGATAAATCAAGGAATAATCTATTAAATGTGAATACAAATATATTTAAATAACAGATATAATAGATATGTATGAATGTGATGTGCATTCATTCACATCACTTCTAATTTACTGTAAAAATATAGAAACTGGAAATGTGTTTTTAGAAAAAGCTGATGACATTGACAATGGAGTCTGAACGACTAAATACTGAGATAGCTTCGAGGCATGAACTACTGGCCAGGATCGACACTGAAACAAAGATTGTAGAACGGGTAAGACATTTTAATAGCATTGCAGCCAATCTTGTATGAAATCATGTAATGATGCTATACAACACAGGATAACTTTCATGTCATGGACTGATCTGATGACAACATGTTGCAGTGTCAGCAAGTATGTTGTTGCTGGATTCAGTTATGTTCATAATTGGAAGTTTGAAGTTACCTTTCCGAATCCTTGATTTCTCTTACAGAGCTTTCGGTGTCCTCGCGACACCCTCATCTGCATTGGACTGCTAACTCTCGGTTGTCATGTGACTTCGTTGGTGGTCGTCACATGACACCAGTTCCGAGAAGATCGCTTCAGTCCAATCACCACCTCGAACACATGTGATCAGTGGTCAGAACACTGATGAACAGAGCAGATCAACTCATAACCACAGACGAAGATAAAGCCACAGAAAGAGCTCATGTCAGAGCAGCACTCAAAGCTAACAACTACAGAGTTGATGTTCAACATCACTAATAAAACGAGAAAGACACCAAGTGCAGAAAAACAGACCAGCCACACACCAAACATCCCTTTACCATATGTGTGCAACCCATCAGAGAAACAGACCAACATTATCTGGGAACATGGAGTGAGGACGAACCACAAACCATACAATATGATAAGATCAATAGTGGTGAACCCCAAGGACAAAACACTCAAGAACAACATGTGTGGAGTGATACATGAAATAACATGTCCGGACTGCCAGGTGAAACCAGCAGAGCTCTGGGAGCCTGACTTAAAGAACACAGTAACACGAGAGCCCCACTGACAGCAGTAGGTGAACATAGAGTGAATGAGGGCCACAACATCACGATCAAAAACGCAACAGTGCTCGCCAGGGAAAACAACTTCTGGCGAAGGAATAGAGATCAGAGAGAGGCGACCAGCGATCAACAGAGACACCGGGTACAACCTTCCCGCCATCTTCTTGGAACTGCTGTCATGTGACGCCACCAACAAAGTCACATGACGACCGAGAGTTAGCAGTCCAATGCTGATGAGGGTGTCGTGAGGACACCGAAAGCTCCGTAAGAAAAATCAAGGATTCGGAAAGGTAACTTCAAACTTCCAATGTTGTAGTTTGTTAACTTTTATTTATTGGTAGGTGGCTAATCAAGGAACACACAGATGTATTCATCAGATCTCACTTTATCATATTATGTCAATATGTTATAGTGTTTTTATCTCAACAACATTATATTACCCAGGTAATTGCCAACAAATCCACACCTAGTAAATTATATCTGCTATTGCCCTATGCTTAAAACAAAATTTGCTTTGTCACATATATTATAATGGTAAAAAAAACATATGTAACAGCTAAAATTCTTAGAAAAATACCAGTGAAATTGAATTCATAAAAGATTGTAGCTACTAAAATGTACATTTTAAATTATTGGTAAAATTGAGTAAAAACTGTAAGCATGTTTGTGTAATTACCCCGGTACATTGTTGTTATCAGGTGTTTGATATGCTATAAAATGTTCGCAGCAACGGGGAAAGGCCGAACGCATAAACCGTCGACTGCGACAACAGATAGGTGCATTCCATGTGCCTGATGTAATGGAATATGTCACAGAGAAGGCGGAGTTGTACGAACTCAAGAAAAATGTCCGCAGCTGGGAAAGGAAGGTGGAAATTGTCGAGGTATGAATGAGAGAACAAGTTAATATGAATGCTGTGTGAAAAATATCAGTGATTGATTTGGTTGTCTCGGGTAATCAATGTCACAGTTTCACGCATAATTATTTTCAAGTAAGTCTGATACAATAATTGTGATTTTTGTAAAAAGCAGTTGTAATTATAATATTACATTGTAAAATACCATAATGAGTCTCACTGCATGATCAAAATCGAGTTTAATGGTTAAAGTTTTCCAGTAGGGAAATGGCTAACAAGGCAGTGATCGTGAATACTTTATACCATCATAACTGTAATCAATTAAATTGTTTTTAAGAAAGTAGCTACTAAAATGTACTATGACTATATTATACTCAAACTAACCCTTATTTGCCCGTAGGACCACATATCTAAACAATGTGACACATCAATTGTTTTCTCACTAATAAAAAAAGCATGCATATATATATACTAAAAGAAGATTATATTTTAAATATTGTTGGGAATTTCTATTAACTAACATACTCATGTTACACTGTTTTAGATGGCGCTGAAAACGAACAGGAAGGCGTGGCAGAAGATAAAGACGGTGTCACAGCCATTAAATCCTTGGGCAATAGCTGCAAGTTGAGAGTATTACAAAGGGTGACCATCACGGATATATTTTACACTCACATATACAATGGCATGGTATACTAACCAGTGAATGTATGCTGTAGTAAAACTTGTACTGTGTAACTTTTTGTGTGACAATAGCTGTATACGTTGTGCAAGGGTAAATGAATCTGTGCAGTCTAAACAAACCTTATTTTAAAGTAAAATATTCAGTTGTTATTTGTGTTCAGTTCAGTTTGTTTCGTTTAATCTTTGTACGATAGTTATCTGCACTGATAAAAAATGTAAAATAAGCAATCAATGCACGTCTGTCGTCTGCACCCATTATCGGTTGTATTAACACAAACCAGCCATAAAATTATATCCTTTCGGCACAAATTATTCTGGAAGCAGTTTGTATGGACAACACGTGCGGCTGATCTGTTAAAACAACAGACGAGTACTGAGAAGTGTGAATAATTCAGTGTTATTAATCTGGTAAACTTAACTTTGTGTTTGTTAATTTCATTTGCAGTTAACTTTTATTAGTTTTTAATATTGTAAGTATGCTTTGAAAACGTCAAAATGAATTGTCGTGTTGACTGTTATTTGTATATTCATGAACATCGTATCGATTGTGATGAGGTACATTACATGACTTGGCAACAAAGTCAAATAATTGTTTTTTAATAGATGTGTAAATGTAACATAATTCACGGATTCAGTGGATTTGGCCTCTGATCAAATAAAAAGTAAGTTGTCAGGTATCCGTTTTCTTGAGGCTAAGCTAACTTGGGTGAAGTCAATAATTCATATTTGAACACTACAAATTTGCAAGCACAAGATGCACATGAAAACTATCTCTGTATATATTTAACTTGTGCATGTATATATTAGCTTTAGTTGTTTTGGTAATAAAATATTTAAAAAACCCAAAGCAACGTCTTAAATTTATTTAGCTAAGTAAGTCATTTGTGTGTTGAAATAGGTTTTCCGAGCTATAGAATGGTTCCTAGTTTAATTATGTATTTTGAGAACATCCATTAATTGGGGTGACATCACTATCATTTTCACCTACTGCCTGTGGTTCAACAAATATACCTTTGTATTTAAACTCGCACAAGTAAACACAGCTTTATTATTATGTGCACTTTCGCGTGGCAGACGTGATGTAGTTCGCGTCTGTTTCGCTTGTGCCATTCCGCACAAAATGTACCATCACAGAAGTGGAATAAATAGATATATAAATAAATAAAAATATTTAAATGAATAGATACATGTATAATTAAAGTGTCCATATGATAACAAATATATATAAAATAATCGTTAAAATTTAGTAGAAATTGCACTAAAAAGTAATACAAATGTAAATAAATAATTTAAAAAGGTCGATTTCATGGATTCATGCTTTCTTATTTTGAAATGGTTAGCCCCAATTGTCGCCACTGTTCACGGTCGAGTGCGCGCAGAGCGTCGACATTGGCACGGCAACGTAGCGTACGGCCTATGCGTCGCATGTCCCTGCTCAACGCTGTCGGCAGTGTCATTCGCGGTCGACCCATGTATGTTGTGACACCTGTGTCCACGGCGAAATAGTTGTCGATCGCTCGCCGAGCTTTATCATCATATAAATTACATTTTGCTGATATATTAGAGGCGCAGTCTGACATGTTCAAAATGTCAGGTACCAGAGATACTGTGTTGATATGATAAATGACAAGTTTGCCCATTGTGGTGTCAAATAGATTAGTTACCAAACAGTAGTTGTTAGATTGGTTGCAATTGGTCGATAAAAAAAATTTGCCTCAAAGTATTTGTTAGATCAGCTGCAACTGCAGGTGTTAGAATTCCAAACATTGGTAGAAGCAGGAATGATTTGACAAGTGCAACAATCAAACATTACCACTTTGTCTGATTCATAAGATTGTGTATAGCAGACCTGGGGCCGAGTACATTTTCATGAGTACGAGTACTTTGATGATGGATAAGTACGAGTACGAGTACATTGCTAAAAGCCGAGTATGAGTACAAGTACATTCTCACGAGTAGTACATTTAAAAAAATATAAATAATAACGTATTTTAAAATTACTAATTAATCTAATTTATATAACTCGGCACAAATGAATATGCAATGGCAGTTTATCAATTTTTTATGAGGAAAACTAAAAAACCTCTATTTCATCAGCAGTGAAATTCCTTCATTGGCATTCATTTCAGTGGCATCGTATGATCTTATCATCTATTTGCCATTGCACCGAATGAACATGTTGTTCACAGGTTGAGTCTTTCAGGCTGCACTGTTCAGGGCAGAATACTTTCTCAGTTATGCTAAATACCCTTTTAACTGGGGCTGATGAGGCTGGAATGCTGAATTGGTGATGGACCAACTGAGCCAGAGTTGGAAAACTCGGAACTGTAGTGGGTCACTGTGATGATCTGTACATGGCTGCCTGAGGTATTCGTTCACCTCTACAATCAGCAATCTGCTGATGTTATAAGTTTGCAATTTATATTTTCTGATCGTAGACTACTAGTTGTTGAGAGGGTTAGCACATGTCCACATAACAGGCTCAGCATCCCCTTTGGACTTTTTAGCCAGGCTGCTGGCATGGGATTATACTAGTGTAGTGGGCAGTCTAACTTGAGCCACCTTACTTCTACAGAGGAAGACTGGCAGTTCTTGTTCTTAACAGTTAGCACTGTCAGCCAGTGCAAAGTGGCATGGTCTCTAGACTACATCAAAGGCATTTCCTGTCTAACTGGTGGGTTAACTGCTAATTGGCTCTTTATGGACATCCTGGTGGCTTAGTTGAACAAACTGGTTTATGGCCTGAACTGCTAGCCTACAATTATTGTGAGCTTAACAGGGTGTTTCTGATGGGAAAAAGATGCTACATGTTGCCAAGTTTGGGTATCATAGTCATGGTTATCAGAGAATGAGGATGTACTGGGATGCCTAGGGATGGTAAGGTGGTATTCTATTAGAAATAAAAAATAGTTGAACAGTTAAATATTTAAGGAGTTTCATTTTATAACCAAATATATTTATTTTCCCCAGTACATATTGAGAAAGTACTCAGATGTACTCGTAAAATCTAAGTACAATGAGTATGAGTAAGAGTCCATGACCCATAAGTCTCATGAGTACGAGTACTTCAAAAATGTACTCAAGTACACGAGTACCGAGTACTTCGGCCCCAGGTCTGGTGTAGAACAGATAAAAAACATGATTCTTATTGTTCTTTAATGTTGTCTCCGCACTACATTTATTCCATAATGAATAAGGTTAGTTCACGTTGGTAATGTCAAAGTGTGCCAGCAAGTTGTAGTCAATACTGCGATACTGAATAGGTTTGAGGAATGAGATGAATGAAAAATCAGCGCTATCAAGAACTACAAGAAACCACACTACATGATACGTGAAAAAACAACATTTATTTATCACTCACAGGTTACTGAACAAACCCTTTACTGCGAAGTATGAACAAGAATGGTGGTTAATAAGCTTCATAAAAAGTTAAAACATGATGTCGACTGATTACCGGTACATGAAATTCACATGTCTGTCTGTGAATGATGAATAACACTAGATCACGATACAATTAATGACATTTGTATCAATCTTTATGCATTCATGAGAAACAAAAACAATGGGATCAGCTTGATACCATTCATTGACATTGTTGTTATCGTTCTGCTGGCAATAGTGTCTGTTGGCAGCTTCAGGGGAATGCTGCCTTGACATTTACCTAGACAATATACACCAACAACAATATAGGAGATTAAAAAAGAAGTTTAATGCTAAACTGCAAGGAAATATCAGCAACTGTAGCATTATACAGCATCTGCTATTAACTTCCCCACTGGAACGGGCATCGTCAGGCTGAAGTGTTGCCTTCATACCCAGTCTCTGTGCACTGTGCAGGCGTCCCACTTACAACTGCACATCAACATTCAGTATCTCGGCAGATAACCATCTCATAAATGATGGTCGCAGTGCTGCACAGACATCATATCACATCTGTCCAGTCTGCCATTCACTGCCTGTGTCACTGGATGACACACGGTTATCTACACATAGCAGCCTGCTGTAAACTGTCAGACTCTTCACTGTGCTGCTGGCTGTGGTCAGTCTAACTGCGGCCTCGTCCTCGGCCACGACTCATGCCTCGACCTCTGATGCCACGCCCGCGACCACGCCCACGGCTCATGACTGCAACACACACCAAACTAAATCAGTTACAGCTAAAGAAAATGGTAACTTGCATTCAAATTTGTTATACCTAAATGTTTCATAGAGTAATTATGACTCGAGATATTTTTATAGTCATTCCAAATGTTTCGGCTGACTAATCCCACAGATTGACCAATGTCACGAGTCAAGGATTGGTCATGTGATATCCCTATCACAATATATTCATAAATACAAAAGTTTCTTGAGGTCGATTAGGTTATGATTACCATGTCATATATACACATATATAAGTATATAAAATAACAATAAACCGATGCCCAAAGCCAAACAGCCCAATATAAATAATGAAAAACAGTGTCCAAAACAACCACTGTTCACTGCAGTAACACAAATACACTACACAGAGTTTACAGGCAAAAGCCGCAAAAAAATTTTTAGATATAAATTTAGACAGCCCAATAAACAAATAATTGATATCCAAAAACCTGTTCAACATGGCAAATAAATTCTTGCGATCATTTCCTGGCAATATCAATTAAGTACAGAGGTTTCGAGAGTACATAAACTTCAACAAACTGAGACAACCAAAACAGTTTTTTAGATGATATGTAATCGTACCAGATTCCCTCTTCTTTGCCTTCGCCCTGGGGGCGTCATCTACAAGCAGTGTGTCAAGGGGAAGGCTGTCTGGCAGGATGTAGTAACGGATGTTGTTGCCACGTATACTCAACGCGTCCACCTGCACGGGGTCTTTGTTCTTCAAAGTCATCTTCACAGCCTTCAGATGTGTGTTCATGCTGACGTCAACACCTGCATGTCACAGCAATGGAAACAGTAGGAAATGACATTCACATATTCACCGATTTTGTTTGTCATGTCCAGAAGGAGGCAACAAGAGAAATAGTCATTTTGTTCTTGTACATAAATCTTGCTTCTGTATCACAAATTTAAACAATCAACAAACACACATGTTTGACTAGTTGTCTTCAAATAGGGGTTCCAGTTACAAATGCCAAATGCAATCTATGTGCCTCTGTTGTATTTGCAAACTGACAAAGCCCTCAAAGCGATTTCCTTATAGGAGTGTGACTAAGCACATTCCCTGTACAGTCGCGCCTCGTTATAACGCGGTAGTCGAGGTGCGATAATGGATTCCCGTATCTGCCACCAGGGGCACGACGACGATCGTCACTGCCGCTGCACCAGGAATGCAATCGAAGCCACAGTCGGTGTGTTGGCCGTGCAGTCTATACGTGATTTATGAAGCTTATTAAAGTCTTCCAATAGCAATGTGTATTATGTCTAGACGCCATACACGGTTGAATGTAGAACTGAATAAAATTCACGAATTGTATACAGTTTTAAAATAGACTATGGACCAACAGGCCATGGTCAACTGAACGATGATATGGTAACGGTGACGTAAGATCTAAAATAATAACCTGGCACTCAGCAGCTGAATATGCAATTGAGTTGACAAACGCTGCGCTCGAGTTGACTAAAGATTTAAAACTATAATAAATACACTTACAATTGACTTATAGTTATACTTGGTCTTTAAAGCAATATTAAAATGCCAATTTAGAACGCACATTTACTGTACTAAACAATATGGCGATTCACCATTTCATATGCGGTTGATGAATTAATATTTTGGCGCACCAGTAGCTTTCCATTCATCACAGCAAAAAAGCTAACATTTGTGACCCAATGTTAGCATACTGATCTTCCCTACTAAGCTGCATTAAAACGTTTTTATCCCAATCTTGCTCCATTCTTAAGCAAGGCGTATTTGTGAATTTCAATTGCACTTTACAAGCTGCACAGTGCCGAAGCCAAACTCCCCACACAATTATTATCTCTAATTCACAAAATGTTCAGTTTTATATCAAATTCTGTTTCTGGCAAATTTTCCTACATGGAAAAATGGTGACTTGGTTTTATTTAATCTGCTACAACAAGTTAAATGAGACTCATCTGGAATTAATTTAGTGCTTTACATGAAATAGCACAGTTGTTTACTAAATTAATAACAATGAAACAGGTGATTTTTTAATCCACTTACCTGTGATGGTTCCATGCACCTGTGTGCCATTCTTCAGCTCGATTGTGACCGTCTCGTGACTCAACTTCATCAAAAACCTGCAAGTAAACCAACACTGTAAAGTGTATCAACAGGCACCAATTACCCGGTGCCTCCAACACAAATACCACAAAACAAGAAAATGTTAGTTCTTATCGTGTCCTTCACACAAGGTGTTGCTATTTTCTGATGCATATTAAGGCACAGCATGATTTGTGTATATGATAATTACTTTTAGCATTAACTGATTTTTTGTCTGGATGAAAAAAGGCAAAAAGGAATTAAGTATGAAGGTAATTAAACTAACAATTCTGATTGTCCAGGTACTTTGGCTATATTGGTTATAGTAAGTAAAATTAACTTGTATGTGTTTTACTCAATGTTATTATTATTTTGTATGATCGTTATATCTAGTGCTATTTATAATTATACAGTGTACTAGCTTTAGCCCGGTCCGTGATGATGACTGTAGATCTGCCAGTGTGCACAGGTCGTCCATTATCCGATACAAGTCTTCATCAGTCAATTTCGTTCACTATGTTTCATCAATATAGCTCCTCATGGTGATCTTGGCTCAGCCGGCTCTTGTTTTCAAACGGTTCAACGAACAACAGCAGAGTGATGGTTAGTCAGGCCTTGCTGATATGGATTCAGCTGGTTGTAATTCCATTGGAATAGCTGACACTCAGTCATAATGTCCACATTTCCTATCTGGTGTTGCCGAGTGATAGTTCAGTGGCTTTGGGGAGTTTAGGAAACTTTTCTGTGACTTCGATCAGCTCACAGTGGATATATAGTTGTGTAGTTGGTGTTCACCAGCCAAAGACCTGTCTGCCTGTCTTCAAGATTGGGTATGACAGGTAATTATAACTGATAAGACTGGTGGAATTTAGAGGGGGCAATCTGGCCACTAGATTATTTAATCATTCAAAGACATTAGTGGCTATCATTGGCACAACTGGTAATGAAACAAATTAATGGATCAGTATTAATTAAATAAATGCCTCAAATGACATTGGTTTATCATTGAAAAAACTAAACTGACCAATAATTTCTGTGATTGACGTGAAGGACTTCCATGCAAGCTGTTCACATGCTAAAAGGCAGTTTTGATTTGCAAAAAGTATTTAGAACTGGCTAAGGGCCCGGTGTTCACTGTTTTGTGTATGATGCTTGTCTGATCTCTGAAGCTAGTAACAGTCTGCCGGATGCACAGAGGAGCTAGCCAGCCAGCAGATGTAGACTGTCTATGTAAATTCAGGCAGCCGGTTATGCTACAACAATAGTTATGTAGGACAGCGTCAAGCTTGTTTGCATGTGTCAATCTTGTCCAATACACTTACTATGCTTGTGAATTCAGTGACAGAAAAGCAGAAGGAAAGGTATTTTTATATTGAGTAATTCTTTCTTTCTGTAGCTTGGAGGGCTGGTCAGATTACCATCTCAAGGTGGAGTTTATGCAAGAATGAAGATAGTGGGGGCAGTCACATCTTAGACAATGTGGGCATCACTAAGGGACCGGGAATGTTCTAGGACCAGTCTTACTAAGTTTTTTTATGCCGTTTCTTTTATTTTCTTACTTTATATTTTCTGTAAATTAGTTTGAAATGCTGCTGACGAAAACCTAAGATTTTGTTTGCATTTGCTTGTTTTCAAGTACAACGTATGTAGAAATAGTTTGGGTTAATTTAAGTCTTTCGGACACTTGTGTCGAATCCGGACCCACCTCAGTTTTGCCGTTATACCTAACTTTGTTAGTTTTAGCTAACTTTGATACCTCAGTGCATTAGGTCTATCATTCAAAACTATCCCAGGCATATTTACGTTTAAGAATATTACGTGTTAGCGCACTTTTGAGGTGTAAATAGCGCCCCGGTTTGCATCAACACACGCTGCTATATCACTCAATTTATGTGCGTGATGCCATAATGCACGGGAAGAGCGGTGCAGACTAGTGCAAACTGGGTTGCTATTTGGGCTTGCTCCAAGTCTTAAGTTAAGACAATATTTTTGTGATATAAATATGCCTAGAATAGCTAGATGATGTTGAATGAACTTAGGCACTCAAATCAAGGTAGGTCCGGATTCGACACAAGTGCTGTCTTTCGCAGATTACCACATTTCTTTGTGAGAAATTAGAAAAGTGGCTCTAGTCCAGGCTCCAGTCGTCTAATCATATCTATAACTACATAAATAATGACTTGGAATGGATCGAGACTTGAGTCCGAGATCATAATTATAAATGTTACATTGTATACTAATCTAACACTTTTTGCTGTGACCTGTAGGAGACTATCATGTTCGAACATAATAGAAATGGTACATGCAGTTTTTACGACTAAACACAAACATTGCGTGTGCGTTGTAACAACGGTGAGCGATAATTTAGTAAATACATCAAAGACGACTCAAATTGCCGTTTATTCTGCAAATTGTTGGCAACATAACTTAACAGATGAAACGTATATGTGATTTTATTGACATACATGTATAACAATGGTAAAATATTAAACGAAATGCAAATATTGGGCTATATTAATAAAAACCGGCGGTTTTGTTTACGACATGCTAACTTCAGTGGTGCTTATTGCATATAAAACGTCAAAGTATCGCAAAAATAATACGTGGTATATCACATCTATGTTTCTGAATGCAAATCAATTGATCAATTATGATATACATACCGTACTAGCTTCATGATGGTTTGGATTGCATACGCCCACAATATCGTCCACAGATAAAATTCACAAGTTTAGCGCCGAGCCTCGTTATGGCAGTAGGCGATGGCAAGTTACTTTGGCTGCTTTGTTTGAACAATAATTTTGGTGACCTCGATAGTTCAAATTAAAACATTTAACAAACCAGGAATTGGATTATTAAAAACGAGTTTAGTTGCACTTAAATTGCTTTCTATTTTATGACAAATTAAGGCACAGTATGATTTGTGTTTATGATGACAATTACTTTCAGCATCAACTTATTTTTTGTCTGGACAAAAAAAGGCAAAAAGTATGAAGCCAATTAAACTAACAAATATGATTATGTAGGTAACTTAACTATAGTGGTTACAGTAAATAAAATTAACTTGTATGTGTTTTACTCAATGTTATTATTATTTTGTATGATCATTATATCTAGTGGTACTTATAATTATATAGTGTACTAGCTGTTACAATACTGCAAATTAGTTATATAGTATACATGTATTGTATAATTTCAACTTCCATATCATCACATATGCTCATAGGCTTGAAACTGCCTAATCCTTTATACCAAAGATGGATTTGTATTAGTAAAATAACAGTTATTCACTGTAAGATTAATGTTCATATATACAACATAATATATAGTAATAAATAATATATTTTATTTTTAACTACTAACTTCAACAGACTACACAAAAATTCATTCTTCAACATCCACAGGCTGGATTACATATTTGTCTTGTAGCTTATTATATATAAAAACACTCTTAATATGATATATATGCAGTAGATAAATTGTAAATTATATTGCTGAACAGACAAGTATTAAATACTTACTTTAAATAATGCCATATCCATGAAGTTTGCAGCTATGCATAATATATACTGTTTTATTTGTTGTAGATTAACTTTAGCTTATCCGAGTTAAAGAAACGTTGTTTATCTTAACATTTAAACTTGCTTTAATATTCTGGTGTTTGTACAGCTGTTGCGTCTTAATTTACATATTCTATATTACACACACACACATGTATTTAGTATAAATAAAAGTAAACTAGAATATTCTCGCTGTTTTGAGAGAAGAGAGTATTACTAAAGGACATGCGGATGCTGCGATTGTCTCCCTATACAAGCTGTTAATAACTGTGAACCCTAAATGTATATCAATGTACAAATGATATAGAAAACACTGTATTTATTTACACATTTAATAGCCATGGACAGACAAGAACAGCATATCACAGCCGCAGCATTGCTTATGACCCCCGATGACCAAGTTGGTTAAGTATTAACTAAGTAGGTATAGCAGTGTATACACAAACTGCAATATGACCGTGCCTGTTCAAAACATTATAGTTGTACTAGAAATGTATCTTGTTGGTTGATGCAGCACCAAGTTCAATTCCAAATTAGTTTGAGTGAAACTAAAGGAGATGACAATGTCACAACTGACTCACAAGAATTAAAAATCATAACCACTATTTCTAATATAACAAAACATGTTGCTTAAAATCTCATTATGGTTGGATTTTAAGTCGCCAGCATCGACCAGAATATTGTACACATGGATTGATGTTTTGCCCTTTGTTGATAACTTTAAACATATTCTGCATTTCACGTAGCATCTTTTGCAAAGAAATTGACACCAAGTAGTTCTGGTGGCAGATAGTCTTGTTCCACTGGCCCAGTGTGTGCTGGGTTGTACTTATATCCAACACCGTAATCTGGAATAAAATAAAACCAACATAAATTATTCAAACAAACTCATACATTAGTATTATCCATTATTAAAACTTTTCGTAGTTCAGATGAACTATTCTTTGAGATCATCATACAATAGCATTTCCCATAATACTATTATTTTTGAAAGCAGAATCTGTTTAATGTCACCACAATTTGTAGCCTTTGTCATGTCACATAAAGAACATTGGTAGGCTGCTGACTTCCACGGTAGGACAAATCACAATATTTGTTGATGATGATGAGGTCAATAGTGTCCCGTTGGTGGGAAGATACTTAATAAGACTGATATCCAGAGCAGAAACTCAAGATAGAAAGTGGACAGAGGTGCCTCTGGCTTATCAAGAGTTCAAGAAACTAACAGCTATATTATCAGACCTTCCTTTTGTAGATTTTTAAAATCCATGACAGGTTATATGTTTATCTGCCGAGTGGAATCTTTACTTTTCTGGTATAGAACTAGGTTGAAGGGGCACCCTTTAATTTCTTACTTAAGACACCAGCAACATGGGGTAAACGAAACTCACAAAATTTTGAAAACAAATTTTCTTAATCAATGCGACTGCAATGTTTTTTCTTGCAATCACTTACTCAGTTCAAATCAAATTTTCTTTCACAACTATCACTGGGTATGTTTTACTTGCTTCCATGTTTTGGCTACCTTCTGGAACCGAATTGTGGTAGCCAAAATGTAGAAGTGAAATTTAATAGTTGTGAAAAGAAGAAAATTTGATATAAATATATTCTTCCAACATTTTAAAGAGAACTTACTCAGTTCCTTCATCAATTTTGTTGGAGCGTTTCTCAGATGTAGCGGGACAGCAGGCAGCGGCCCCTGGTGTTGTCTGATGCACTCACGGGCCTTCTTCAGGGCGCTGTAGGTCTCGACTGATTTTGGTGCTCTCGACATGTGCACAACGCAGTGTGCCAGGTTCAGCTGTAATCACAAGGTTCAGCTGTAATCACACAGTTAGTCACTAATTATTGTGCATTGTATGGCTCGGTATGGTACCGTTGGTATGTATTGTGTATTTTATACAGCATAAAGTAGATATTGTGTATGTGTTATAGCTTGGCTCCACACGCTGGCCGGATATACAAGGTACTACTGTGAATTACTATAATAATGTATTATGGACAAGAGATGCTTAGAAACAATATTAAGTACCCATATTTAATCCTTAGCCAAATGTTACATTATACCGAGTCCCGGTCCTGGGGCCATGCACCAGCTCCACCACCCTGGTATGATGACAGTTCACAAGGCAAATGTCCACAGCACAGTTGCCACCAAGAGACCAATCAGTTACATAGTAAGCACACTGACAAACAGGAATATACAGTGTGCGTATACATAGCTATACGAACACTGCATATAGTTTGGATAGGCACCAGGCTGGTGACTGATTTATATAACATGATCTTTTGGACATGTACATACCGCATAGACTAGAAGTACCTGGTAGTGTATTTTATTGGGTAAAGGATGTGTTAATGTCTTGCTGTTTGTTCAAATTTGGTGACTTTTATGCAGTTGTTTTTAACTGAATCAAAATACTGGTTTAAAAACCCGGTATGATAGAATACATATATGGTAAGGTACACATATTGTAAGGTACACATATGGTATGGTACACATTATGGTAAGGTACACATATGGCAAGGTACACATATGGTAAAGTTCACATATGGTCAGGTACATATATGGTAATGTACACATGGTAAGGTTCACATATGGTAAGGTACACATATGGTAAGGTACACATAAGGTAAGGTACACATATGGTTAGGTTCACATATGATAAGGTACACATATGGTAAGGTACACATAAGATAAGGTACATATATGGTAAGGTACACATATTGTTAGGTTCACATATGGTAAGGTACGCATATGGTAAGGCACACGTGGTAAGGTACACATATGGTAAGGTACACATATAGTAAGGTACATATATGGTAATGTACACATATGGTAAGGTACACATATGGTAAGGTACATATATGGTAAAGTACACATCACTAGCTACTAACACAAGGAGTTGGTTAACAATCTTGAAAGTGTGTCGCTACGGATATCGTACTAGATACATACAGCGCACTCAGGCATGCCGATGAAGTGACACGCCTGGTAAGTGGCGACACCGAGCACCAGCGACTGCGAATCAGCGATACCTGCAGGGAAAAAAACAGTACTAAACTAATCGGAATAGCTACTAACATATATTATCCGAATGCTGAAAAATTCAAACAGATGTATAATTAAATACACAAATGTTTTGTGAACAGGAATATTATCAACTATAACAGCAGTTGTGAAATGTCAAGGTTTCAATACGACAGTAGCAGTTAGTCTACTTCTGGTAACATTTCTGTTTAGGTAGAACTGAAACAATATATTTTTTTGTAAAAATGAAAGAACTAGCATAAATAAAAATCATGTAAAATAAAGCATAAATCATAGAAGCCAGCAACATGGTGAATCATACATGCGACCATTCTATTTATTATATAAAATAAAAATCATACATTTCATGAACATAAACAGAAAGCAGCCGTATCTCACCAATGTCTTCACTCGCAAATATAATGAGTCGACGGGCGACAAACTTCGGATCTTCCCCTCCCTCCAGCATCCTGCTTAGCCAGTAGATGGCAGCACTGTCGTCTGAGCCACGCATCGACTTGATCAGTGCCGAGATGCTGTTGTAGTGCTCCTCACCTAGTGGATAGAATCGAACTATAATCGAGCCAACATATAAAGTTGTATGTGTGTATGTGTGTGGCTTTTAGTCCTGGGGCCCGTTTCACAAACATTCTTGATTTTGCTCCAGAAAATCAATTTTGATCTTTAGCTATGATCAAAAAAGAAAATTACATTTCACTAACAATTCATCCTGGATACGGTCCATAAAAACGCTCCGAAGAATGCCAATTTCTAAGATGACATCACTCTTCGACTATCATGAACAGGTAGTTTTTACTGTGTTTTATTTTGGGTCCTCTTTCACGCAGAGATACAGTTGTTCATAGCCAAATAAGTCTTCCAAATGTTAGCGATTAAGTTTGCTAAAGAATGATTTGCTTATATGACGTTAGCGTTGTGACCCGTTGATGTGTGCGTAACAGTTTACGACATTTGAAAGGTCATTCATCACAGCGGATTTACATAATCTTTGTTAAACATCAGGTATGAATACTTCTGCTTCTGTGTTTGTAACGCCATCTGGAGGATGAGCATTTTTGTTAGTGTATTTAATTCCACAACATACACATTTCCTGTTTAATACTAATTTGCTTCAAATGGAGAAATTATGCTAAAATAAGTTTTTTTGGTGTTCAATGAATGACAAAGAGGAAATATTTTGGATGCAAGGCAGATTTAAAAAAAAAATAGGCGGATTTTATTAAATGGGTGTATATTTCATAGCGTGATAGACACGACCGGAATACGTCATAAATCTGAAGATTGCTGCAGGCTGGTCGAACGCTGAGTGTTACACAGATTAACACAATTCTCAAAATATGAATTTAAACAAAGAGTGACCTGTCTGCTAATGTTAGAATGTCTTATGCTGCTTTATATCTCATGTGAGATCAGAAATAGATATCATAAGATCTAATAGTGTTATAATGCTCTTGTTTGGAAGTATTTACATTTAAATGTCTTTTTAGGTTGTGAGGTTCTTGTGTCTAACTTTTTCTGCTTTAAGTGCTTAACAACATGAACGTTTTCTTTTAAAAAAAACTGGGTGAACTATACGACAACAATTGGCATTTCAGCACATCTACATTGTTAGTTACTGTCACGCAACTTAGCAATCATGGATCAATTCCATTCTGTCAATGTCAATTCCACTTTGCAAAAAATTCATTCCAACATGGAGTGCAGTAGCGCAGTGGTAAGAGCCTTGGACTCTCGACTGAGAGAACCCGGGTTCGAATCCTGTGCGGCAGTGTCGGACCTTGGACAAGTTCGTTTACTCTACATTGCTTCAGTTCACTCAGCTGTATGAGTTTCCACTGACCCGCCCTGTCGTATTGTATGTGAGACCTCTGTAGCCCCTCCATGACATCATCCACTCTAACAACAGCAGACGTCCTTGTCCTGGCCGACTCTACGGCGCTCTCTAGAGAGTTGAGGGCCACTCTTGCATCTCCGTCACACAGGTGGGCCAAGGTCGTGATGGCCTTCTCTTCAATGTACACAATATCTCTGCAACAGTTGAATGTACATTAGCAGCTGTGATCCACAGATAACTGTTGCTGTCAACAACACTTAAACTCACCCAGCCCATTAGACCCTGCGCGTTAGACCCTGCCCATTAGACCCTGCGCGTCCGAAAGCGCCCGGGTGTTTTCTCCCCAGAGCGCCCGGTGGAGATAAAGCCTCTAGCGGTGGCTCCATTTTGTGGATACATAAGAAACTAATACTCGTTGATTCCTTGATATCTGAGCTCTGAATTGTGGGTATTTTCAACATGGGCTTGCTTTAATTTTTTTTAGATAGAAGTTTGCCACCTGTGTACCTTTAAAAATGGACATCGTAGTTTACTAACAACGAAGTTTGTGCTATTATTTTGTTGGATGGGACAATTCCGACACTGAACTAATGGTAAGTTGAAATTATGTTCGAAATGCAACTGAATGAGCGATAAGATGGATGAGTTGGGCTTTGTTTATGTTTCGTTGTCCAAGTTTGGTCCGTCAGTTGAGTTTTCGGCACTAAGACTGCTGTTTATATGTTGCTATATGAAAATTATGTCCTTTATCATAATGATTTATTAAGTAATTATTAAGTACTGTCAATTGTTCTAACTGTTGACATTTGGTCGTTTCAGGTGTTAATATACTAGTGATCGCAATGTCAACACTGACATTGACACGACACAGAAGCCATATGTAGAATGACAGTAACCAAGATAGAAGACTTACAAAGCTGTGTTTGTTGTCTATATTTATACAAAGTGAACTGATTTATATTGTCTCATGTAACGCATGGCAAGTGTAAATACAAAGTAGAATGCATTTGATGTAAATAAAATGTATGATATTGCATTCTATAGTTGTCAAGAATGTTAGTTTTTTATGTTTGTCACGTATATATGACAACATATATTTAATCAATTGACACCAGTCACACCATTTTAAAGATAATTCAATGAATATCAAAATAAACACAACTTGCAATTATCAAAGTTTAAACAAAATATTTTTAAAGTCAAAGTCATCATCTTCGTTGAACAAATAGTTCACTTCTTTGTCCTCGTCCGCATAGCTTTCATTGCACATATTCCAAAAAATACTATTATATCTGTGCGCGATCACTTTCCTCAGAATTTCATAACTTTGCCACATTAAACGCCATTGTTCGCTTCTTTATTTATTGCTATCTGGGTCAGTGATGCAGTGGAAATAGACAGTGTGCATGCGTATCCAGAGGATTATTTAAATGACCTCATCACTGAAACCACTGTGAAGAGCTGCTTGGGTCACGTGGTTGCCATTGCAGACCTGCCTACCCCAAAAATTTCCTGTCAGTAATCCATCTTCCCATTTACACTGATTTTCATGAATATAGGCTTGCTGTCAGTAATAGTTCAGAACGGTGTCAGATATTGTCACGAAAAGAACACCACTGTCAGTAATACTTTAATACTGTGACTATGATGATAGTTGCACCCAAAACATAATTGTTTTGAAGCGTTCAGTTAACAAGGTAAGGTAGATGTTCATGACCAGCATTGATGGAAATCAAACGTGAAGAAGCGTAACTGTGTAATGTAAATGAATCTATACACATAGTAATTCTGATTTTACGTAAATTTCAAATACAGTATGTTGACTACAAAAAACTTGACAAATTATAACAATGCTTCACGTCATTGTCTATTTGCTGTGTCATTAGGATTAATATTAGTAGCCGGTATACCTATGGCCAGGCTATAGACTACACAATACAGTAGCTTGACTAGATCAAAGACAAACACAGTCATGCCGGGAGACGGCAAAACCATTACCGTTACATCGTTACGCCAGTCATCGACATCGTCTAGTCTACTCAACTCTAGTATATAAGCCTATCCCTGTATTATAGGCTGTAAATGATAGACTAAACTCACCACTGACCATGTCATGTGAACTAGGAACATTATTTTCACGTATCCGGCAGTATGTAAAGCCGACCCCTTCTTTAAACTTAACAATACGGGCCATGTCTGCGTGCATGCTGTTATAAACGTTTGTAGCACACGTTCCTTCTTGGCTGGTAGTGGTGCCATTTCGATCCCTGCCATAATTTTGTGCCGCGTGAGTCGTGACTTCGTCTTGTTTGAGCGCCATGAGCTCGGAAATGCAAATTTGTCGTAACACTGTTTCCTATTGGTCAGATTACGACCAGAAGCAGCGAATGAAAAACCATGTCACAACAAGCAGCATATATATGCTGCCACCTGATGAATAAAGTGAAGCTAAATTTGAGGAGCACGGAAGTGATTGATAATCATTATGACAACAAAAGAATCCGTAATATTTTCATCCCTCGCCGTAATACCGTAATTTGAGGTGTATTTCCGGAATGATTCCGGACAATCCGGAATGGTAGGCAGGTCTGCCATTGCTACCACATGATCCGATTCTGTTTACACAGCTAGCACAAAGAGGGGGTGTCTTCCTGGCCTTCTGTAGGTCAGTTCTCGTTTATTAGCATATATATTTGGAAAGATGACCTGTCAAGCTTCGTGGAGATACTCGATTTGTTAGGGAAAATCCCTAATTTGGCAACAAAGAATGCGTGCAATTAATAAAATTTTTGGCTTTGTTTTATGGAAGTCGAGCAGAACACAGCTCCTCAAAAATGATGTTAAAATACATAAAACAGAATTAATTATAGTAGCAGTGGTGGCAATCGATAAAATTAATATTAAGGAATCATTTTTAGGGGAAATTTCAAAATCGATGGATTCGCAATTTTGTTACATAAACAGCATTTA
This sequence comes from Escarpia spicata, assembly GCA_963995525.1. NCBI lineage: Eukaryota > Metazoa > Annelida > Polychaeta > Sabellida > Siboglinidae > Escarpia > Escarpia spicata. The sequence continues at coordinate 48,154,369 of OZ023214.1, forward strand.
CGGAAAATCACTTTTGTCGACATCATTTCGTGAAGATGGGTCACATTTATATATATATATAGTACATTCTTTCAATGAACGGTTGGGGAAAAACTTGACACATTTTTCCTACATATTCGAATGGTTTCTAGAAAAAAGGGGCACATTATGAGCAACTTACAATTCACAGGACTCATCCTCCAGATGACCTGAAGAAACATGGACAATTACCTTAACCAGACACAACATGGTCATCTTACCTGTGCTGAGAGTCTGCAATCTTGTTGTCTGTGTCTCCGTCAACCACCTTCACGTCCAGTTTGTCCACCGCCCTGGTCAGTATCTGCTCTACGTCCTCCACGGAGAGTTTGTCCAGTGTCACAACGCGACACCGGCTAAGTAGGGCATTGTTGACGTGGAAGGAAGGATTCTCTGTCGTAGCCCCGATCAGGGTGATAGTGCCGTCTTCCACATGGGGAAGGAACGAATCCTGTAAAGAAGTCTTATGTAAATGTCCTATGGTGGAGATACCTCAGTCAAATTTACTTTTTTCTTTGGTTACATTTTGGCAGTTTTCTGTAGTTTTCACCAGTCTGACTACCATTTGATGTCACATAGGTAGTCATTCTGTGCAGTGCTGTCACTGGTGTGACCCCTGACTGCAGCCTGGGGGGCACTTCAGGAGGTTATCATTGACATGAGTGTTTGTACTAGCCCTCATCTCAGTGCCGAGAGGCAAGAAAAGATGAATGATAAGTCTGATTATGAAATACTAACTGAAATACAAAATATGAACCAAACAGTAAACCAACATATTATAATGGAAATTGATGGTTCGAAAACAAATATTTCTGCATAGATATTCCCTCGGCAAATGTTCCCTTTAGGAGTTGCAAATTGCATCTTCAATGGCAGCCAAAAAATAAAATGCAGACTGCAATATTTTTTGTTGGAGAAATGTCACCTGCCAACCAGTTCACAACAGGTCAAATAGTTTCATATATACACTGCATTTTATGCATGAATTACTGCCTATGTACGGTATACAGCGGATTATACAAGCATTTCAGTTAATTTAGAAGGAATACATTTGTATATTACACATGCTGTTACAGTTATGTTTAATGGCAGCATTTATAGCAGTAAATGCAGTTATGTACAGTATGATTAAGCACGCCCACCTGTTGTATTTTATTGAAGCGGTGAATTTCATCAACAAACAAGATGGTCTTTCTCTTGAAAAATGCTTGGTCATTTTTTGCAATTTTGATCACTTCCTTGACATCACTGATGCCGGACGTTGTGGCTGAGAGCTGGACAAAGCGTGTCGACGAGGAACTTTTCGTCTGAGCTGCGATGATTCTTGCTAAAGTTGTCTGCATAAACAGAAACAACATTCAGCTGAAAATCACATGATGAATCATTCATCAGAAATCTCTTAATAATAAATTAATTTCTCCACTCATATCCAGAGTAAGACTCGGTTCATGTGCATAGGTGCCAGAACCGGGATGGGAGCTTAAACCCAAAATATTTTAGTTGGGGAGCTGGACATGTTTAGCCCTAATATTTTGGCAATGGGGAGGGGTGCAGCTGGAGGTTTTTGGTGAGCCTCAAGCGGGTCTTAGTAACAAAAAATCTTACTCCCTACACTCCCGTCATTACAAAAAAGTCCAACAGCACCCCCAAATATACCACGCTACAGGCCCGTCAGTTGGAGGGTTTTGCTGAGCCTCAGTCCCCGAATATTCACCAAGTTCCAATGGCTATAGGTGTGTTAACTGTGTTTACAAGTTATTAAAATAAAATACTGATTACAAGAGCATTAAAATTAATACAGAAGATGTGACATCTGTGATTACTAAAAATAAAACAACAGAATATCTTTCACACTTGGCTAAACAAAAGTATACTAGACAAATTAAAGCCAACATTTTTAGTAAATGAAAGTAACGTAGTCATACAAGAGTCAACTCTAAATTAAAGCAGAAAGTTTGTAATTAACGAAAATAACATATTCACACAAGACTAATGGCTTAACGCCTTTACAACAGATGTAATTTAATCATCATCTCATACTTCCTCACTTTTCCACATCCTGGTGGACCCCAAATCACCATTGAGGGTATCTGTTGTGCATCCAGCAGGGTGCGTAGCAGGGTCTTCTTACCCACAACCGTCTCTTGGCCAATGTAGTCGGCCAGGAACTTCGGGCGCATTTCTTCTGCTAATGGCGAGACTGATTTCCTGCTCGCCAACTTTGATATACCAGATTCAATGTCATCATGATCATGCACCGAGCCCGAGACAGTCCCCGATGGCACACCAGTGGTGCCACCTTGTGTGCTTTTCAATGTTGAATCATTTGTAACGACAGTTTTCTTCACAGTGCCTAGCGAAAGATGTGTTTGCACAGGAGGGTTTCTACAGGAGCTCTTACGGGCTGATAATTGGTTTTCACGAGAAATACCACGTAAGAAATTCCATGTCTCGGCCGCTCCCTTCTGATGTTGGTTATTACCCCCCATGGGGTCTGCCTTGAGTCGTTTCCTTGGCGTATCTCCCTCCTCCCCTCTCTCCGTCTCTCTCCCAGAGTGCTCCAGTTTGTTCAGACACCAGTTCACGTGTGCATCAATGGCGGCGGGGAGCAAACACCGCCCACATACTGGACAGGGAAGTTTCGCCTTCTCCATGCTCACCTGAAACACAATAGAAATCTAGGTAATGTTTCTAAAACGATTATACCACATTTCTGTGTCAGCGTAGTAACATTCTATATTTTACCAATGTTTCCCAAAATTCAATTTTATGTCTAACTCTACGGTAACAAATGCCATACTTTTCCATGGCGCTTGTCACCTTAAACATAAAATGGAATTCTGGGTAATATGGATTCAATAAATTATTTTACTGTTTTTGTACCGATGTTGCTAAGTCTGCAGTCAATGCAAACAATCTTAGTTTTCCTACAAGTGATCTTAGTCGATCAGTTAATTATTATAATATATCATATATAACAAGTTTTTTTTAGAGATATCCATTTTTGGAGTGAATCAAGATGTACATACTTTGAAAGAGCTGCAAATGAGCCAATGCGGACAAGTTAAGAGAACCAGGGTGTGTAGTTCTGTGTACACATGTACAGGACACCGACCTCAATTATAACTGGTTCTCTCAACTCGGCCTACTCGCAACTTAGCTTAATTTTATATTAATTCATAATTACTGTAAATTATTTTTTAGTGATACTGATAAGAATCATTATTGACATGAAATGCATGTCTATTGAGTGTCTTTGTGAGCCTCAAGGGTGATGCAGTCTGAGGCTTTTTTGTTATTTTTGGTGTGACTCAATAACAAGTGGAGGTGTGGTTTTCAAAACATATATTCTCCTGGATTTTGACACTAATAATTTGGCAGGTATAAGACAGGAACATTACCGAAAGAAATATACTAAATAAATCATTATTGTATAGTGCCAACCCTCCCGGATTTTCCCTTTAGACGTTTGCAATTTGGCCACGCTAAGCCTGCGCTAGTGTGGCATGCCCCCCGTAAACATTTAGAATGTGTCCCCATTACATGTCCCCCAGACATTCTGAAATTATAAATGTCACCATAAAAAATTTCCAACAGGACTCCCCACCCGCCTTTCGATGTATGTCAGGATCCAACAGCGGAGTGGTGCTGAAGCTTCAGCAAAAAATCTTCAATAGCACCTCCCTCCCCACCTTCTCACGTCAGGATCTGACAATGGAGTCGTGCTGAAGCTCAGCTCAGTCCACCCAATATGAATTTGTTTCGGCTGCCAGCACTTTATTTTTTTTGCAAGCCTCAAGGGAGGGGGCAAATGGAGGTTTTGGGCCCCACAGACTACCGTCTCTGGATCTGCCCATGCTCCCGGAAAAGATGAAAATCTCTGATTGTAGGCTTTTAACCTATAAATGTAGGTGTAGTTGTAGGCTTTTGGTAAGCCTCAATGGGGTGAGGGGTGCAGTTGGAGGTCCCAAGCCATGGGGGAGGTGCGAGCCTCCTTCCCTGAGGCTGACTACCAAGCCCAGGCAGCTGCAAGGGGTATATTGCATAGCCATATGACTAAAAGGCACACGACCCCAATGGGCACTTGTGTAGAATCCAGACCCACCTCGATTTCGCCGAAATAACTTGAATTTTGCCTAACTTTGATGTTAGTTCCATCATTCAAAATCATCCCAGGCATATTTATATTACAAAAATATTGTCTTAGCGCACTTTTGAAGCCCAAATAGTGAAACGGTTTGCGCTAGTCTGCACCGTTGCAATCATGGGTTACCACATCGCACTCATAAAATGAGTGATATATCTGCGAATGTTGATGCAAACCGGGGCATTATTTATGCCTCAAAAATGCGCTAACACGCAATATTCTTAAACATAAATACGCCTGGGATAATGTTGAATAATGGAACTAACGCACTGTATCTGTATTTTGACTGGCAAAATGTTCTATGGACACATTACGCCAGTGCGCATGATGGCTCTTATTGATTAATTGTTTACATGTTTGGCTAGACTAATCTGGAATGAGTTCAATGATGTACTTGATACAATGCTTGGAGGTAGAGAATTCCACTCTTTTATTGTGACTGGGAAAAAGCTGTTTCCAAATATGTTTGTCGAGTGCCTGATTTGTACTAACTGTTTATTATGTTTACGTGAGCATCTGGTGTTGCGTTTGATGTATTGATCTAGTGGGTATCTATGAGGTTATGTTCCATTTTATATAATATGCTAAGTCTTTGGGTTTTTCTTCTTGATTGGAGGGTGTCCCACTGGAGATCTTTAAGGAGTTGTGTTACCGTTCCTGGCTCTCTAGTTGTTCTTACAAAATCTGGCGGCTTGTCTCTGGGTTCTTTCTACGAGTATTTTTTAGGCAATGTGGATCCCATGATCCTGACGCATATTCAAGTATAGGGAGGACAAGGGTTGTGTAGGCTATGGACTTGATTTGAGTTGGGCATTTATTTTAATTTCTTCTAATAATTCCTAATGTCTGTTGTGCTTTTTTTGTGACTGAGTTGCGTTGTATTGTCCAATTTAATGTATTTTATATATGTATGCCAAGATAACAGTGTGATTCAACAGATTTAAGTTGTTGTCCGCAGAAGGTGTAGAGATTTGGTGTTGGTTTTCTTTTCTATCGTCATTGTATAACATTTAGTGGGGTTGAATTTCATAAGCCACGTGTGTTGCCATTTCTCACGTTTGAGCAGATCGTTTTGGAGGTCAGATGTGTCTTGGTCAGTTTTAAGCGGTGAATATAACAGGCAGTCATCTGCAAAAAGGCGAACAGTTGAGGATAGATTGTCTGGCAGGTCGTTTATGTAAAGTAGGAAAAGTAGGGGCCCCAGTACTGTGCCCTGTGGTACCCCAGAAATGACTTGAGTTGATGTTGACTTGGATCCATTTATAACAACCTGTTGAGTCCTTCCTGTAAGGAAGCTATTTATCCATGATGATATTAGGCCTGTGTTTGAGTTTGTGGATTAGTCTTTTATGTGGAACTTTATCGAATGCTTTGGTGAAGTCAAGGATGGCCATGTCTACAGATATCTTCTCATCACGGGAAGGCAAAACTCAAGTTATAAAGGCAAAATCGAGGTGGGTCCGGATTCTACACAAGAGCACCAAAATGTATGTAGTGTTGGTAACCGAGTAAAAAATTCGCATTTTTTATGTTACTACCGTTACTTAGCATTTTTGCGGTTATTATCCGTAGTTATAATGCCATTCGCCAGGTGGCGCTACTGTGCCAAGACTAAATGCTCGTCCGGAAGATCGGATAAAATGCCTAAACTGTGTAACTCCTGGGTGAAATACAGACTCAATTTGTTTACTAATGCACACACAAACCCTATATATACCATCAATGGCCAAACTATCTACCAACACATTATATTACATGGTCGTGCGTGGTCGTTCGTGGTCGTGCGCCTTTTAGTCAAAGTCCCGCCATTGATTGAAGATGAAGGTCCCAGGGCCAAGGCAAGGCCAGGCCCAAGGCCAAGCGGCCAAGGGAAAGCGCTGACTGCTACTGGACGTTTTAATTCGCCCGAACGAATTACTCCTGGATTGTAAATTATTCTCAATGTATCCATCTAAAGAATTCTCGATTATATATAAATTATAAGTGATAGTCGACAATCGAACAACCGTGGCTTCCGCTGTCTGATTCCCGCGGAAACTCCGATGTCGATTAGCCACTCTAGCAGATGCTGCTACAAAATTAAAACAGCCGCATGACAATGAATATACTTGAAGCACATGTTAACACAGATGACTACGTAACATTATTGGGCTACTTACAACGGCATGTTGGCTTTTTAACAAGCAAAAACGACGAGATCAAAGCACTAAAACTGCACGTCTGGGTCCTCTAACCTAGATTTTATAGGCGTCATCATCCGCCATGAGGTGGCACCACTTTTAACGCCCTCGCATTTGCCAAACCTCTATCAACCAGGCGCCGCAATGTGGCGACACTGTTTGTCGCTCCGACACACTATAATTAAGTCGTGTTCACTCTAAAATAAAAGTTAGTAAATATGTACATACAGCTTAATCGAAACCCCCAGGGACTCGTTATTAGCTGCAGCCAGAACCATTGTCCTGATTTGTGAGTAGTGGGGAACGGTGGTCGCGCGGTAGAGCGCCGGACTGTCGATCGAGGGGACGGTGGTTTGATACCACCTGCCACCGTTTCGAAACTTAGGCAATTTCGTTCAGCAATATATCCCACACAAGGGTAAATGTATAACCTGGCCGAAGCCAACCTTCGGGATGTTGTGCCAGTATTGCAAACAGAAAACAGAAACAGAAAACGTTCGTGGACTCACAGAGTGGTGATCTCTATCTCAAACCCACTGGATCTTGCTCCCAGCGGCTGGAGTTGCTTCCCGGTCGGGCGCATGAGAGACGCCGAGCAGGCAAAGTATACAGTATATAAACTGGAATAGTGGGCAGCTGCCCCTTGGAATTTTGCTCGGGGGCTGACATATATGGTTCTGCCTCCGCCACAGTAAATATGAGCTTGAATGTTTATCTTGGCGAGCGTCATGCAAAGGCGGGTGCAAATCGAGGTTTTCTTTTTAAGGATTAAGGTGTTTTTATTTGCGACGGTGAAAGAAGGATGACATTGGGTGGTAGACATGGGCTGCCCGCCAGTAAGCGGCGCGGCGGCGACGAAAAATGTTCAAAACAACAACTTTGTTCCATCCTGGTAGGTATGTATGTCTTGCGATGGCCCCGTGGTATCTGATCGTTTGGCGATGCAGCTGATTGCAGATGTGAATTGGTTGTGGGCGTCATCTACGTCAGGTGAGTCTGGATCGAGTGTCGTCAACTATTTGAAAGTTCCAGCATGGTGGTGAAGAGCATGGTGTCAGTTTGATGATATGGTCATATCTGACTAAAAATATGGGCGGTGTTGAGAGCGTGGAAATGGTTCAATTACAGTCCGAGGTACACAGTTCGTGAGTGTGGCGTTTGAAGTGGCAAAGGCGAGGTCGAGGTTTGTTTCCGTTTGCCACGAGCCCGAGCGAAAAGAGTCCGGCTGAGAGGCAGTAGTGTGAGATGACTGAGATCTAGGATGGACGCGCAGTTGTTGAGTGCGGCTCCGTCGTTTGTATTATTTCGGTAGCCCCATAGAGTGTGCTAGCAGTTGAAATCTACTGCGTAGATAGCAGGACACGAGTATTGAGGAAGATGTATGAAGGGCACGTTTGCAGGCTTGTACATGTTTACTGCATTTGTTCCGTCGATAAACGCAATAATCCATTGTAGCGGATCGCTGCTGAGCAACGTTGCAACAATTCTATAGCCGGTACGTCCGATCATGCATATGTGGGCACCATGTTTTGGGTGATGGACTGCAGCTACGATGTAGAAGCCGTGAATGTGTAATTGTTCTCCATTGGTCGAATGCGTTTCCTGTAAGTGAATTCCTACAACACAGTGTCTTTGTGTTAGATGATGGCTCACTTGGCGCTTGGCCTTTATGAGTCCTTCACCACTGAGTTGTAACAAATTAACGTTGGGCCACGAGCCTCTTGAAATTGGCTTACATAGTCCAGGCCCGTAGCCAGCTTTTCACAATCGGGGGTTCACATTTTATGAAATCAGACTCCAGTGGGCGCCACAAGGTCATGTGGGGTTATATTTTTTCACAATGCAGAGGGCCCCACGTGTTGACGTGGGGCTCATAATGCAGAAGGTTACATTTCTAACTGGAAGAACAATGAAGTGGATATGAGATTGGTTGACCGTGTGGTTTTGTCTTATATTTTTTCATCTTATTTACAAACACCACATTAGCATCCACAGCAGGCCCATAACGAGGTCGTTTTGGGAGTGCGTTTTGTAACAAAGTGGGACTTATGTGGTCTGTGGAGATTGGTCCCATTTTGGTTCCCTTTTCACACATGGTATTGGGAATAGACCCCTCAGCCAGGCTCCCATACATTCAGTGATGATCACTTAATAGATAACGGTTCTGCCTTCATCATCTGCGCAAATCAGGCTTTCTTTGCATTCCGTGTAATGCTTGAAAACTATCCAGCAGCTTATAGGAGGGGCTTTTGAGAAACATGGAATACATTTAGTGGTTCATATTTTAAAGATGCAATTTTGAGGTGGGTTCACATTTTGGAGAAAGGGGGGTTCACAAAAAGCTGGCTACGGGCCTGTGGTCGGTCATTGATAGTATTGCCAAGTGTCCTGTGTCCTTATATAATGATAACAAGCCTTATTAGATATATGTTTATAAAACAGTTAGTCCACATTAACGAATTACAAATATATATATCAACAAAGGTATCAAATTATTGAGCCTTTCCCCCCACATTTTGGTTTAATGAATACAATTTCTTTTTCAATGTTCTTGGTTGTTTTTGAAATGAATTTCACAAAACTACGAAGATTGTTGGAATTTGACAACAATGTTGTATAGTGCCCCGATATTCCGTACATGTGATAAGGAAAACATCTGTCTGACATAGCAATGTATATATGTACTGAATGACTATCAGCTGACGATTCAACTGCCCATTAATTTTGTTCAATATTATTTTGCAGGTCATTTGCGCTCACGCTTTGTTGCAGTTGTTTTAGTCAAATGTATTAGTAAAACGCGGACCAGTAACTTTACTGTGGGGCCAGTAACCTTTTGAAGTTGCTGGTCCGGTTGACCCGCACCTTTTCGGGGTAAAGGTCGAACACTGGTATCGAGAGATCAGGGCGTGCATGTGGTCCAACTTCTTGAAACCGAATGACGGGAAACTGAAGTCATCGATGGTGTTCGATTCCGCCTAACAGCTGAAGAAAACCGAGATGCATACGCACACGCATTGCTGATGATAATAATAATAATAAGATAAATTCTATTGCGTCTAAATCCTTGGAAACCAAACTCAGAGGCGCATCAAAACAAAATGATTGGTCAATCTCAAAATCCATAAAAAGTATTCTAGTTGTCAACAGATGGGTGAAGGCGCTAGGGAGCTATGGTGGATAACCAAGGTTGTAAAGATAAGTTTTTAAATGACGACGGAATTTTGTAATATTTTCAACTGATCTAACACTAAGAGGGAGCATATGCCAAAGAGTTGGTGCAGCAAGAGAAAAAGCCCTAGTTCCAATGTTAGTGTTGACTCTAAGAACAAAAAGTAGGTCAGAACTAGATGATCGAAGCTGGATAGCTTTTCTTACAAGAGTAAGCAGTGAATGCAAATAAGATGGTTGCTTACTGGACAGTGCCTGGTATGTAATGAAACATATCTTAAATATTATACGATAGCGTACAGGAAGCCAATACAAAGACTTCAAAAGTGGTACAGAGCGAGAAAAACGAGGAGATCTTGTAACTCCTCTTGTTAGATAATTTTGGACACGCTGAAATGTTGTGATATCCTTGCTAGCGATATTATAAAGGAGGAAATTGCAATAGTCAAGTCTGCTGCTAACAAGCGCTGTTGTAATAATGTTAGCAACAGAAAATTACATATACCGGCGAATACGGTGAAGATCACGAAAATGATCAAAACAGCAGCGACACGTTTGAGATATGTGTTGTCGGAAATTGAAGTTACTATCAGAGATCACTCCTAGATTCCGCACCGAGGTTGCTGGCATGATATACTGATTCAAAATACGCGTAGGGAATAAAACCCATCCAGTTTATTACGCTGCACTGGAGTACCAATAATGATCAATTCAGTTTCATTTGCATTTAATTTCAACTTGATGTCAGTTATCCAGTGGAAGACATCTTGAAGGCAATCACTAAGTTGGTTAAGGGAGCGATTTGTATCCGTGGTAGCTAACGAAATGTAGATCTGAGTATCATGAGCATAAAGGTGATGATCAAAGTTATGTCTTTGTATAACACACCTTAGTGGCGTGGTGTAAAGAGTAAAACGCAAAGGCCCAAGAACAGAACCCCGGGGAACACCATATAAAGTCGGCAGTGCAGCTGAAAAGCAGTTCCCAATCTTTGTAGATTGGTATCTATCAGTTAGATATGAAGAACACCAGTTTAGAGCTGTGCCAGATATGCCGTACCACTTTAATAGGCGTTGAATGAGAATGCTGTGATCAATCGTGTCAAAAGCGGCAGAGAGATCTAGTAAGGTTAAGTGCAGTCACTTTACCATTTTTATGATAGCTTGGTCACCGTGCCTCACAATCAGAGCCGGAATGTAAAGAAGTACTTTTATTTCATCACTTTTCTTGAGTAATAAAGCACATTTTAAGAAGTACTTTTACTTGTAACCAAATACAATTAAGGTGTACTTTTCTGAATGTAATGAAGTATCCATAATTGGTGTTAACATTTTGGAACTTCCGAGATGTTTCCGATAAATGATCTGTGCCGGAACCCAAAACTGTTTACCCCCAGCACAGATCCATACAGATTGTTGACGGTGCCTTTTTGCCATTCGATGTATAAATTCCTAAAATAACAAGTTATAACGAAAGAAATGTTGTATTGTTTATTTCACACAGTTATACAGTCAAAGCAGACGCTGATAATTGAAGGCAACGAAGATAGTCGAGTCACTACGGTAACATCATGTTCGTAGTTCGCAACTCTTATTAGACATTATTTACTATAATTTTGCTCTTCTGTACATTTTCTGCACAGTTTGTTGCGACGCCTAGCGGTCGTTGGGGACGTCACCGCATACAGAACCGCTAGGATTTAGCATGGCGTGCATTTATGCGGGTTGGTGTTTATAAGGTCGTACCCAAATTTGCAATCGCGGAATTTAATATTTTTACATCACCGTGAAGGTAATAAACTTACTTACACATGTGTCGTTGGATGCACTCATGAATTATGTTTACTTTTTGAGTTACTGCCGTTTAAACATAATGCAAGGTCGAGAATTCGCGAAGATCTAACGGCAATAACTCAACAAATTAACACAATTCTGTAATGCTTCTCACTGTATGTTAATTATTAATTAACGTCGTCGTAAGGCATCAAATCGAGACCGTTTTCTGAAACGCACTGTGTGATTTTATTACTAACTCAGGAAGAACAGAACCCGGATGATTAGGCAAGAAACATATATTCCTTATGGACATCACTATAGCATGTAATCAACACATCCCCCTTTCTAGGATTAAGAGTCACGATAAATCAGAAAGGAAAGTGTCTGTAAATTAGATTTCCCATTAATGCTAAGGACCACAGAATATAGTTCCTATGTCCTCAAACTAATATGACAATTACAAGTCCAGTCGCACTACAGCCTTTCGGACTCTCTCAGAGCGTCGTCGCACAGGTGAAGTCTTCACAGGCGAGGGCAGCGTCGCGACCTTATCGGCGTCTATCGTCTCTGTCCCGGGAGGTGCCTCAGTCGCCGTCGCTGGCTCTGACGCAGTAGACCCTTGAGTCTCGGGTAGAGTTGCGGTTTCTGCACGATACGGCTTGAATACTTCTCGCGTTGTGAGTAAGTGTTGACGATTACGGCGCATGACGCGTCCATCCTCACACTGAACGTCATAGGAACGAGGTCCGCTGAGACCTACTACTCTTGCGCGCTCCGACCATCGTCGCCGTCGTGGGTCCTTCACCCGCACCGTGTCGTTTGGGTGCAACAGCGTCAATGACTTTCCACGATCGTGCGGTGCCGTCTTCCTGGCGTATGTTTCGCGCCGATGTGGCAGTCGAGTTCTCAGCTTTCTACCAAACAATAGCTCAGCTGGAGATTTCCCACAGTCTAGTGGTGAGGAGCGATACGCTAGCATGGCGAGATACGCGTCCTCTCCTCGGTCGGCAGCTTTACTGAGCAACCGCTTCACAATTTTCACTGCATTTTCAGCAAGTCCGTTTGATTGCGGATAATACGGGCTCGACATCTTATGCTCGATGCCCCGATCTCTGGTGAATTGTCTGAACTCAGCACTAGCAAACTGCGGACCACCATCAGAGACACACTCCGACGGAATTCCGTATCGAGAAAATAGCGACTTCAAATGGATGATCACCTGTCGGCTCGATTCGCTCGACAAGAGTGCTATCTCAGGATAGTGCGAGTAATAGTCAATAGTCAGTAAGTACGGAACTTGCTTCAGGTAGAAGATGTCACATGCTACCTTCGCCCATGGTCGATCTGGTCGCTCATGCATCTGCAGTGGTTGTTGTGGTTGTGCATATCTGTACTCCTGCACACATCGCATCGTGAGACTGTGTCATAGACATCTTTATTCATGTTGGGCCAGTACAGAATGTCTCGGGCTCGTCTCTTACACTTCTCGATGCCCAAGTGACCCTCGTGTATTAGCTGGAGCATCTCGCCTCTCATGTTCTCAGGCACAACTACACGTTGTCCTTTCAGTAAGACACCATCGACTATGGACAGTTCTTCTAAGAATGTCTTGTAAGGCTTTGGGCTAACTTCGCTGCCATTTGACATGCTCCGAATCACTTGCTGTAATTCTCGATCGTTTTCAGTCGCCTCTGCTATCTCAGCCCATTTGCGCTCAGACACAGGCAGACTCGATTTCACTGTACAGACGTGTATGTGCACGTCGCTTTCCGTTATGCTCGTCACCTCCTTCGCAGAGAACGATATCGACAACGTGTCCGCCACCACGAGGAGTTTCCCTGGTGTGTACTCTAGCGTCAAGTCGTACTTCTGAATGCGTAATAGGAGACGCTGCAATCTAGGCGGTGCATCACACAGCCGTTTCTTTGAGATCGCTATCAGCGGCTGGTGGTCTGTCTCAACAGTAACTTTGCGACCATAGATGTAGACGTGAAAACGCTCGCATGCGAATACAACGCCCAGCTGTTCTTTTTCAATTTGTGCGTCGTCATGGACCTCGAAGCGTACGCTACAGGCATCCACTCGCCGTTCGTCTCTTGTAGCAGCACGGCTCCAATTCCGTCTTTGGATGCATCACTTGATACTTTGAGTGACTTGCTCTCATCATAGTACTGGAGCACTGGCTGGTTTGACAATGTCTCTTTGATACTATTTCACGCAAGCTCGTGTTCGCTTTGCCACTGCCAATCACAGTTTTTCTCTAGCAGTAGTCTGAGTGGAGCGGTTCTGGCGGACAGATTCGGTATGTATCGGCCAAGGTACGTCACCATGCCTAACACCCGCTGTAACTCAGTTACATCAGTCAGTGTTGGCATATCCCGGATCAGGTTTCACACCATCATGGGTGATCACTTCGCCAAGATACGCAAGTTCATTTATTACACGCCTTGCCATACGCTGGACAAGCGCGCAGTGCATGCGTTGTATCACAACATTTACACTTTGTGGCAGTCTTTCGTTGTTGTGGCTTCCATTGCTGGCGACGCCCCTTTTGGCAGTAGTTGACTTCACTGGTCGATGCTACTTTATCTGTACTCAGTGACTGAATTTGTCTTTCAGTTGCCTCTGCCGCCTGGCATATTTTGATTGCTTTATCAAGGTCTAAACTGTCTTCCCTTAGTAAGCGTTCGCGTACCCTTGAACTTGCTATTCCCAATACCAAACGGTCCCTGATCATACTGTCTTTGAGACTGTCAAACTGGCATGTATGTGCCTTTATTTTCAAGTCTGTCACAAATTGTTCAATTGGCTCTCCCTGTATTTGTTTTCGACTATGAAACACGTAGCGTTCATACGTTTAATTCTTTTTGGGGTTACAGTAGGCATTGAACTTCTCAACTACGCTCTCATAGTTCCCTCCCTCTTCCTGAGTAAACGAAAACGTGTTGTAGACCTCGATGGCCTGTTTTCTAGCAACATGGGTGATGGAGCAACAGTGCTATTTTTTGCTTAGACGGTTTTGTATCATGACCAGTTGCTACCATGTACAGTTCAAACTGTTGCTTGAATTTGCGCCAATTTTCTGATATATTTCCAACCAAAACAAGTTAATCTGGCTGTCTGATTGAATCAGCCATGATTGTCTACACTGTTATTGATGGACACATTATCGCCCTGCCAAGCGGCTTGCGCGCCATGACATTAACCTTGACAGCTTCGCCGGTGATAAAAGACAATTGTCAAAATTCCACTCCGTTGCGTATTTATCGGTTTCGGCGTTTCGAATTCTGGTGTGTTGTCTCTGCTCCGTGTTTCTGACACCATGTAATGCTTCTCACTGTATGTTAATTATTAATTAACGTCGTCGTAAGGCATCAAATCGAGACCGTTTTCTGAAACGCACTGTGTGATTTTATTACTAACTCAGGAAGAACAGAACCCGGATGATTAGGCAAGAAACATCTATTCCTTATGGACATCACTATAGCATGTAATCAACACAAATTCCTGCGTATATCCAGCGACAAACTTGTAGATAAGATAATCATCTTTACGGTGATATCAAAAAATATATAAAATTATGTGATTGCAATTTCATGTACAGTTTGAAACAACAGACCACACCGTCGCTCGCCGTGCTAAAGGATAGGTCGCGCTCAGCGGCCCTGCTTATGATGACGTCAGCAACTTCTGACGAGCTGGTTGCTTTGTGACACGCAAATGTCCAATCCAAGTATGAGCGGGCTTAGTGATATGAATTCTCAATAAACAGGCTTCGTATTTGGCACAATAATTGACAAGAGTATTAAGTTTAGATATACGAAGTTTCAAAGACATTTAACATTTAGTTTCACTTAATCTTTAAGAATCACAGTCAAGCGGCAACACCGCAAGAATCCGAAGATTCACAACTAGAAGATTCAGTGTTCGTAAGATGTATATTGCATTACTTGTACCTTTATCTTCTACAAATCCACATTGTTCTTCAGCAATTTCCGGCTTTATTTTGTTTCTCATCCTGGTCATAATAATTTTAAGCAACATCTTGGTGAAGTGACTCATGATACTAATTGTACGGTGTAGTTCACATTCAACTGCGCCTGGTTTCTTTGGTATTGCTACAAAAATGGATCTTGATAAATCAGTTGGGATTCTTCCGGTGTCCTATATTTTTTTCAAGAAGTCTGTTACTATATCAATACCAAATTCATCTAAACACTCAATCATTTCAATGGTAATATTATCTGGTCCAGCAGCTTTCCCCTTTTTTCATTGATCTTATGGTTTTTCGAACCTCGTCCTTCAATATAGGAGGACCATCAAAGTTCTTCTTAATTGATGGTCTTTCACCCCTTTCATCATCGTTCAGTTCACCAATATATTCTGACCATCTCTCGAGTATTTTGTCTTTGTCCATTAGTATGTTTCCTTCTTTAGATTTCAGGCAACCTGTAGCTGAGCTTGTTCTTTTCCTTGTGATTTCTCTTATTCTAGCATGCATGGATTTTGTGTCGTGCTTATGCTTCTGTTCAATTTCTTTGTATTGTTCATTAAGCCATTTCTCTTTCGCTAGATTACATTTGGCCGTTTGTTCATCGCTACATATGTATTACGATTTTGCTTAATTTTCCTCCTTTCGTCCATCAACTTTAGAATATCGTCAGTAATCCATTTTTTATTTACTTTTCTGCACTGCCTAGGAATAGTTTCTTCTGCAGCCTGTGTAATTGATTTCTTCATTTGTTCCCATTGGTCGTCCACATCTTGAATCTCATTTAGAACATTGAAACTGTTTCGAAGCTACATTAAATTTCTCTGTGATCGCTGAATCTGATTTTAGTACATTCATGTCCAGTTTAATGTTCCTTGTTACTCTTTTCCTTTTCTTCAGTTTCAGCCGGAACGTGGCTCGCACTGGCACATGGTCGGAATCGCAGTCTGCCCCTGGAAAGGTCTTTGCCACCAGTAAGGCATTTCTAAATCTTTTACTGACCAGGATATAAGCAACTTGGTTCCGTGTTCGGTCTCCTGGACTTTGCCAAGTCCAAAGTCTTCTTGGGTGTTGTTGGAACCAGGTGTTTCCTACAATCATGTCATGAGATTTTGCCCACTCTATTAGTTTATCTCCTCTCTCGTTTCTGCTCCCCAGTCCATGTGGTCCAACTATGTCTTCACATCTTTCCCCACCAACTTTAGCATTAAAGTCTCCCATGACTATTACAATCTCCTGTGATTTGCAATGTGATTTTGTCAATTTAAGATAATTATAAAATGTATCGTGCTCTTCATCAGATTTGTCTGCGGTTGGTGCATACGCTTGTATAATGTTAATGTTAAATGGTTTGCCACTGATTTTCACCAAGAGGATGCGATCCGATATGGTCCAGTATCCAAGTAAGCATTTTGCTCTTTCTTCATCCAACAGAATTCCAACTCCCCTTTCATGTTTATCGTCTCCTGAGTAAATTATTGTGTAATTATCTGATGTCACCAGTCCTGCCCCTGTCCATCTAACTTCACACATTCCCATTATATTTATCCTCAGTCTTGTCGCTTCTTGTTTTATGTTATCTAAGTTTTCCTTTCTGATATAGAGTTCTTACGTTCCATGTAGCAATATTCAAAATCTTTATGTTGCGCACAGTAGCTGGATAACGATCTGGTGTCACCTGTCGCACACTACTATCCCTACCGAGCGAGGTGGTCCTGTCAGGACTGCCAGAACAACAGTTCACGCCGTTAACGTTATTTTCTGTGGTTTTGTGGGTCATGATTGTCTTTGGAAAGATACAACGGTGGTTTCCGATTATATTTTGCCGGTTTTCGATTTGGTTTATTCCAAGGAACAGTGGCTCGTACTGAGCTGTGCTCGCCGCCGTTGTCCACAGAACTGGATCTTCCGCCGTCAGAACTGAGGGGATGTTGTCCATCACATCCTCTGCTTCGCTATTTGCCCCATAGCTGGAACATGATTTGTGAGGGTCGACATCTTGGAGATATCGTGAGTAACAGGGTTGTAATGGTGGTTGCCATCCTGCTGTCTAGAGGTAGGCAGAGTAAACGTGTAAAGTGGTATAGGAAGCAGTAACAAGGTTATGTTCCCAACTTTCCATTATAAAACGGTGTGACAGCGGTTCGAGTGCGTGCGGCGGCGAACCGAGTGCGGCAGCGACTCCACGTAGCGGGTCGGTCAACGGAACCGGGCGAAGGCGTACTTGCAGCGGCGGTGTAACAGCGGTTCTAGCGTGCGGGCGGCAGCGGACCGAGTGGTGCGGCGGCGGTCAGAGCGAGCGTGCGGCGGAGACACGTGTCCGGCGATCGCGGCGGGGACGAATGTCGTCGGCAGACCGAGTAGTGCAGCGGCGGTCAGAGCTATGGTGATGTAGGAATAAAACATTTATTTTGTCTTGCGCTGTTCCCTGTTTGCGCTGCAGGCGGGTATCTTATGTTGCGTAAGGAATGGGATGGCCGTGCATGCCTTGTATTGCATAACATGCAGCTCGTTCAGGACAGCTGGACAGAGTGGTCGTTGGGGATGACGCTGAATAGTTAGTATACAGGCGCTGTAAAATAGTCTAGTGTGGTCGGTCGAAGGTAGTTCGTCAGGAAAAGCTTCGACAGTGAGAAGGACTGTCCGGTGGTGGTTGACAGTGTCGCATTTGGCGGGCAGTCTAGTGTGGTCGGTCAAATGTAGCGCACCAAGGATGCTACGACAGTGAGAGGAGCGTCCAATATTGGTTGACTGTGCCGCACGTATTTAGCGGACACTCGGTGCATGGTTGACTGCGCCGTAATTGGTGGACAGTCAGAAGCCGAATCACATTTGTCGGCAAGAGGCGATGAGCGACGTGGCGAGATATCCGGGACACGACGCCCGGGAACGACACATTACGTGGCGTAATATTCGTGATCGATGCCCGAGAACGACACATCACGTGGCGTGACATTCGCGACGTGACGCCTGGGAACGACACATAACGTGGCGTGACGTCCGTATCGACGCATAGGTAGACACGTGAGTCGTGATCAAACGATATTATCGACGATATTATTTGATGATTTAGTTGCGTTCGAACGATCCGCTTCTGTGTTAATTGTGTAAGTGTTAATCTATTGTATTCACATGCGTGTACCATTGTTGTTGTATTCATTATACAACCATTAAACACGTTGTTGGCTGGCAATTGTGGCTTAGTTCAATGGTAATTACAAATTGGCGTGCGCGCCAGAATAATGTTTAGTTAAATTTTTGATATAACGTACATGTTTCTGTTTGGTTGTTAGTGTTTATGGAACTGTTAGTGTTTATGGAACTGTTACGAGGTATTGATGACGAAATCAGTAGCTGACAACAACAAACGATGAACTGTTCGTCAGGCGCAGATCGGTAAGCGGATCACTTGCAGTTTTTTTGTATCCCATTCGCATGACATTAGTTGATTTTATACTTGCATAGTGATATTAATTGCTAGTTTCAAGCAATTACAATGATTCAGTTGTTTCACAGAAATGTTACGTTGCATTATCGTATTAGTTATGGTGATGTATCGACGACCACTGTAGCTATGTCAAACTCTTAAACACTACGAAATATCATTGACTGTGTAGTGTATTGATGAGTAAATATAGCTACAGGTGAACTAAGAGAGCTAATAGAATTGGCTAAGTTACCCCCTTTCCACGAACGGAGTGATGACTTAGATGCATATCTGCACCCTTTCGAGGGGTATGCTACGATGCATGGTTGGTCAAAAGAGCGAAATACATCTAACCTAAGTGCGCTGTTAAAGGGTAATGCTTTGTAACTATTTCATCGTATGGACATTGACGACAGTAATGACTCTGATTTGAGGGCCTTCGAGACTTGCTTATCAAAGAGCAAGTGTTAGGGGTTGGGTACACAGATTTACGAGTGTTCATTGAGGAAAGATCACCTGACTCGTTCAAAGAGATGTGCGTTATTGCAGAGCAGTATATAAAAGCTCATTGCAAAACATTTAGACACTGGTGGATGTCTGATAAGAGTAAGAGTGAATGTCGTGACAGTATAGGACCAGATAAGGTGGACAGAAACCGACCTGTGGAAACATCAACACATTCTGGCAGTAGCATAGGACAGTCGCGTCAATACAACCCGAGTACGCCTCATACAGGTCGTACATGTTGGATATGTGGTTTTGCTAAACACATTGCACGGAATTGCACTCAGAAAAAGATACAACTAGATGTGAAGAGAGACAAGGCGAGATTCAACGAAACAGCACTACTGTTCAAAGGGGGTATAAAGGTGGCTACGGAAATGTCCGCTGCGTTGAGGATAAAGATGGAAAGAAATTCCAATTACTGGAAATTACCGCTTTTGCAGCTAACCAAGATAAAGGTACGGCAGTCGGAGTAAACGGACGACCAAACTTGGTAGAAGTCTTATGATATAGTAGCTGTTCCACAATGGTCATCAGAGAGGATCTTTGTGATCCAGATGACTTAATTCACAGGGGAAGTCAGAGGCTGCGTGATGATGGACGGAAGAGTAGTCGAAGTTCCAGTAGTAACCAAAATGGTAGACACCCTGTACTACACCGAGATAACGGAAGGCGTAGCTACGGACTCACCCTAATTTATGATTTGGTCATTGGAAACCTTCCTGGAGCTCGGAACCAGGAGGATCCAGACACTAAATGGGAAATACTTGAATTAGAGCAAACCATGCTAAATGCACAGAAGACAGTAAACAGTGATGAAATAAATGGCGAGATGACTGGTCATGAGATGACGGGAGGGTTATCAACCACTGTTAGCGCAGAGAAAACAGTAGACATTGATAAGATCAATGACGATATAACTGACCATGAGGTGACAGCGGCGGTAGAGACACGCTCACAAAGCAAGCACAAACCGCTACGACCCTTGAAAGTAGCTAAAACAAAGGTGGTCAATGTGTACAGTGCAGAGTTCAGAAGGCTACAAGAAACAAGCAAAACTCTAGACAAACTACGGTGAAGGATTTCTGAAAAGGGTACAGAGAAGCCGAAACAGTGGGGTATCTAAGTGTACTATATAGACGAGAACAATGGATAGATGTCCAGATAGGTCACATCTCCACCGGAGAAAGGATCAGTAGTACACAAACAACTAGTGTTATCTCTCTCTCTTTGCCTGAATCAATGCTAGAATTAGCTCACGATTCAATATTGGCTGGTCATTTGGCTACTAAGAAGACATATGACAGAGTAACGTCGAATTTCTTTTGACCAGGTGCGTATAACGATGTTACGAAATATTGCCAGTCATGCGACATATGTCAACGAACAGTACCGAAAAGCAGATGCGGAAAGACACTACTGGTTTGTATGCCAATCATTGGTGAACCATTCGATCGGGTAGCGACAGACTTGGTCGGATCACTACCAATGTCCGGACGAATGGACGATGGATTTTGACTTTGGTTGATTGTGCCACACGATATCCAGAAGCCGTTCCCGTGAAAGGCATTGATACTATAGAGTGTGCAGGGGAATTGGTAAACATATTCAGCAGGATAAGCATTCCTAGAGAGATATTGAGCGACCGAGGATCTCAGTTCGTTTCAGATCTAATGCGTGAGATTTCGCGTCTCTTATCTGTTCGACAGCTTCACAAGACTCCATATCATACACAGTGTAACGGCTTAGTGGAAAGATTCAATGACACAATTCGTCGAATTCTGCAAAAGATGGCAGCCGAGAAACCACATGATTGGCTTAGCTATATGCCAGCGGTATTGTTCTCCTACAGGGAAGTTCCCCAGGAGAGTTTATAATTTTCTGTACAAGGACCCATGAGCGTTCTACGAGATATATGGACAAACAAAGACACAGAGGAACCTACATATCAGTACGTGCTGGAGTTGAGAGAGAGACAAGAGGAAACGTGCAAGCTGGCACGTTAGGAAGGCACAGAGCACACAGCACAAGTGGCTTAACAGAAAGGCCAGAGTGAAAGATCTTAAAGTGGGTGACCAAGTGTTGTTACTTCTGCCAACTAAGATGAACACGCTAGAGAGGCAGTGGTAAGGTGATAGAAAATGATTATGTTATTGATCTGTTAAATATGTTACGCAAGTATAACACGACGAAACCAGTAGAAGAAAGGATGGCATTAGTAGTAGGTAGTAGACATATTGATATAGTCGTAGAAGGTACGGCTGAATGTGATCCGTCAGAAAATGGTTTCAATGCCCTGGAGAAGGTACATGTGACGACATAAAATAGTGTCCACTCTGAGCCACACAGACATGAGAAGACGTCAAAATCAGCCAAGATATTGATCAAGACCAACAACGAGAAGTGAAAGACTTAAGAGAGTATTGCGATGTACCGACAGACATTCCAAGGAAGTCGGACCTAACGGAATGTACAATCGAATTGACCGATGATGTCCCTTTCAGAGTCAAAACTTACCCAGTACCATAAGCGCTGAAAGAGGAGATGGGTAAAGAAGTCAATGAGAATCTAAAGAGAGATATCATTGAGTCGTCCATGTCGCGATATGCCAGTTCCCCTGTTGTAGTGAGGAAATCGGACGGGTCGGTTAGATACTGCATTGATTTCTGCAGACTAAATGCTAAAACTGTATTTGATGCAGAACCAGTGCCGAATCAGGAAGTTGTTCTAAATAAGATGGGAAATGACAATTTTATTTATTGCATATATTTAGCGAAAGGGTTTTGGCAAGTACCTATTGGAGAGGAGGATCGTAAATATACAGCGTTTCCTACGAACCAAGGCTTAATGCATTACAAATACATGCCATTTGGTCTTGTGAATGCCCTAACAATATTTTTCAGAATGGTTCGGAAATTGCTACACGACATGCCTAGCGTTGATTCGTATGTAGATGACACAGTGCCGCACACAGTGACGTGGGATAACCACAAGTGAGCGCTACGACAGGTGCTTGAAAGACTACGACGACACGGATTGACCGCCAAACCTGAATTTGACCTGTTCCCTATTGGGATATGTTGAGGGAGGTGGGACCCCGAAGCCACAGCATAAGAAGGTAGACCAGATTCTAGGCATGAGAAAGCCAGACACCAAAAAGAACTGAGGTCATTTCTGGGTACAATTGGTTATTATAAAAAATCATTGATAACTACGCCAATAAGGCAAAACCACTGACAGATAAACTGAAGAAGGGAGAACCTAATCAGATTAGTTGAAGCCTTAAAGAGAGAATTGACCCGAAAATCAATCGTTTGTCAAGAGCATGATGGGGTGAACATGCCAGTTACATATGTCAGCAGAAAACTTAGCGAGACAAAGTGTCGCTACTTGACAATCGAACGGGAATGCCTAGGATTGTTCTGGGCTACAAAATGATTACACGTCTGCTTGTATTGTAGAGAATTCGTGTTAGAAACAGATCATCGGCCTTTAACCTTTATGAATCGTACTAACATCAGTAATGATCGTGTCATGCGCTGGGCCTTGCATCTGCAAATGTACCGATATCGTGTGCGCATTGTTAAGGGTAGAGATAACACCACCGCAGATTTCCTAAGCCGCTGCGGGGTAAACAAGATTTACAGTGATTTGTTTTAAATAATCGGCATGTAAAACAAAATTTGATGTATTATCTTGTGATGGGGCTGTTGTGATGATGTAGGAATAATACATTTATTTTGTCTTGTGTTGTTCCTTGTTTGCACTCCTGGCGGATATCTTAAGTTGCGTAAGGAATGGGGTGGCCGTGCATGCCTCGTATTGCATAACATGCAGCTCGTCCAGGACAGCTGGACAGAGTGGTCGCTGGGGGATGACGCTGAATAGTTAATATATAAGAGCTGTAGAACAGTCTCGTGTGGTCGGTCGAACGTAGCTCGCTAGGGAAAGCTTCGACAGTGAGAGGAGCGTCCAATAGTGGTTGACTGTGCCGCACGTATTTAGCGGACAGTCGGTGCATGGTTGACTGCGCCGTAATTGATGGACAGTCAGAAGCAGAATGCGCATTTGTCAGCAAGAGGTGGTGATTCGCGAAGAGGTGGACAGCTACGAGATGAGACATCCGGGACCCGACGCCCCGAACGAAACATCACGTGATCGACGCGACGTCCGGGAACGACACACCAGACGCTTGACATCCGTGACGAGACGCCCGGGAACGACACATCACGTGGCATGATATTTGTGACGCAACACCCGAGAACGACACATCACGTGGCGTGACATCTGTGACACGACGTCCGGGAACGACACATCACGTGAACTTAAGCGACGTGACACCTGGGAACGACACATAATGTGGCGTGACATCCGTAACGACGCATTGGTAGACACGTGAGTCGTGATCAAGCGATATTATCGACGATCTTATTTGGTGATTTAGTTGCGTTCGAACGATCCGCTTCTTTATTAATTGTGTAAGTGTTAATCCATTGTATTCACATGCATGTATCATTTGTTGTTATAGGGGTCATGTTCTAGTTAGACTTCCTGTTTGGTTAGAAGAAGAAAAGAGCAGTGTATTTTTTTAACAAAATTCACATGCTATTAAATAAGTGCATTTGAGTAGGCAGATTTCCATGTGTCATTGTAGAAGGTGTTGACTGTATAATGGTGGATTTCTAGATGATTTGAATAAGCTGAAGGATATTTGGCAGCAATTTGCCTGTGTGACCTGTTTGCGGAGTAATTCTTGCCGGCATTTGTAAATATTGACGGGTGTCACACATACAGGCGTTTTACGAGAGCTGGAAGTACGTTTTTTTTATCTATCAGCATATCAATGAGATGATGATAACAGCAGGTGAGAAGTTTAAGACATTTTGATAATCACACGACCGTTGCGCGACAGCGTTACACGAGCGTGTGGCGGAGATACGTGTCAGGCGATCACGGCGGAGACGAGCGTCGTCTACTGACGACGATTATCAAGATGGGACCGACCCTATGTAGCCGGTCGGCCGAGCTGGGTCAACGGAACCGGATGAACACGTGTGACGACGATCAGAGCGTGTATACAACAGAAAAGGACACTTCCGGTGGACGGTCGTCGAGTCGTGGTGCGATCTCATGGCGAGCTAGCCGAGTCGGGCTAACGGGCCGAATCGGAGCGAGCGCGACGAACTTTCGTTTGACTACGCGGCGAGACGATGCATAGGGAAGTGACAATTCGATGATATATGTATATGTTAAATTGCCGGCTAAACTTCTTTGAACTGTCTCAATGTATTGTATGTAATTAAGAGGCTGTTGTTCTCTATACTGGGGGTGGTATAGATTCCTTGATGTTACTTACCTGAGTCCGAGCGGACCTGAACTTGTAATGCATTGACATTTGAAACTCCCTTGAGAGTGCTAATAGTACTTATTTTTTTAACGAGCCATTCTATTATTTTTCTCAAAAGAGTTCTTTGTTATTTATGTATGTAATAAAATTCATAAACTTTCCATTGTTCCTTGTTGCGTTGTTGACGGTTGCTGCCCTCATTCACAAGCGTTGACAAATTAATACTGAACCCTACTACACTTGAGCCATAAAGTTACGGAGACCTTGCCAATCTGTGACAAGAACATGTACACATAATTAGTCTGCGTGTCATGGATAATATACTTAGGTATAGGCCCATGTTCCGTGTGTTGACATTTTAATGAGTCTTGTTTATAAAAATATATTGCAGTCATTTTGGCGGGAATCTTGTCGTGGGGTAAGAGGCCCACCCACGTAGCAAAACGCTCTCAGGTGGCCTTTGAAATATTCCAATTTTATATTGTTGTCATATTTTGCACCCAGCCATGTTCTATTATATGCATGTTCTACATATTCGCTTCTTTCATCTCAGTTTCCCACGGCTACTGTATACATTTTGCTGATCAAATGGTAATGTCAGCAGCTCACCATGTGTTTGGTTTCTGTTGCATTCATATTGTGACCGGATAGACATGATGATATATTTCAAAAAATACTTATATTCTAGTCTGATTGGGTGGGAGGGCGTTTCGCCCCAGTGGGGCTTTTTACCCCCTACCATTCTCCCTCGCTCTCTCGCAGAAAAATGCGCACTATAATATTGCTACGTTTCACGCCTTTTGTGTTCATCCATTGTGGGCATATTACGCCGAGACATTTACGGTCTGTGTGAGAACAATACGTTGGCAAAACGATTACGTGCACGGTGACACACAACGTGGCGCTTACGTAGCCGCGTGTGTTTTGTTGTTGTTATGAACAACAGTCTTTTTCCCGATCATTCAGCTAAATGGTGTTATCAGTGATTGTGTACCATGCAGGTGCTAACAAACACGCGTTGTCTGTGTTCGCGTTGACATTCTGGTATGTCGTGTTCGGCCAAGACTGCAAACCGAAGGATTATTGCAAGAACGGCGGGACTTGCGAGTATTTGGCAGCCACCAAAGACCAACGCTGTATCTGCACAAATGCACACTGCGGGCTTACATGCGAGACAACCAATATATGCAAAAACGGTGGAACTTGTGTCTATAACTCGAATACAAACAATATCTCGTGTGCATGCGCTGCTGGCTTCGCAGGAGCGACCTGCAGCGCGACGAAATCAAACACGGCCGCTGCATCGACCGACGCCACAAAATCGAAAAATTCATCCGGGGACAATCCGCTATTGTATCTCTTCATCACTGCTGTCTTGTCTGCGGTGCTTGTTGTCGTCGTCGTCGCTTGCGCTTGGCACAAAAGGAGACAACGGGAGAGGGAAACCGCCGAGGCAGAAGCTCTAGGTCTGTTGACTGATCACTCGCCCAACGAAAAAGAATCTGTGCAAGAGAACTGGTTCTTATCTATGTTTGGATTTTGATGAAGCATGTAGATAACCATGCATTGCGGAATAAACAGCGTTGTTGTTTTTCGATCACCCGTCGTGCTGGATAATACAATATCGATATGACGAAGTTGCAGAAATAAAATATTGATATTACAAATATCCGTGTGGATTAGTTTTTATTTTAGTTAAGTTGGCCCTATATAAATTATGACTCGCGGCAAAGCATGCGGATCACTCGATCGGGAAGAAGTTACAATAAATATGCAGAACTCATATTATAGTACATTACGAAGTCAGCATTGACAGGTAATATCGGGAGTAGACAAATACATGTAAATCTGTGTAGCATATGTATAATGGTGGTGACTCAAATTATGACTGTTATTAACTAAGCTCAGCAGACTTAAAATTGTGTAGAGAGTAAAAAGTAAGACTCCAATGACAAAACCTCGAGGAACAATACATGAAACTGGGATTGTCGATAACATATAATGCCAATCTTGACTCGGATGTCCATCAGTTAGATATCACGAAAACCAACACAAAGTTGTACCAGATACACCATACCATAAAGATAAAGCATTTATATGAATGCCTTGATCAGTGAAATCAAAGGCAGCAGCAGTTGAACAAGGCAAGCGCAATTACTTTACCTGTATCCATATTTAGCGTTATATTGTTGTGCACCTTTAAGGGAGCAATCTCCATATAATGAAGTTGTTTGTGCGCAGATTGTGATGCTTTAGGTGGGCATTTTGACCTAATTCGAGATCCAGGGCGTTTTGCTACAACTTGTTCAAGTATCTTGGAAATGACGGTAAGATCAGAAACCGGTCTGTATTTTTTAATGCTGTATTTCGGTAAATATGTCTTCTTAAAGTGACCCACTATAAGAAATAATGACAGTGTAAATATGTTACAGACAACTCGTGAACAGTACTGTTGGACTTGTTAAAACACCGATATCCTTGTACGCGTGTTATCTAAAAGCGTGTTGTTTTGGGCGGCAATCTTGTTAAAGGAAAGCAGTCTGGTCCTCTAACCACAATTATTTAGTGTAGTAATTTGTTAGTTTTGAACGTATGAAATCGTTGAACATCAAATTGTATTGCGATTAACTCAGCTCACCTCGGTATTATTGCCAATAAAGCTTGTTTTTAAACTGTTTGCACATGCTCCTGAGTCGTACCTTCCAAATCGCAAAAGTCGTTACGGGCTATCTAAACACAAGTTGGTAGGCAGAATACCTTCAACATAGTAATTATAGCATTAAGAACATTACATATTAATGTAGCGCTACAGCTTCGGACTCTCAACTGAGAGAACCCGGGTTCGAATCCTGTGCTGTCGTGTCGAACATTGGGCAAGTTCGTTCACTATACATTGCTCCGGTTCACTCAGCTGAATGAATGAGTACATGGATATAGACAGTGGAGGATATTTGTGTACGAATAGTTTTCGCGCATTAATTGCCGTGTGGCTGGATGCTTCCCAGAGAAGTCGAGATGGTGTTCGATTGAACAAGTCTGCCAGGTAATAAAGTGTAAAGCGCTTTGAGTAGTCCTGAGGACTGGATACTGTGCTATATAAGAACTTACCTTTACTTTACTTTTACATTAATGAATGAATGACAAACTAGGACCAGCCTAAATCTCATTAAACTGTTCGACGCCTTGTGTTGTGTACCGGCCGCCGCATGTACACAGAGTATGAAAGGGCCTCTCTCCAGGCGACGGTACCGAGCCTATTGTGTCGTCTGGCCGCTCTACGCTTCGACTCTGCCAACACGGGCCAACACAAGTCAGTCCGGGATTATGTGGAGCGGACGTCTAGCGCGACCCGGCCCGGATACTGGATCCAGGAGTCAATCCGCGTCTGTCGCAGGTCAGTGAGTCTTCTGTATGCGACTGACTGAAGGTGTAGACACCCGCTGCGTGGTTGAACCGAGAGGGTGCGTCGCAAAGGAGTATAATATCTGCGCCGAGAAATGTTCGGTTGATTGCTCGTCTGCAGTGAGTTCGCCTTGTATTGTCGTTCACACTTCACAAGCGCTGCCGCTCGTGTTCTTACATGCGGGTATTGCGCTTCCCGAAGCAGTTGTGTATTTTCCGTTGGTAAAAAACGCCCACCGACCGTCACAACCGCGGTACAACAGTATCTTCGGTGCGAGCAAGGCAAGTTACGCCGCGCTATAGCTCAGTACGATAACAGTATCGCATATCTCAAGTAACAGCCGGGTGAACGATCGTTTGAAAAGGCCCATCGACTAATGCACTTGTTAATGTTGCTATTAGCTTCATGTGTGTATGCAAGATGTGTGCACGTTGTTACAGTAGGGTTGTAGCCCTTAAACACGTTTGCTATTAGGAGTGAAATCAATACATGGCGATAACGCACACGCGTGCACACACGCACACGCACGCACGCACACACACACACACACACACATTAATCCCTCGATATTTCATTAACATGTTCCTGAAATCGCAATACTATTAAAGGCGAGCGAATGCCAACTGGGGTGTGTGTACATATTTCTGGGCATAATATGATGTCGTGCGCTGTATATAAATTCGTTATCTTGTGTGAGTGTCATATGAGGTAGACGCTGACGTCATCGTGTGTAAGATTCCGATGTATACGACAGCAAACAAAGATGGCTCATTGAAAATGACAAATGACTTCGGTTACTGTACGGCAGCGTTTTTGAACGGATACTGTTTGCACCATGCTTGCTCGAAACCAAAACCAACACAGCATCAAAGAGCTATTAGCATTACACACGCTTTGGCAACGCGATAGCCCATGCAATTCCGCCGGTTGTTTTCGGATCACTTGTCTGGTCTTGGTTCCTCGTTTTTACGCATAAATGTCAATATATGTCGCATATTCCCATACAGTTAGTTACAGTTGTCTATTGAAACCCTCATACAAATGTCACTAGATTCGCGGCGAGTATTTGGCGTGATTATTTCAGGGCGGATATTACACGCAACATGTTGAGGAACCTCACACAGCTAAGACGTTAGAATCGACACAAAGAAATATATTCACAGATGTCACATGTGGTGAAGAGCAAATTAAAGTTATTTATTCGTCTTCTCCCAGAATACAGCGTAGGTCCGAAACGACGCTTTTCCAACACACTCTGTTGTCCGCGGCTTTCTTTACGTTTTTCCGGGTGGTTCCATATGTCTAGTTCTTCAGCAATGGATCTCGTCCAGCTGCGTTGTTGTCTGCCGGTTTTTGTTTTTATTATGGGTTCCCCTTTAGTGATTCCTTCGTGTTTCATCCCGAGGGTGTATCCAATACATGTCCAATGTCGTTTTTAAATCCCTTTCGTGATACTGGTTTCGTTTATTCTGCTTTATTCTCAGACCTATGTTCTCTGCTTCCTCTGTCAATTGGCTAGTCTTCTTCTGCATCTATCTAGGGCTTTCTCTGTTGCTGCGCCAATTCTTTGGAATATGTTTCTTCTTAGTGTTAGCCCAGTTGAAAGTATTACACAATTCCGCTGTCATTTAAACGATATCTGTATAACATTTCATACACATCTGACCTCCCTGTGGTATCCATTCATATGTTGACAACTTTAATATAGTACTTATCCGTTTTGAGGTAAATCAACTATTTTGTTTTGATGCGCCTCTTGGTTTGGTTTCTCTGGAGTTAGGCACAAAAAATCACTTTATTTTTATTATGTCGCAGATAATTTTCCCCGTATGTGATTGGCAGGTGGAGTTTCCTTGCATCTGTTTGATTATTGTTATAAAGTTTCCAGGTATACCGTAGTCCACACAGTCGAAGGCTTTCTCAAAATCTATGAAATTGATATAAAGCGGTGACTTCCACTCAACTGGCTGTTCTGTTAGTATTCCCAAGCTAAACCCAACTTATTTTTCACGTAGTTTGTGCGCCCTCCAATCTGTCCAAAATTATGCGGGCGAAGAATTTACTTGGTACCGAAAGTAGTATAATTCCTCCCCAGTTCTTGAACATTCCAAAGTCACCTTTCTTTGGCAGTATAATATGGTATCCATTTTCTAGTTCTTTTTGGATTTCATCTTGACTATAAACCTTCGGGAATAGGTTGTGCATCACATATACAGTATATGTTGTTGTTGTTATCGAGGCTGCTTTCAGGGCTTCATGCAGGTGGTTGTTGGTTTTCCACCCGGTCCTGGTTTCTTTCCGTTCTTTAACATCTTCGGTGCTCTGCTGATTTTGGCTTTTGAATGTGGGTTTATGCTAATGTTTTAATAGCACGTTTCCCATTGGTATGTCTCGTCTTTCTACTGGTGGATCTCAGTTGACACTTTCTTTGAAGTGTTTTCCCATCTTGAGCTTTGCTCTGTTTCTTTGTTTGTGATTCTTCCTTATTTGTATTTCACTGGTTTTGAAGGTTTGAAGGTTCTGTCTTTTCTCTGCAAGTGTTCTTGTTACACCTACAGTTCCTTTGTGTCTCTTCTGTGTACTGCCATTTCAGCTTTGCAAGTGTTCTTGTTATACCTACAGTTCCTTCGTGTCTCTTCTGTGTATTGCCATTTCAGCTTTGCAAGTGTTCTTGTTATACCTACAGTTCCTTCGTGTCTCTTCTGTGTACTGCCATTTCAGCTTTGCAAGTGTTCTTGTTATACCTACAGTTCCTTCGTGTCTCTTCTGTGTACTGCCAGTTCAGCTTTGAAGTGTTCTTGTTACACCTACAGTTCCTTTGTGTCTCTTCTGTGTACTGCCATTTCAACTTTGCAAGTGTTCTTGTTATACCTACAGTTCCTTCGTGTCTCTTCTGTGTATTGCCATTTCAGCTTTGCAAGTGTTCTTGTTATACCTACAGTTCCTTCGTGTCTCTTCTGTGTACTGCCATTTCAGCTTTGCAAGTGTTCTTGTTATACCTACAGTTCCTTCGTGTCTCTTCTGTGTACTGCCAGTTCAGCTTTGAAGTGTTCTTGTTATACCTACAGTTCCTTCGTGTCTCTTCTGTGTACTGCCATTTCAGCTTTGCAAGTGTTCTTGTTATACCTACAGTTCCTTCGTGTCTCTTCTGTGTACTGCCATTTCAGCTTTGCAAGTGTTCTTGTTATACCGTACAGTTCCTTCGTGTCTCTTTTGTGTACTGCCAGTTCAGCTTTGCAAGTGTTCTTGTTATACTTACAGTTCCTTCGTGTCTCTTCTGTGTACTGCCATTTCTGCTTTGCAAGTGTTCTTGTTACACCTACAGTTCCTTCGTGTCTCTTCTGTGTACTGCCATTTCAGCTTTGCAAGTGTTCTTGTTACACCTACAGTTCCTTCGTGTCTCTTCTGTGTACTGCCATTTCAGCTTTGCAAGTGTTCTTGTTATACCGTACAGTTCCTTCGTGTCTCTTCTGTGTACTGCCATTTCAGCTTTGCAAGTGTTCTTGTTATACCTACAGTTCCTTCGTGTCTCTTCTGTGTACTGCCATTTCAGCTTTGCAAGTGTTCTTGTTACACCTACAGTTCCTTCGTGTCTCTTCTGTGTACTGCCATTTCAGCTTTGCAAGTGTTCTTGTTACACCTACAGTTCCTTCGTGTCTCTTCTGTGTACTGCCATTTCAGCTTTGCAAGTGTTCTTGTTACACCTACAGTTCATTCGTGTATCTTCTGTGTACTGCCATTTCAGCTTTGCAAGTGTTCTTGTTACACCTACAGTTCCTTCCTGTCTCTTCTGTGTACTGCCAGTTCAGCTTTGCAAGTGTTCTTGTTATACCTACAGTTCCTTCGTGTCTCTTCTGTGTACTGCCATTTCAACTTTGCAAGTGTTCTTATTATACCTACAGTTCCTTCGTGTCTCTTCTGTGTACTGCCATTTCAGCTTTGCAAGTGTTCTTGTTACACCTACAGTTCATTCGTGTCTCTTCTGTGTACTGCCATTTCAGCTTTGCAAGTGTTCTTGTTACACCTACAGTTCCTTCCTGTCTCTTCTGTGTACTGCCAGTTCAGCTTTGCAAGTGTTCTTGTTATACCTACAGTTCCTTCGTGTCTCTTCTGTGTACTGCCATTTCAACTTTGCAAGTGTTCTTATTATACCTACAGTTCCTTCGTGTCTCTTCTGTGTACTGCCATTTCAACTTATATTGCTAGGTCGTTGATATAGTTTCGTGCATACGGGCAACATTTGTTTGGCAAAATGCAAAATAAATGTGTCTTTAGACTTTCATATGCTCTATGTACTACAAAAACGTCCGTACAGTCATCTCGCGCTGGACAATTGCAGTGCTATTATCTATGTGTAGCACGTTCATTCTGCTTAAACGGTCCACTAGTTTTTGACAACCGTCCTGTCAAAGATGAGAGTTACACAAAAAGACATGTCCGTTGTGATTTTCAACTTCTTTTACCACTGGTTTAAACTCTTACCAATGGCTTTAGAATTTTTGTTTGCATCCGTGTTTCAATAAATACATGAAATTGTGACACGTATACATTCAATTTAGGAAAATGTTGGAAATATTATTTTGAGGGAACCAGTTATGTTTTCCACAGATTTGCTGTATATTACGACATCCAAGTTTAATTTTTTTTAATACATCACGAACCATGATATTAGAAGGTCTTCGTGTTCCTATTGTACAGGATATTATAGTTAAATATACGTAAGAAAAAAACTATTTATGTACTAATTCCAACCAAAAAAATCACCAGACTTGTTTGAAATCACAGAAAAGTTGCGACTCTTTTAAAGAACATTCATCACACATCTGGTTTCTACTAAAGTATACAATACTCATCTTACGCATCGAGGAATGAACGAGCTAGCGCATATTTGTCAATACGCTTCTTAGCGCTGTGCGTCGCGAGCTCCGAACTTCTGGGGATTCAACTACATCCCCCGGAAAGACCAGTAACACTGGTTTACTTTTTAATTTTATCCGGACGTCTGACGATTGTTCACAATGCCACGTGTGTTTTTATGATTAGCCGAAGCAGCCCCCCAAAAAACCCTCACCCTTTTCGGCGCCTCAGCATGTTTCTACATGTTGCAGTGAATATATATATATATATATATATATATATATATATATATATATATATATATATACACACATACACTTAACCATATATATTATTTGATTTTAAAAAGGAAAGGAAACTCGGAACATTTAATAAAACAAACAGCAATGAGGATACAAAGGAAAAGCGGTATTTCCCGCCGGAAAGCGGTAATGTTCCATCTACGACGGACTGTTCTAAGACATGTTTACAGGCCGTCCATTGGTCTGTTGAGGACGGCTTATGTAACGTCAAGGGGCAATCGTAGAAAACTCGCACAGCGTGGCAAGCGACTGTTCGCAGTTGCGTCATCTTTGTCAACCTTTGGGTACGAATATCTGTAGACCTTATTAAGAGAAAGCGATCGCTGTGTCTGGTCTATATGTAGCGCTTTCTGGCACACAGTGCAGCAATAGGGACTTGGTTGCCTAATTGCTGACGATCACCAGCTGAAGACGTTCGCCTGAAACCGCTTACAGAGTAGGGCCTATATACTAAGCCACTTCTAAGTTACACCTTCTGGAGGTTGGCCATTTGTGCGTGGCAACCAATAACCATTGTATTTATAAAAAATGCAGCTATTCTTATATCAAGGCAATTTTTTTTAAACTCATATATAAATTATGTTGTAATGTCCCTTTTTGAACCTGCAATTTCTGGTTGCGCGTGTGTCCCACTGCAATCACACCGGCATCCTTCAGAATGGGTTTTCTTGGACATGTTTGTTTATTTTGCCAAGTCTAGTCTGTTGGCAATACCTGCAGTATACGTGATATATCAGTGGGAACATGTATGTCGATAATCTTATTGTCATTGATAAAGGCGACGACGGGAAAAGATTGGTGTCAATAAACTATGCCTAGGTCCTATATAATGTTTCTGATGCAACGCTTTCATGGCAATATCTTTATTCGCCTGTCATATTACTAAGCGATGGAATGCATATGTATTACATACGTGGTATTGTACCCGCGCGAGATTTACCTGTACGTGGTTAATACGAAGGGCCTTTGGGGTAAATCATGCTAACGAGCGTTAACAAAACATGTTGTCATTGTGACATTCTTGCACAAGTCCGTGGGTAGCCAGCTGTTAAGCAATAATGTGTGTCAGTATTTATATGGATGTCGTGATCAAGAATGTATGCGAGATTACGCTGAGTAACTGTACGTATGAATGAAATAGGTAATCAGTGCATGTCACGGTCGAGCGACTCTGTTTTGTGAGTGGGGCGTACCTGCCAATTGATTATTGTCGTGCCTCCTACAATGAGATGTTGGCGCGAGCGACTCATTGTTAGTTAATGGTTTCATTGTTGACGTCGGCCGGTGAATTGTCATCTATTCGGTGTCGATAAGTTGCGGTTAATTTCGGGTCATATTCTCTGAAGTTACAAGTGTACCAGTCTATTGATCCTAGTGAATACACTGTGGTGGTTCCGCTTGAATATCCATCGACGATGTGCCTGTTGAAGACAATTTTGTTGCACCTGACCTCATTTTAGTCATTCGCAGGAACTTTAATCAGCACATAATGTCTATATTGTCGAGATAACGGCGAAAAAATCGCGGCTGTTCGGCATCTAATAAAATAATATTGATTGTCGTATATTAACAGTTATGATTTCGACGGAGTTTCACTTGAATGACGCTACATTCATTACTCAATATTATATATAATAGAGATGAAACGTAGTTACTAGACTTTGTAACGCCGCGACATTCCCACTGATACGTAGGACGACCACACGCGAACTAAACATTAGATCTAGCTCGCCGATTTCTTTCTTCGGTGGTTAATTGGAATGGCCGATACCAATGATCACAACTCATCTTTTGTTGTTGAGCCAACACAGTTCCGATCAAATGCGTTTTGCCAGCGCGCACTGCAAACTAATAATCTTTATTGACGGTTTGTGTGGCTTAGTCTCACATCACCATGACGCCAAACGTAAGTTCACATATTTGTTAGGTGCGAGACGAGCTGTTATTTTTGATGTTGTCATTGTTTATGGGTTGATGTTATATATATAATTCTCACATACACAATACACGCATGCACTCGCGCGCGAACACACGCACACACACACACACACACACACACACACACACACACACACACACACACATACACATACATTACGGACTATTGTATATTATATGTTAAACCGGTGACAAATACTATAATAAAGGTGCGATGTCGGTTCCTCATTTATTAGCGTTTGTTGAAGGTTCACTGTCCGTCAAATTTCACATAACAAACCCGAAACAGTATTTGAAATTTAACAATTACTAATACGCCCACGAAATGTTCATGTAGTGAACACAACTCTCAAGTTGGCCTACTAAGCAGCCGCTATAGTCTTTAAGCGATATTTATTGCAGAGGTATGCGTCCCTATCCGCAACTACCTCTGACTTAAGGTGGTTCCCACATTCCAATCTACAATTCGAGTGAAGTACAATTTATTCAGTCAACTTCCTGCTAGTAAGTACTTGTTATAAGTTGAAACACACAAATTATCTTTAAATATAAATTGAAATTAGCTAGACCGGGAACTGCACGGCCACGGGGTTTGCCTAAAAAAATACTAGGCCTATAACGACGCGATATCGCTGATGTTGTATACATGTGCTTTGCGAAGATATTGAATAGTGTAGTGGCTCCCATGCTAGCAATATTGTTAGTATCGTGTAGTGTCTCAAATACTAACGCAATTGTTAGTATCGCGTAGTGTATCAAATACTAAGGCAATTGTTAGTATCGTGTAGTGTCGCAAATACAAATGTAATTGTGAGTATCATGTAATGTCTCAAATGCTAACATGATTGTGGGCATCGTGTAGTGTCTCAAATGCTAACACAATTGTTAATATCGTGTAGTGTCTCAAATGCTAACACAATTTTCGTATCGTGTAGTGTCTCAAATGTTAACGCAATTGTTAGTATCGTATACGCAGTGGCTCCAATGCTAACGCAATTGTTAGTATCGTGTAGTGTATCAAATGCTAACACAATTGTGAGTATCGTGTAGTGTCTCAAAGGCTTACGCAATTGTTAGTATCGTGAAGTGTCTCAAAGGCTAACACAATTGTTAGTATCGTTGTCCAAAATCTTTGAAAGAGTAATGCTCAATCAAATTCACATGTACTCCTCATTTCATAATTTATATTACAATGATCAATATGGTTTTAGAGAAAAACTCTCCACTCACTTAGCTGCACTTGAACTCGTTGACAGAATATCTCAGGAACTTGATCAAGGTATGACACCAATCAATGTGTACCTTGATTTGTCAAAAGCGTTTGTCACACTTAACCATAATATTTTGTTATCTAAATTACAGTTATATGGGTTTACAAATTCAGCGCTAGAATTTTGCAAAAGCTACTTATTAAACCGGAAACAGTTTATTCAGATTAATAACGCTAAATCGTCCGAAGCCGATATAACAATGGGTGTACCCCAAGGCTCAATATTGGGTCCTTTATTGTTCATAATATATATGAATGATATTATCCGCTCTAGTAATTCATTTAAGTTCATAATGTTTGCAGATGACACCACATTATTCCCTACACTAAATTATAATGGACACTATGATACTCACAATGAAAGACAAAACAGTGAATTATAAAAAATAAGTATTTGGCTCAAAGTGAACACATTTTTTCACTAAACGTTAAGAAAACAAAAGCTATGATTTCATATGCCACAAAAAGGTTGAGCTTACTATCCTTCAATTAGCTGAATTAAATATTGATTATGTAAATAATTTAAATGTTCTCGGTATCACTATTAACAAACACTTAAATTGGGCTAGTCATATTGATGCACTGACTTCAAAAATATCCAAAACAATAGGTGTGTTAAATAGTCTCAAACATTAATCAATATCCTGTGAACAATCTATAACTCCCTAATCGTATGCCACCTCAATTTTGGAGTGTTGGTCTGGGGGTCTCAGAGTAACCTAAATAATAAAATTAAAAATTACAGAAAAGGGCAGTTATAATTATAACTTTTAGCTCATACCTGGCTCACATTGAACAAATTTTTAAGAGACTTTACCTCTTAAAGCTTGGTGACATATAAAAAAAATCAACTATTCAAATTTATTTAACAAAATTGATCAACAAGCAGCTGCCTGATTATTTCAATCAAAACCTGCTCTTATTCAATACCCAGCGCCATCAGCATGCTACTTGGGCATACACAAATGTATTCACTCCTAGAGTAAATCACGAATTCTCAAAAGAAACATAAGATTTAGCATAGCAAAGATATTCAATAATTTTCCCGATATAATTATTAATAAAATATTCATACACAGTATCCGTGGATTATCCACCTATATTAAAAGATATATTATTGAAATATATCAAAATGCTTGCAGTATTATTTACTGTTATATATGTGGAAAATGATTAACTAAAATTTATTGTAATGTCTGTTGATGCATTTTGTGATTTTGTATAATGTCTCATTATATGCGTATATGTGCACATGTATATGTCTGCTACTGGACGTACTTTTGAATATAGTATTTTCTATGACATGTTCATGCATTATCAGTACTATTATTATACTGTAATTATTATTCGAGATGGCTCTCGTGACAGCGGCATTTAAATGCCTTAACGCGAGTCTCCTGACGTATTGTATATACTCACTTATAATATGTATTTGTAATTATTGGTCTATTGGTGTAGTGCATTTAATTTCATTCATTCATTCATAGGTAGTAGCTCCAATGCTAACAACATGCAATGTTTTAATGGTAGTCTCTCGACCATTTATCATTTTAACTTTTATACGGGTAATTGGTAAGTACAGAACGGACCTGCGTTGACTTGTTTATAATCACTACCTTCTCAGGTTGCTATTGTAACACCCACACACGGCGCACAAAACATGCAATTAGTATTAACCCGATCAGTCGGTACACATCGACTAATCCCATTCACCGGTTGAGTCAGACTCTTGTATAGCGAGTGACAAGAGCAGAAGCCGTTGTTTACCAGTCCGTGGGCATGCGTCTGTTAAATCAGCCACAATTACCTCGTTAGTTGTAACTGCTAACTTAGCGTTGGACCGCAGTAACTACAAACTCGCCGCCTTTGTTCACGGTTGACGTGACAAGGACCCTTTGTTCAAGCCGCCCTAATACAGTGCAATAATGTTACCAAGCTCTCACGGGCACCACTGGACGACTTCATTAGGTGGGTTATGGACGCGACCACTGCTTCAGTAAACATTTGTTTTAATTAAGGAAATGACCAACCCAAGATCGAGGTAAACCCAGGCAAGGTGACTGTTGATAGTGGTACAGACAACTTGTTGGCACTTCTCTAGGGGTCAACGGAACATATGGTTTTATAGACCGGACCATACACAGCTACCGAGCGCAGTTCAAAGAGCACGTTGACACGGCAACAGTTGGCTTAAAGGTACTATACATTTTACATTTTGTAGGTTTCTTCAGGATTTGTAGGCAGCATGTTCTTTCTTTTAATTTAGTCCTCTTCCTGCTGACGGCC
Source organism: Escarpia spicata (assembly GCA_963995525.1). Classification (NCBI taxonomy): domain Eukaryota; kingdom Metazoa; phylum Annelida; class Polychaeta; order Sabellida; family Siboglinidae; genus Escarpia; species Escarpia spicata. The sequence continues at coordinate 48,192,985 of OZ023214.1, forward strand.
CTGGAGAAATTATATCAACATTGCCTAAGGAAGATACTATGTCCCCCAGTGAAGCCAATACAAAAGCAACGAGGGAATGACCATGCAAAATCAGCTCCGTTGATCTGGTCACTGTGTCAGAATGCCAGACTCCCGCTTCACCCAACAAGGACTATTCTCCCAGCTGACTCATGGTCTGAGAACACATGGTGGTCATATAAACATTTTAAAGACACTGTCAAATACTACACGAAGAAAGACCAGACCAACATTAACAGTTACACTATGGCTGCCGACCGTCTACTTTGGCGCTGCAGCATTCACAAGGCAACGGCCCAATTCGAGACCGACTGGCTATACCATATGAGGCGGTGAAGCGGCAGAGGAGAAAGATATGTCTCAACACGTGCAAGTCTCCCTTCCACCCGGAACATCCTGCCCACACTCAACAAGTGCCCTGCAAATCGTACCATTCATTCGTGTATATTTTCTGTAATTATTTTCACATCTCTTTTTATCCGAACGTGTTTTACGGAAAACAATTATTTACCAAGCAATTATAGTCTTCAGTGTTAAACAAAGGGAACAATGATCCTATCGTTACAAGAGCCCACCGCTTTGTGATATTTAACGAAGTTTACAAAAGTAAACCTGTTTACACCCCACATATCCGTGTAACTTGTTCTCAGCATTGTTGTTTTAGGTGGATATCGCTACATTCTACAGTACATATATAAGGCTTGTTAGCGCAATAAAACCTTATTTGAACTGTTAAATGTTTACTTTCACAGTACTGAGTACTTACAAGAGAATAATACTCGACGATATTATTAACACGTAAATAATTTATATAGAATGTAATTAATCAACCTCTCATCAACTACCTAAATCTGAAGTCGTTCCTGCAAACCTTACAATCTGTTCGTCCGTATTTCGCCCGCATGCTTAGACCAAGTAGGTTAATCTTTCATTGTAACTGGAGGTTCATTATGTTGTACCTTTCGGGAACTCGCCTAGTAGCACAAGAGGCCAGAATAAAATAATTATTACATACATTGACTAGTAGTATGAATTCAGGTAGCGCCTACGAATTGTCTTGAGTAGCGCCTACGAATTGTCTTGAGTAGCGCCTACGAATTGTCTTGAATAGTACGATTCCTTCTGTGTACAAATCGTTTACGTAAGACTTGTTTCGAAACAATGCTATTGGTGTTAATTTCTCACACATCAAAATATTATTATTAATTATTTGGCATGGCACATGTATCGAGTAACTAGCAATATTCCATAATGTAACAGTTCGCGAGTGTGGTCTTTTCAAATAGGTGGCCACATGCCAATATGTCGACAACAGGCATTAGTTACCGGACCATACAGCAATATTAACGACACTCGGCAAGAGTATTCAGGTTATTGGTCATATTACCGAATGCGGTAATTGCCAACACCATTAAACTTACATAAACCTCCGTATTAGCACCAGAGGTTAGGCAGTCATCCAATAAAATTTACACCATCGTAAATTTGTTCGAGTCTACGCATCTAAAAGTATGAACAAAACGTATGCAACTACAATTAAGACTATTATGTCAGTGGTTTACTATATTAGACTAACCTTGTTGAAAACACGAAGTTGTATAGAAAACGCAATTTTCTTAGATATGCTGACGTCATGGGTTCCTACTCTTCCCAGTTAGCCGGTCGCCGAATTGGGAAAACTTGTCTAATTCACAGCGCACAGTAAACCATATATTTTAGCCTACTATTTGTTAGCTTCTGTAATGATATGTTATCAGATGGTTATGTCAGTTTCCGTTATGTAAGTTGTTGTGTATATTGCGAGATGTTTATATCCACCCCCCCCCCCCCCATAGCAAACACAGCAGTTTACGACGTAAGTAATCGACGAGTTTGCTTTGTTGCTGTAACTTGTAAACATGAGGCATACTATGGCACTAAAGTAGCCGGCGTATAGGTATACATATCCCATTCCCTATGTTTTCGTTTCCCCCATATATTATGTATTCTCGTGACTAACTTGTTCATATTAGATCAACTTCTGCCAGACTCGCATCTCTTCCAAGTTGCACTCCGACTTTACTATTTTAAGTATACCAACGTTCGTCGTATTATCCCTACACATATTACATAGGGTCTATATCATTACTTGCATTTCCCACAAGTTATCTCATTTCATGGCTTAGCATTATTCCCTTTTATATTGTATCAATCGATCGTTGCGATGTCTTTAAAATCTCCGTGCCAAAACAGTCAAGTGTCGTTCACTGCAGGATGACGATACTGAACTGCGAGACACATAGGAACTACCCAAAGGCAACGCAACGTCATGCAGCAGTGTCGAACGTCAGAGAAGCGCACGTAGAATCGTCCCGATTTCCCGTCTGACAAACTCGCATCAAAGATGGCGACGGCGGCCGAACGACGCGCGCAAGACCGGAAGATAGTTCTCGCCGAAGAGCGCTTCTTGCAGCGCATGCCGCCCGGACAGCAGCCGCTCGTTCGCATTGGGTTCGCTGGCGCGCGGCACCTGGTCCCGGAGCGGCTGCCGAGCGGTAGCCGTGACAGCCCAGTCGCCGTGCGCGTGATCGACTTCAACGCCGACGCCATTGATAATATCAAAGAGGTAGGGATAAGTCTCGAAACGTTTATTACTATGCCTATTGCCAGCTTACACCTACACGTTTACGAAGGCGCCGTCTGGCGAAATTATCACCACTCAATTCTCTCAGGTAGGAAAAAAGCCTCTTGAAATAAATAGCCCGTCACAAAGACATAAGTTAATGACTCTAAATAATGATCGTTGTAATATGTGTTGATATTATCCTTTAAGAAACTTGTTTTTCTCGAATATTTCGATTGTGTCGTGCAGTCTTCGTCATCCTCGCAAGCCAGGGGTGTGACTACGTACACTAACCCTGGCAGATCTCTTACGCATTGTATGAAAGTTAGCTGAATCAAACTCATAATTGACTTCGCTGTACCACCCGTGAGAACAGTACAGACACCTACCCGACTCGCAGAGCACCACAAAAACCACTGCAATTTTAATTACGGCAAGCGATATTATTAGTTGAGTTAGTCTTCACATTTTTGGCAAGGCAATCTGCCAAGGAATACTGAGACTGATGTAATCCGCAGCGCCCAATAATGCGCGAGGATGGTGGTGTGTTTTGCCGCGACACGGGCGTGTCACATGATCCGAGTCATGTGACACAAGCTGCAAAAGGACGAATGGGAGCTTGTGTCCGACGTCTCTGTTCAAAGCAGGTTGCGATCTGTGGATATCGATGGCTTCATTGAGTTTTCTCATGTGACAATTGTCTTTATGGTCCAATACTTTTATATCGCAACGGATACTTTATAAAATTATGTCATTTGCATGTGCCGTGTCATAACACTGTTATATGCCTACCTATGACTTCTGATGTGAACAGTTGTCGACCTTTTAACGTTCTGATTCACGTGGCAGTGAGTGGGTGGGGTCTGATCATTGGCACGCTCTGTGCGAATAGGTAAATGCCGACAGTTGTGAACGATGCCTAAAGCTACGATTCTATGTGTACGGAAACGCCTACGGAAACGCAAGCGGAATGGGGAAACTTCTGTAGTGACTTCACTACTGGGAATTTCCTATCCGATTCGTGTGCGGATACGATTCAAATCGCTACACGGAGCAATTCAATTTGCCGCAGTCGCATCCGCACGACAAAACTCATCCGCCTATACATGTTTGGAACTACTTATATTAATTTCCACCGGGCACTATATTCATTGTTTTGCCGCATGCCGCATCCGCATGCCGTATCCGTACATGTAAATGAAATCCTAGCTTTAATCCAGCCGGGATACACGGGCACTTTTCGCCCTATCCGACCCGGCCAGATCCGACCAAACCAGACTCACCCGACTGCAGTGTACATACACTATACCGACTGATACCGACTTGAAGCCGGTGTGACGTCGTAATCACGTAAATTTGAAAACATTCGACTACGTCGGGGATGGTCGGTGTTGGAAAGTTTTCAAGTTTACGTTATTACGGCGTTACACCGGCTTCAAGCATGACTCAGTCGGTGTCGGTCGGTATAGCGCAGTCGGGATGAGTCTGGTTTGGTTTGGCTGGGTCAGTGGAAAAGAGCCAATGTATCCCGGCCTTATTACAACATGGTTTATAACAGTTGTCCGAGACGCTCAAACGTCTTGACCTAACGCACCTTCGTCTGACGGCACTGCCCGTCGACATGACGGCGTCATTGACGGCTCTCGAGCACATCGACCTGAGCTTCAACGACATGAGCGAGGAGAGCTTTCCGACACCCTTCGCAAAGATGCGCCAGCTCGTCGAGCTGACGGCGCACTACAACCGCATCGGCCGCATCCCCAAGTCGTGGCGAAGTTTGCGCGGACTCACACGGCTCAAGATCGGCAACAACGAGCTGAAGTCTGTGGAGGGCGTCGACAAACTGAAGAAGCTGCAGATCTTCGTTGTCGAACACAACCAGGTGGAGAAACTGGAGAAGTCGTTCTACTCGAACCTCACGCAGCTCGAGATCCTACACTGCGGACACAACTTCCTGCGCATGGTCGGCGCCGACATACGCAATATGCGGTTCCTGCGACACGTTGATGTGTCTCACAATAACCTGTCGACGCTGCCGGCCGAATTGTTCCAGCTGCCGCGTCTCGAGGTGCTCAACGCCAGCGCCAATCAGATCTCGCGTATTCCGACCGTGGCGACGAAGGGCAGGGCGAAGCACCCGATCGGCGACGTCGATTTGTCCGAGAATCTGCTCGTGAAGTTCCCCGACCATCTGCTGATGATTGCCGATTGCATCGACCTGTCGCACAACCGTATTAAGGTGAGTGCAGCCCGGTGTCGATGTTGAACTATGTTGGTCTTCGTGGTTCTATTGAGGTTTAGGACCTGCATTGCTCTTGTTGTAGTTGTCCTCCACAGTGGGCCCTCTTTTTCCGTCTCTCTGTCTGTCTCTCTCCTTTTATCGATTTTTCTCTCCTTCTCTCCGTCTCTCCGCCTCTCCGTCTCTCCGTCACTCTCTGTTTCTGTCTGTCTCTGACTCTCTCTGTCTGTCTGTTTGTCTGTCTGTCTGTCTGTCTGTCTAACTCCCTCCCTCCGTCCCTCCCCCCGTCCCTCCCTTCGTCCCTCCCTTCGTCCCTCCCTCCGTCCCTCCCTCCCTCCGTCCGTCCGTCCGTCCGTCCGTCCGTCCGTCCCTCCCTCCCTCCCTCCCTCCGTCCGTCCGTCCGTCCCTCCGTCCGTCCGTCCGTCCGTCCGTCCGTCCCTCCGTCCCTCCCTCCCTCCCTCCCTCCCTCCCTCCCTCCCTCCCTCCCTCCCTCCCTCCCTCCCTCCCTCCCTCCCTCCCTTCCTTCCTCCCTCTCTCCATCCATCCCTACCTCCCTGTCTCTCACTCTCTCTCTTTATCTCCCTTCCCCCGCCTCCTTCCCGCCTTACCTCTCTCTCCTTCCCTCCCTCTCTCTCCCTCCCCTCCTTCTCCTCCCTCCCTCCTTCCCTCTCTCTCCCTCCCTTCCTCCCTCACTCCCCTTCCTCTCTCCCTCTCCCTCTCCCACTCCCTCCCTCTCTTTATCTCCCTTCCCTCCCGCCTTCCCTCTCTCTCCTTCCCTCCCTCTCTCTCTCTCTCTCTCCCTCCCCCCCCCCTTCTCCCTCCCTCCTTCCCTCTCTCTCCCCCCTTCCTCCCTCACTCCCCTTCCTCTCTCTCTCCCCTCTCCCTCTCCCACTCCCACTCTCTCGCCCTCCTCCCCTCTCCTTCCCTCGTTTGTTCTTCCAACATGCTGACCATTCATGAATGACGTGCTCACTGTATTCGTGCAGGTGGTGTCCGGCACGGCGATGAAGAAGCTGGACTGGGACAGCAACCAGCGCCTGCTGCTGGCTGGCAACCCTCTCGTCTTCCCGCCGCTCGACGTGTGCGAGTGCGGCATCCGCTCCATCGTGCAGTTCTACATCGAGTCCAAGTCGACGGTGAAGGTCTACCAGGGTATCAAGGTGCTCATGCTTGGCTGTTCTGGTGCCGGCAAGACGAGTCTCGTGCAGTCGCTCGTCGACCAGCAGTCGCGGCTGACTGAGGACGCCGAGGGCTCAGCCGGCATCGACATCCACGAGGTTGTCATCGAGGGCGACGACCAGCTGACGAAGCCGCTGCAACTGTCAATCTGGGACCTGGCGGGCGGCGACGAGTTCACCTACCCAAACTGCATATTCCTCCAGCAGCCGTGCCTCGTGCTGATGACCTTCAATATGGCTGACTACGCCGAGACGAACTTCAACTACATGATCGGGCGCTGGATGGACCAGCTGCTCGCACGCAACAACAAGCTCGTCGTGTTGCCCGTCGGGACGCACGCCGACCTGCTGAGCGAGGCCCGTCGTAAGAGTGTCTGCTGGAGCGTGCGCTCCAAGATGTGCGAGCACATCGAACAGCACCTCGCCGCTGTGCAGGCGGAGATGCGCAAGATCGAGAGTCGCCCGCACATCTCGACGGCGCTATCGGAACAGCTCAAATCCTACCTGACGCTACTCAGCGCTGACATGGTCACGCACGACGAGGTGGTCTCCGTCAGCGCGAAGACCCTGGAGGGCGTTGGGAGCCTGTTCGCCGCCATCAAAAGCATGGCGACGGACAAGGCGACCTTCCCGAACGTGATGCGGCCAATTCCGTCGCTGTGGCTCGACATCGAGGGTTACATAGAGGAGCGTGGCTACCAGATGGACGTGCCCGTGATGCGCTGGGGCGATCTCGCCGACGAGATAAAGCTCAAGTTCGGCACGAAGCACGTTCTGCAGATGGTTGTCGGGTACCTCGCCGACACGGGCAAGGTGCTTTGGTTCAGCGAGCACCCGACGCTGAAGAAGTACATCTTCATCCGGCCATCGTGGATCACGGACCTGCTCAAGCCACTCTTCGTGCGTGACCTGGCGACGTCGAGCGGCGCCGGCTTCCATCTCGACGACAACTTCAAGATGGCAGGCGTTCCTCTGGCGCGCTACGAGCACATGGTGTCGGAGTTCGTTGAGGAGGGCGTGGCCGAGCGCGAACTACTGCGCTGCGTGTGGGCGCACCTCCTTCCGTCCGACCGCAACAAGCCACTCATCGACACCCTCGCGCTGCTCATAGACCATTTCGAGTTCGGCTACTTCGTCGGCGAGCCTCACGGTCCGAATCGCTCGCCCGTGCCGTCGCGGAAGCGCTTCAACTCGGCCGGGTCGTCGCGCTCATCGACGGCGTCAACGGGGTCCGTCTCGGCGGCGGAGTTCCCCTTCTTCATCTCCTCCTCGACGGTCCACTTCGACCAGGTGCTCACGTCCCGCGTGCTTGTGCCGTGGCACTGCCGCACCGCCCAACCACGCGACTGTCGACAACTGCACGAGCAGCGGTGCGCGGCCACCGGCAGTCCCCGCGTCGCCGCCGTGTACAGGTTTCCCCGCTTCCTTCCGCCCGGGATCTTCGAGCGACTCACTGTCCGCGCGCACCGCCCGGCGCTCGGGCTACGGCCGCTCTACCACTGGAAGAGCGGCATCTGCGCCGTGCACCCGCCGACGCCGGGCGCCGAGGACGCCGTCAGCGGCGGGGTGCTATTCTTCCTCAAACGCATACGACATCACGACGACGGCTCCATATGCGTCCGCATCGAGGTGTGTCACGAGACGAAGGTGATCGGAGAGAAAGACATTGACCCACTGTGGGTGGTCCTATTGCCCTTCCTTCGTGACACGGACGATCTGCTCGTTTCCTTCCAAGGTTTGTATTGTGTCACTGGTTCACGCTTGGCACTCGCCATAACACGATACTATCTTGCATTATTTTAAAGATATGGTGACCTAAAACTCAAAATACTGTTAGAATAGCGTGCTGTTGTTTCGCTAGAGACACGTGTGTGTATAAAGGCGAATATAGATCCACAATGATGCACATTACGAAGTAATAGTAAAGGTGTTCTATCTCGTTATACATAGGCGCCGGAACGCAATTAACATTGGGTGAGCTGAGCTGCATTGATCTGTTTAATATTTTGGCAGCGAAATAAACACCCCGAGGCTCTCCAAAAATCCGATTTGCAACCCCCTAGAGGCTAGCCAAAAAGTCCCACCTTCGGGTTTTCCACAAACCTCGATTTGCATCCCCTTGAGGCAGTCCAAAAAACTCGATTTGCACCCCACGTGAGGCTCGTCAAAACACATTCAGGCTCACCAAAACATACAATTTCATCAAAAAATGCACCCCTTCCCAAATATTGGGGGACTAATCCTATCTCCAGTCCCCCAAAACCATCCGAAAATACACACCCTTTCCCTAAATATTGGGGGAGCTAATTCCATCTTCAACCCCCTACCAAAAAATAGTTGGCTGATCCCCCAAGCCTCCCCCGTTTCAGACACCTATACATTAAATCTTGTTAACCTAGAATCTGTTTCCGCTAGCCTACGTTACAGCCTGTGTGTCGCAGGTCTGCGCGTGGAGCGGTTCATGGAGTGCCCGGCATGCCGTGCACTGTCGTTCCTCGGCGAGTGGCAGACGCCGAAGGAGCTGCAGAATGTGGCGACGGCAACGAAGGCGTGCGAGGTGTGTAAGGAGAGCATCAGCACCGCCTACCTCATCCAGCCGAAGGAGAAACGAGTCGGTGAGTCGTCGCACCTGTGTAGAGTCCACCTCATATTCACCATTGTAACCTAGGGCGTACAAGATTCCCTAAATCCGTGCACCTAGACGCTTTCCACGTATATTATATGCCTACTGCACATTCTTAAATATGTTATTCTAAAACGTTTCCGTTGTGAGAATGTGTATTCACCATCATTGAAAGAATATAAACACATTTAAAATGGTGTCATAATAATTATGTAAAAATTACATTATTTACAAACGCGATCACCACGGCAGCCGTCACCGGCGTTCCTTAAGTTCGTGGATGATATGTATGCTGGGTAAATTATACATTATTTTATGCAAGTTATTGCTGATTTTTCTGTCAATAAATTGTGTTTGGGTGTGACATACATGCCAGGAGAAGATTGCCAACAAAATGTAACCGATTTCATAGATCTTAGTCGTAGAGTACGACGTCATCGCTCGATTAGCGATCGTAGGCAGTGCCGTCTGAAGAATACAGAGAAAGGTTAAGAACTATTCTATTAATAAATACATTCCTAATATTTGTGTATGATGCGGTGTGGAAAACTGCACTGTCAGTTCATTGTAAACACTGACCTGCAGTGATCCACTGCTAGTTTACAAATTACAACGTACTGCATTGCCGGGAAATTGCGCGACGCACGAACTTGGAACACGCAGTGATATATCACAACTAGTCGAATTACCTCGGCGGCGTTGCACGACGAGAAAAAACAAACAAAACCGATTCACTGCAGGCCACAATTACGCTGACTTAGGCCTACAATAAATGCCAGGCTGTTTTTTAAGACTTACAAGTTGTTTTAAACTAGTATTTTAGCCCTCCTCTACGTCTCCACCTACACCGATCGTCTACCATTGTCTCCCAACCTCAGCTGTTCTTCCCTGCTCTTTCGAGATATCTCTTGACGCGGCTCACCATCTTAATTTCAGTCTTCCTCTTTTCCTTCTACCGCTCTCTTCACTATATTTTCCGTGACTTTAGTTGACTTTTCTCACCTATTATCTGTGCACGTCCATGTCTACTTGTTAACTTAACGAATGTGTCATTCTGCAGAGGACTTTCTCCTGAGGCGGGGGCCAAAGGATTCGTCGTCGGTGCTGTCTGAGGTACGGGAAGAAGACGCTTAGGCCAACCGGCGTCCCATGTCACGACACAACAGGACATTCAATGAACATTGTCTAACACAAGGACATTTTTTACCCTACATTATAATTTGCTGGTCGTCGGAGCACTCACATATACAACGTCTAGCCACGGACGCACACGATACATTGTGACTTATAATTTATGTATTTATTTATTGTGAACACGTATTTTTAAGCAAAACATTATTATATCAAATATAAATCATGATAAATGCATATTTCTGTAAATAGCATATTTTTGAAATGGTGCCTAGCGGATATCTATTGTGTTTGTCACGTGACACATTTGTGCGGGTTGTGTATACTCTATTGCAATGCATGCTGGATGTGATTACAAAACTTACAATCATTTTTGTCGACTTTTGCACTTTGTAAACATCATCTTGATTTGCAATTCCCGTTTTCACAACATTGCTCTTCCCGATAGCACGAAACGTCAATGTGTGCAAGATTGTTTAGCAATAGTAATATATGATGTCTATCTCCTTGTTTCCCTTATTACGTGCCACAACAATTCAAGCAAACCAAAATAGGCTTAGTTCGAAACTTTCACGATTAAATAGCATGCGCACCCACTTCTCCCCAACTGTTTGACTCCACATGAATGCTGGCCAGTATCCCCCACACGAACAATATCTGAAATATCCGCCTCTCCGTTATTGAACATCAACGCGACTTCTCTGGGAAGCATTCAGCGACGCTACAATGAATGCACAAAAATATCCGTATACAAATATCGATCACTGTCTATAGTCAGGTACTCATTCATGTAGCTGAATGAACTGGAGCAGATATAACGTTGGTCGTTGGTGGCTATCAAATACTCGCAAGTGCCGTCGTTCTTGCAATGGTTCTTCGGTTTAGTCTTGGCCGGACACGACATACCAGGTTATCAACGCGAACACAGACAACGCGTGTTTGTTAACACCTGCATGGTACACAATCACTGATAACACCATTTAACTAGATGATCGAGAACAAATTGATATTCGCAATAAAATCAAAACCAACGCAGCTACGTAAGCCGCTTACCGAACACGTAATCGTTTTGTCAACGCATTGTTCTCACATAGACAATACATGTTTTTTGGTAGGGAAGGAGGGGAAATGGTAGTAAAAATCCCTCTCTGGGGCAAAACGCCTTCCCACCCTCAGCAATAAGGCTAAAAAATAAGAATGTTTAGAAAGGTAGATGGAGCCGCGTATCAGCATGTCTATCTTGTCACAATAAGAGTACAACAGAAAACAAACACGCGGTAGGCTGCTGACATTACCATTTGATCAGCAAAATTATTTAAACAGTTTTAAAAAGTGAGAATATACACAGTATTCGTGGGAAAGTGAGATGAAAGAAGCGAATGTATAAATCGTGGAGATATTATTGTCACAGTGGTAATGTAATGTGCATAAAAATGTATCGGTTGGGAGCGAAATATGAGAACAATATAAAATAAAGCGAATATAAGCCCTCTTAGAACATGGAGATATTATTGTCGTATAATGTATTTATAAAAACAGTTATATTTCAGACACCCCCCGAGGACGTTCACTGCAACATTTTACAAAAACAAGACCGCACTTTGTGAGTGACGATGACCAGTGTGTTAAAAACGTAAACACAAGGAACAGGCCTACCTAAGAAACTGAACTAAATGATCAATGACACGCCGACAATATATATCCGACAATATATATATATACATATACATTGTATATCTAAAGGACTATTTTCTCCATGAAAACAGGGCGTTTTGCCCTGACTTACTCTGTGTAATCGAATAACTATTTAGAAGGTAATTCTATAACATACATCATTAAAATTCCTAAGATTTTAGCAACGATTTGATTTCTTGATTGCTGGGCCTTCAGGTTACAGGCCCAGTTGGACATGTCAAGCCGTATGTCAGTCACTGCCAGGACGTTGCTGCAAGTGTCTTGGGTATCGAGATGTGTGTACCAGAAATCAGGGCGTGCATGTACTCAAACTTCTTGAAACTGAATGACGGAAAACTGAAGTTGAAGAAAACCGAGACACACACACACGCACACACGCACACACGCACACACGCACAAACACACACGCACGCACTGGTGATAACTTGGTCACCGTCACTCACAATGTGCGGAATACTGGCGTACAGTTTGATGTCATGATGACGACTCCAATTTGATTGCTGTGTGCCGGTCTGAAATGTTCCACCCATGCGACCGTAGGGATAAGCGGACCGGGGGGATAGGGGTGGGAGAGGGGCTGTGGGACATGTGCCCCTAAACCTTTGGAATTTGGCCGCGCTATGCCTGCGTTAGAGCGGCCTGCTCCCTAGACCAACTTTCAACAGCACCCCCTTCCCCCGTCTTCCGATGTCATGATCCGCGATAGCGCGATAACAGCGGAGTTGTGCTGAAACTCCGGCTTAGACCACCCAATATGAATTTGAATCGGCCCCTGATGGAGGTTTTTGGCGAGGTCTAGGGGGTGCAATTGGGGGTTTGTTTTGGGCTCTCCTATGGAACTACCCTCTTTGGATACGCCCCTGGTAGGGGCCTAGTACATGCGTTTGTCACCAGTAGACTTTACATTGGCAATGCGTTGTTTCATCGACCCCCTCTGAAGCAAATATAAAGGCTGCAGTGAGTACAGAACTGGGCGGCCCGCCTTGCAGATGGTGCCACGAAATTCTGTCATAGCCTACGACACCGCTGCTATCGATAGCAGTACGAGTTAAGTTCAATATCTTGTCACTCGTACATCGAGCATTGACTTGACAGGAACCCAGTACATCGGACATTGCGCCAATGTCAACCGGTTAGGTCGCTGAGCTCCAGCGACCGCAATCTGCTTCGCGTCTCGCGACCTAGGTGACATTTGGGTGACGGGTCGTTTGCAGTGTGCCATATTGTGTCTACTACGTGAATTATATAGAGGCACAATAGCCATCATGTAACGTTCGAATGCCGACCGGCGTTGTTATTAGATAAGTGCGCACAGCGTCATCAACATAACAATGAGTGCATTACACACCTTCCTTAAAAAAAAGACGAGATATACAACTGTAAAGCTTATGTCATGAATGTACTCAGCAATACACAATTATAGATTATTGATTAGTGCTACGTAACTGACACAATGTATTGATCCTTAACTAATACTATACAACCTAATCAGATCACACACATTTGTGTTTCACATTAAACCATGAACCATGCAGGTGAGTTTAATGCATAGTACAATACACACAATGTTGACAATTAGTGTGATCAGAGCAGAACACGAGCGCACCATTTTACAGTTCAAGCACTTAATTTTATTGTGACTTTATCATACAACCACAAGGTGACATTTTTCAATGTCAATGCGTGTGGCGTCGGGCGGATTATCAAGCTGGGCGGTGTGTGTATCAGTTGGTGAGATGTCGGGTGGGACATCGCTTGGCTCGCGTAATGCTGTCAATGAGCCGCGGTTGCGTTGAATAGTACCACCGCTACCCTTGACCAAGTAAGAGCGAGGCGTTCCAGAAGCTGGGCTAACCACCTTAGCGGGACGCTCGATGTATTATATCCAAACCTCTCCTACATACAGTGCTGGCAGTTCACTTCGGTCAAAATTGAGCTTACTGAAAGCTCGGGATTCGGTTTCTTTCAATTTTATTTTCCTTGCAACTGGCAACTCGGGCTATAACACCTTTGGTAAGGCTGGGACAGTAGACCTCAACCTCCTTCCCATTAACAGCATGGCAGCCTGGCAGGCGATGCTCCATTCTCCAACGGTGAATGGACGACTTCATCACTGGCCTGGAGTTTACGCAACTCAACTACCCGTTTAGGCGAAGCACTGAAATAACATACTTGTTCCGCACATACTTCTACCTCTGCTACAAAAAAGTTCCTCAACTTCAATAGGTTTGGCACTAGATTGCGACAGCGCACCGGCAATCACATTATCCTTCCCGGACGAGCAAGAGGCTGCACACACTAATCTGAGAGTGCCGTCACTCTGTACTTGTGATAACGTGGCTCCGATGCCATGATTACTCGCATCCGTCTGAATCACAGTCTCTTTCGTCGGATCGTACATTGCTAATACTACTGACTCAGGAAGCTCTCTTTCGACATCGCAAAATTCCTTCTCCTGCGCATTACCCCAATACCACATGATATTCTTACACAATAGTGGCTGACTGATTTCACTTGGCTTATCCGAGAACTTGCACAACCTGGCTGAAACCAAGGATACATCAGCTCCAGCGTTCTGTTTGAACCTAACTGGTACGCTCGACACAAGGCTTCCTGAGTTACAGAAAGAGCTCTTAGGACACGATGAAAAGCTGACTTTAGAACAGGCGTTAAACATTGGATCGACATGCAGACAGTGCGGTGGTAGGAACCATTGGCAAGCAGTGTGCAAGAAGCCTGTCACTCAAACTCAAACCCAGAGAGGAAGAGGACGTCAACAGTGGAGATCGAGATGCAAGTCTCGGCATGAAAGAAAATCGGGGTAACGGGGGAAAGATGGCCCAACGTATAGACGAGAACGCACACGAGACATTCACGCAGTTCGACGAGAGTATGTCGAGCAACAAGATGAGATGACATCACATTTCGAGCCTCTCAACTTCGCGACACCGTCAATGTCGGCGAGTGATGACACTAGAGATGAAGTCTTCGTCCAAATCGACGTAAACATTAATTGTCCAACAAACGTCAAGGTCACACAGCTGACCTACAGGTGAAGGTCGACACGGGTGCGCAGGACAATATACTGCCTTTGAGAATCAACAAGAAGATGTTCCCAGAGTTGATAACTAGAACACACCCGACCCGTGGGGCACTGACATTATGAGCGATTACTACGCTATCAGCATACAATGGAACGAGAATACTGCAGTACGGATCACTAACATTACCACGTCGCTATAATCACAGCGACTGGGTGGATGCCGAGTTCTTCATTGCAGAAACAGACGGGCCGGCGATCTTGGGGTCGCCAAATTCTCGTCAGCTGAAGTCGATCCCATTGGGTAAAAGCAAACACTGAAGACGATGTACCCAGACAGACTCAACACGTTGGGAAACGTCCCAGTCACGTCTCATATCGTCACAGATCCAGACGAGCAGCCGGTGATTCACGCAACGCGAAAGTGCACTATTCAAATGAAAGATGAACTACAGTATGTATTCGATCAGACGGAGAGAGACTGTGTCATCAGGCGAGTCACAGAACCGATAGAATTGTCTCGAGTCTGGCATTCTCGCGTAATAAAGACGGCACACGGAGGATATGTCTGAACCCTAAGGATCTCAACCGATGTCTGAACCCTAAGGATCTCAACCGAGCGATAAAGCAGTGTCGTCACAAAACGCCAGCGTTGGAGGGGGTTATCCACAAGTTCGCAGGCGCAACCC